>JAMPIV010018150.1:20000-560985 GCA_024509875.1 Oreohelix idahoensis | reverse complement strand
GCTTGGAAATAGCCTTCTGTAGTTCTCCTAGTGTGATGGGTTCCCTCATTGGGGCAGGAGTATCTGTCTGTCCCATGGTTGCCAGTATTTCTTTTCTTATCTCTCTCTGCTGATCTATGTTAATGGGTAAGTTGCTTTCTGAACTGTATCTTCTAGCAAACAAGTCTGCAGCTTGTTTTCCTCTGAAAAGTTTGCCACCTTCATCCAATGTGATAGTCTGCCTAGGTGAGGAACGCTCTTCATTTAGAGACTTGACTAATCTCCAAAGTTTCCTGCCGTCTTTCTCAAGGTTCAGCGATGCCGTTTTAGTTCTCCAGCTTTTCCGTTTTTCTTCTAGCTTTGTTCTCTGAAACTCTGCTACAGCCTTTTTCCATTTGTTGTGAGTTTCAAGTGAAGGCTGAGACTCTGCGTCCTTTCTAGCCCTGTCCATAGCTTCCTGACGTTCTTGGAGTGTGCTGGACCATATGGTCATATGTAGTTACGCCGGCATCCTTTGGGAATGGTTTCTTTTGCAGCTTGTAGTATGCATCTGTTGAAGTCTTTTACCACTTCATTAATGTCTCTGTTCTGTACCTTGAGGGTAGACAGCAGCGTGTTCACCTGATGCCTGAATAAACCCCAGTTGGCTTTTTTGTAGTTCCATCTTGTAATGGCTGGGCCTGTACTGAGAGTTGCACTCTGGACAGTAAGAAAGATTGGGCGATGGTCGCTTCCCCCTAGTTGGTCTCCTACTTCTCTACTAATAGATCCAGCTATATCTGGTGTGGAGAAGGCAAGATCTGGTGTTGAAGTTGTGTGCCATCCTCTGGAGTAGAAGGTAGGAGTATCTGTGGCATTATTGACTAGGATTAGGGAGTGATCATCTTGCCAAGTTTCAACCTCTTCACCTCTGTGATCCAGATGGTTATAGCCCCAGCTCTGGGAGTGGCTATTAAAGTCTCCAACTGCTATAAAGTTGGTGGCTGGTACCTGTATAGAGCTGAGACTCAGGGTTTGTTGTTCGGACAGTAATAGTTCAGGAGTTCTATTTCCATCTTGTCTACCTTTATCTGCAACAGCTGATATTCTGCTCCATCCATGAAGGTTTTCCTTTCGTGTGCAGGAATGTTATTCCTTACAAGAGTAAGTACTCCTCCTTTTCGTCTATCTTTTCTGTCGGATCTGAAGCATTGATATCCCCTTATTTTAAAGGTTTGATCTGCTTTCAAGTGAGTCTCTTGGATACAGCAAACACTGACTTGCTTCTCATACAAGATGTTTTCCAGCTCTGTCTTTTTGCTGTATCCAGCCTGCTTGCTGTTCACTCCCTCTGCATTCCAGTGCATCATGACAAGTGGCACTCTGGGTTTCTCTTTTTCTGTTTTGTTTTGGTCAGTAGTTCTCCTCCGCCGTCTGCTGACTCCACAAGACGGTCTAGAGGGTCCTCCAGTAGCTGAGGGTGGGCTCTGTCGAGGCTCAGAGCCCGGCACTGCACCTGCCTGGTGGAGCTCCACAGGGCGAGCACCAGTACGAGATTTATTTGACGGTGTACTCTCCATAGAAAAAAAAAAGCGAGTTGCGTGATACTGTGGTTTCCGGTGCGCCTTCTGGCCCAGTATCTATGACTTTAGCACCTGTTCAACGGGAGAGTGGGCTCATCCCTAATCTGTTTATGTTCCCAGTAGTAGACTATTCGCAAGCAGCCTGGGGGTGTCACTGCTCTGCGCAGACCTTGTTTACCGAGGCGGCGTCCGAGCTCGTATGGTGAAAATATGGTTGCGTTATCTTCAAAATAGCCCTGTCTTCCCCATGGCTTTTCTGCCATCCTGCAACTTTGAGTTAGGGAGTTCTGAGCTCCAGTCTCTTTCCCAGGCATTTTATCCTGGCCTGGCACGCATACAGAGGACCCCACTTCTGGTTCTAAGTTAGCAGTTGGGGATAGGTGGGGTAGCACACTGTGCATTCCCCGTCATCCAGGGGGCTCTCCAACTATGCAGAGCTTGCACAATGCTGTGCTCTGGTTCTGGGCTCTCCCGAGGAATCCTCACGTCCTGCACAGAGCCACTTCCAGATACCCACCACCTGCCAACCCTCCATTGTAGAAATCTCCTGCATGCGGCCATCCAGTCAAGAGCCAGTATTAAGTCTGGTGCCCAAGTGATCCCCCCAAGCTCAGTGTGCAATGCTGGGTTCTCATCATGCTGCAACACAGGGGGGATTGTGATGCTCAGCCATCTCTCTCAACTCTGCACCGATAAGTGACATCGGGGACTTAACTGTGCCTCAGTACTGGGAGGCCCCGTTTCCGGGTACACCACACACAGCCAATTGAGGCAACGGTCGCCGTGGGCGTGTCTTCAGTGGGGAAGTTGTGGAGTCTTCCTGTCCATGTTCTTGCACATCCTAACACTGCCCGCAAGACATCGGAGGTTTGGAGAGTGGCCTTCTCTGCTTTTTTGAGCCGGGGTGGGCTCCCCGGGCAAGTCTCGATGGGGATCGGGACGTGTCCACGCGCCAGTGGGCCCAGCATCGGCCGCATCTGATGGAGGACTTGCTCTGCCAGGTTTGAGTTAGTAAATTCCAACATTGTCATCTTCATGGCATTGTGATGCTGGGGTGCCTGTGGATTTCCTACCGCCCCGGGTAAAAGCCAGAAGTGTACTGTGCCAGCTCTGGGGGAGATAAAAGGGGTGTTTCTGCGTCTCCTTGTGATACGTAGCCAAGGTAGGGCTCACAGTGCTCTTTCCCCGCCACCAAATTGCCTGCTGGTTACGCCGAGTTCTCCGAGGCTCTAGGCATGTGACCAAGAGTTGAAGGCAATAGGATCGTCACGTCCTGAGTCTCTGTGCCTGTACGATGGGTTCCGATCTTCAGGGAGCAGTCCACACTCGTTCCCACTCCCAAGACTTGTTCAGTATCCATCTGGCTCCTTCCCACCCACAGAGGGCGTGTACGGTGTAGTGCACCGGTTTTATTATCGAGGTTTGCTCCTCTAGATCCGTTGTGTTTAGCCTGAGGATTCGCACCCTCAGTTACCAGGACTACCTCGAGGAGGGTGTGGCTCTTCACCACGCACAACGATCTTGGGGTATGAGAGGTTTTGCTAGGCCAAGAGACTAACACCGCAATGGTCGCTCCTTTCATGAACAAGAATTCACTAGGCCTAGGGTGAAGCAAGGGGGGAAACCCACTACCCACAACACCAGCACATCATACCCCCTGTCTGTAAAAGACTTTGCCCCACAATAATATCTAAATACATACAAAAGTTACATACATCACTGCTTTACTTTTCCACATAGTCACCACCCAAATTCAGGCACTTGTCGTACCGTGGCACGAGTTTTTTTAACACCTGGTCAAGAAACGGTGCCGTTAGGGTACTTAGCCAGTTGTTGACTCCATCCATGAGCTCCTCGGCGGTGTCGAAGCGCCGGGTAGCCAGCCAGACCTTCATCTTGCCGAAGAGATCATAATCGCTTGGTGCCAAGTAAAGGTGGTGGTTGAAAATTTCCCACTTAAACTGCTTGTGCGAGCAGCAGTGTGAGGCCGCGCGTTGTCGTGCAGGATAATGACGCCACTAGTGAGCATTCCGTGCCTTTTGTTTTGGATCGACTTTTGATGACGGAATTCATGACACCAGGGACCACAGTAACGTCAGAAGTTTATTGTGGAACACTGAAGAAGCTTCGTCGGTCGATCCAAAACAAAAGGCGCGGAATGCTCACCAGTGGCGTCATTATCCTGCACGACAACGCGCGGCCCCACACTGCTGCTCGCACAAGCAGTTTAAGTGGGAAATTTTCAACCCCCCCCTTACAGCCCAGACTTGGCACCAAGCGATTATCATCTCTTCGGCAAGATGAAGGTCTGGCTGGCTACCCGGCGCTTCGACACCGCCGAGGAGCTCATGGATGGAGTCAACAACTGGCTAAGTACCCTGGCGGCACCGTTCCTTGACCAGGGGTTACAAAAACTCGTGCCACGGTACGACAAGTGCCTGAATTTGGGTGGTGACTTTGTAGAAAGGTAAAGCAGTGATGTATGTAACTTTTGTATGTATTTAGATGTTATTGTCAATTTAAAAAAAATTTTTACCAGGCAATCGAAGGTTGATTTTGGAATAGCCCTCGTACAAACAAAAAACAAACTAATACAACCAAGAAAAAGAATTTTAAAAAACCAAATAAAAAGTAAAATCTCTCACAACTGCCATGCTGTAAGGGGATGAGAAAGTCCAGAGGTGTCCAAGATTACATCGAATCCACCAACTGTCATCTCAGACACTCTCCACTCCCATGTTTACAACATGGCAGATGTGAGAGACTGCTTTTTTGGGACAATGGAAACAAGCACACACGCAGTCACACAATTTTACACTTTTAATTTACTCTATTTGGACTGAGTGGCGGAGAGAAATGATACAATATTTAGATATCAGAAATCAAAGTTATTATCTTGAACTAGATACACTATATATACTAATTATAAACAGTCAGAGGTCGAACAGATTTTTGATGAAGACGTTTGGTGCAAACTTTTGTAAGAGGACCAGCGGTGGCTCCATGATCTATAGTGAACAAAAGGAAAACGATTTTGCTGATTTTAATATTAATTATAGGAAGATCAATTGACCAGTTATTAACTGTAGCTGGCCACTTTGGAGGAAGCCTGAACATTGACCAGTTATTAACTGTAGCTGGCCACTTTGGAGGAAGCCTGAACATTGACAAGTTATTAACTGTAGCTGGCCACTTTGGAGGAAGCCTGAACATTGACAAGTTATTAACTGTAGCTGGCCACTTTGTAGGAAGCCTGAACATTGACAAGTTATTAACTGTAGCTGGCCATTTTGTAGGAAGCCTGAACATTGACAAGTTATTAACTGTAGCTGGCCACTTTGTAGGAAGCCTGAACATTGACAAGTTATTAAGTGTAGCTGGCCACTATGTAGGAAGCCTGAAGATTGACAAGTTATTAACTGTAGCTGGCCATTTTGTAGGAAGCCTGAACATTGACAAGTTATTAACTGTAGCGGGCCATTTTGTAGGAAGCCTGAACATTGACAAGTTATTAACTGTAGCTGGCCATTTTGTAGGAAGCCTGAACATTGACAAGTTATTAAGTGTAGCTGGCCACTTTGTAGGAGGCCTGAACATTGACAAGTTATTAACTGTAGCGGGCCATTTTGTAGGAAGCCTGAACATTGACAAGTTATTAACTGTAGCTGGCCATTTTGTAGGAAGCCTGAACATTGACAAGTTATTAACTGTAGCTGGCCATTTTGTAGGAAGCCTGAACATTGACAAGTTATTAACTGTAGCGGGCCATTTTGTAGGATGCCTGAACATTGACAAGTTATTAACTGTAGCGGGCCATTTTGTAGGAAGCCTGAACATTGACAAGTTATTAACTGTAGCTGGCCATTTTGTAGGAAGCCTGAACATTGACAAGTTATTAACTGTAGCTGGCCACTTTGTAGGAAGCCTGAACATTGACAAGTTATTAAGTGTAGCTGGCCACTTTGAAGGAAGCCTGAATATTGACAAGTTATTAACTGTAGCTGGCCACTTTGTAGGAAGGCTGAATATTGACAAGTTATTAACTGTAGCTGGCCACTTTGAAGGAAGCCTGAATATTGACAAGCTATCTACTGTAGCTGGCCATTTTGTAGGACGCCTGAACAAGCAATCACATGCTCTTGTAGTGTTGGTATTTGTTACAGTTTCTTACATGGCAAGGTTACCTTGAGGCATTGTAATGAGCTGGAGTTTGTGTTTTTGCACCAAGTGTGTCACTTTGGCTGCTTTGATGCCCGTGCCATTGTTGGAATTCTGTGATGTTGTATATCTGTATGTCTCTTGGTCTTACCCGTTCTCTTAAAACATGGGTGCTTGTGTAGAATATAAGGATTGAATTGGTATCTTCTTCTTCTTCGTACACTCTCAGACGTCCACTTGAATGTTCTCAAAGAAAGCAGTAGTCAGTTTGAGGCTATTTGAATCCTCGTAAAGCTTTTCCACGAAAGGACTGGCATCAGCCATATGAACTTTCTCTGTACCACATATAAGGGGCAACTTTGAAGCAGATGTTCAGCATTCATTTTATCAGTGCTACAGTTACACTGATTGGTAGTTCCTATCTTTAGCGTGTTGAATAGATGGTGTCTCAATCTGTTGTGGCCAGTGCAGAGTCTGAAGATTACCACTTGTTCTCTTCTGTGGAGCCGGTAGTAAGCACCATTCTGTGTGTGCCCTGGATGTTCTACATTCCCTTTGTTTCTTATCTGATTCTGATAAAAATCTTTGCCTCCTCAAAAGTTATGCTTGCAAAAGGCTGAGGTAGATGTGAACCTTCTTTTGCCATTCTATCAGCCTCTTCATTGCTGGTGATGTTACAATGAGATGGGATCCACTGGATCACAACACTTTTGAATCGTTGACAAAGTTTGTGGAGCACTACTCTGAGATCATCCAGGTCTGTATTATTTTGGCTTTTCAACGATGCAATTACTGACTGTGTATCAGTAAAGAAAACAATCGTCTCTCTGCCCTTTCTTCTGTCAATATAACCTCTGCTGCAGTTTTCAAGGCCTCTGCCTCTGCTCTGAAGTTGCTGGAGAATCGTCCTGTCGCCACTGACAGCCTTTTTTCTGCACCAGTGCTTAAGGTCAGAAAGACACCCCCGCCTCCATTTTCTGTTGCTTTTGTTGCTGATCCATCTGTGTATGCATGGGTCCTGGTGTTGCGTGGGTAATGTTTCTCTATGTATTTTGTCGTTATGGATTTTCTATCTGTTGCAGTTTGGCTCTTTTTTCTTTCAATTCCAATTCAATTGGTATGACAAGATCACTAATGTGGAACTGATGATAAGAACTAGAAATGAGAAGAAGGCGATGGAGATGGATATGACACACACTGAGAACACTTGCTAACAGCATTACCAGGCAGTCCTTGTTCTGGAATCCCCAGGTAAGAAGTGTAATACAGAGAATGAAAAACACACAAGGAAGAGAACTGGTGTGAGGTGGACGTGGAAAGACCTAGAGCAGATGGCACAGGACAGAAGAATGCAGCATACATTTGTTTACAACCTATACTCATTGGGATTCTGAAAGGTGATGTTGATAATCTTCCTCGTTTTCTGCTCAAGGTGTATTTACCAGTTGGTACCAGATTATCATTGTGTTGTCTTCTCTTGACATGTCCATAGAACTTTGATTGTCTGCTCCTTATTGTTTTGCTTCATTAACAACTTCAGTGTTGTGACTGATATGATCATATGAAAGTGAATCATGGAAAAACAAAATGTAAAGGCCACTGGAGATCAAGTTTATTATACACTACATTAAAAAAAGCACTTGTTATACAAAAATCATGTACAAAATAATAATGAATCTGACATGGTTTGGTAAAATAATTTAGAATGGAATGTTATTGTTGAACAGAATATACACAACTGAACTCTGGTCAAACCCTTGGGTTCTCAATCTCCCTCAGTAAATGCCGAATCCCTCAGTATATGCCGAAGAGTGTGAATGCTAACTGTTCCTGTAGCTCACTGGTTGTATACACGTCGGATGCATCCTCTCATATGTACTTCTCTGCTACCCTTGCGTCTGATGCCAAATTTCAACAGTCTTAACCTTGATGATTCATCTATTGCAATGTCATTTTCTAACAGGTGATTATTAATTGTTCTCAGTGGAATGGAATGTACAATAACTGAATTCTTTTAACAATAACAATTATGTTTTTATTTTGAGATTAGTGGATAATGTATAAATTATCAATCTTTATACAACAAAATGATCAGATATAATACAAACCAAATTCTGCTGGGAACAGGACTAACTAATGTAAAAGCTTTTTAAAACAGTTTGTTAAAATAATAATTTTACTGCCTAGTTTAGTTCAGTTTACATGTTTAATCTTCCAACAAATATCTATTCAACAAGCTAAAGATAGGAATCACCAATCAGTGTAACTGATAAAATGACTGCTAAACATCTGCTTCAAAGCTGCCTAACATACGCAGAACATAGAAATCGCAAAGGACGAACACCAGTACCATTCGAGGAAAATCTCTATGAGATTTAAACAGCCTCAAACTGACTACTGCTTTCTTTGAAAACATTCAAGTATATGATAAACGAGTGCCAAAGCTTTATCGCTCTATCTTTTCCTACACCTCTCTTATTTTATTTTCTCCCACATTTGTGCTCTTCCATTCCACGTTGGCTCTTTCATCATTTTCTTATATCTTTTTTAATCATGACTGGACTGTAAACTGTAATCTTTATTACTCGTGATTTCATTTAGACCTCCATCTTGCATTATCTTTTGAAGTCCACGTTGCCTCGTGATAAATCTGGTGAAACACATCTGGTTTCATCAAAATCAAACACCTGGGCATGGTACCATTTCTTTGGACTATTGTTAACTTTGAGGATGGCAAGGTTGACACAAAAGATTAGGCTAAGCTGCTGTTTGAACACAAACTGTCACCATCACGCACGATACAACGGCCATGCAAACAATGAACTCCAGGAGTGTGATATCAAATGACTTGTTAGCATGCAAGTGACAATGGACCGAGGGAACATAGGCCGCCGCTAACACATGGAACGATAGACAAACAGAGACTGATATGACAGTTGGAAGTTGGGGGACAATTTTTGCATTGGCCAGCCAATTATCTCAACTCATGTTTGTCAGGCAAGCATGGCAACGAAAGTTGGTCCGAATTGCCCCACCCACTTTTGGACTGACAGGGGACAAATGAGATCCTGGGAATGAACGACCAGAGAGACTCTTAGCTATTTGTTGTATGGGCGGAGTTGTACGTCACTGGTCCAAGGGCCCCCACATTTGACTTTTACAGATATAATATACAGCGCACCTCGCTAGAGAGATGAGTCGAAATTTGATGTGCGAAAGATAGATTTTCAATTAATTCTTTTCATAAATGATTAATAAAATCAGAAGATTTTCCTCTAAAATAATAGGCTGATAGAGAGCAATTAATATTTCATACTTCACCTTTATCTAGCTTGTTAAATCATCATCATAGTCTTCCATACGCACATGCTCGCATGCAAATATATTTAACATCATTAGAATCGAACTCATAGAGATCAATAGTGAGAAGTAGAATAAATGAAAGTCACCCCGATATATTAAGTGTGAAAACTTATGAAGACTTTTGTGTGTCTTAAGTCCATCAGAAAGTTCACACCACAGTGAAGGGGTAGCTCTTATGTTATCTAAAGAAGCACAGGAAGCACTAATTGAATGGGAAGCTGTTGGACCCAGAATAATAACAGCTTCTTTCAAAACAGCTAAAAAGAAAATTCATGTAAATGTCATCCAATGTTATGCACCAACTAATGACAAAGAAGAGTCTGTGAAAGAAGCATTTTATACTAAACTACAGGAAATTATGGATAAAGTAAAAAGAAGAGACATCACAATTTTGATGGGTGACATGAATGCAAAGATAGGTACAGCCAACAGTGGATTCGAAGAAGTCATGGGAAAACATGGGCTAGGAGTAATGAATGAAAATGGAGAGCTATTCGCAAACTTCTGTGCTTCATATCAACTGGCTATAGGAGGAAGCATGTTTCCACATAAGAGAATACACAAGGCAACATGGATATCACCAGACCATAGAACAGAAAATCAGATAGATCATATATGCATAAACAAGAAGTTTAGATCATCATGCAGGATGTAAAGGTATATAGAGGAGCAGATGTGGCATCAGATCACCATCTTCTGATAGCCAAAGTAAAAATGAAACTCAAGAGATATGCAACAATGCAAAATTATAGACAACAGTTTAATGTAGGACAGTGTAAAGGGCAATTTTTACTATCTTGCAATATAATACATTTATATTCTTATTATGTTCGCAAATATTTTGTAAGCAAAGTATTTCCTTTTTAAGTGCTTAAGGAGAAGTCATTTTTGGGTTGCTTCCCTTGAAAATAGTTCTGTCATCTTCGATCGGACTCCGCAGACGACTCTAGGCCTACTGCGATTTATTCTGTGGCTGGGTAGGAATAGATTGTTCTTGCTTCAGTATATCTATGGCCTGAATTTATACGTAGTGTTTGTATGAGTAGGACGAGTCTGTCTTATATATGGATATCTTTGCATTTCTAAGTCGAACTAATTTGGTTGTCGCTAGAAAAGGTCAAAGGCTATGCAGCGGAAGTATCGCTAGCAAAGGGTGTGATCCATGGCTGTCATCCTGTGAGGATGCCGAGTTTTGTTGTAGCAGGCTTTTTGCCGAAATAGTGATCTATATATGGATGGGGAAAAGTGATAATCATTTAGACATGTTGTATGTACTTTACCCCAGTGTTTATTCTCTTTTGCCAAGGAATGGCAAAGTTATATTTCGCATAAAAAGGTAAAACCACAATTTATTATGAACTTGGGCTTCGCCATCGTTGTTGATAAGCAGATGCACAGTGGTACTTTTAAAAAGAATATCCATTCAAAGGAAGAAGACATTCCTATGTATCAACACTGGATTGTATGATATTATTCAATTACCTCTATGAGAGAACCTATGAAGAAATGAGGACATTTAATGAATGACTAATTTTGGTCTATATTCTATAGTGAGTGAAGCTCACGAGAGAGAGAACAGCCATGTTGAAATTCATATACTTTGTATTTATCGAGTGAGAAAAAGGGATGCCTGTACTATCGCTCGATGAACCAAGAGATCACTGCTACATGTGAGAACCCATGTCTGGGATTCCTATATTATGAAATATATATATATTGAACTTTACGTGAAGGAATATTCGCTAGACGAGGTTAGGTCTAGGAGCCTTCCTATGTATTGGTTATGGTCTGACGTGCCCAGTCAGTAAAGCCAGATGATTTACATGATGGAACGCTGAATGCTTATTTACGAATGCTCCATTATGATATTTGCCAAGCATGAATGCTAACTTAAGATGATATTCCTGTGATCAACATTATGCTGTCTATGTCGACATTTGTTCCTGTAACCATACACGTACTGTCCAAGTGTGCGTCCCATTAAATGTTATAAAAAGACCACCGTAGTTCCAGTACTTCTTGAATTCGAACAGTGTGAGTATGAGTGATGTACTACCAACCTGTCAACTCTATCGAATCATTCTACCATTCGCGTACTGACATTCAGATACACACTCATTGTTTACACTCACATTCTTGTCGGAGCCTCATCACGTTCCAGGACAAGATGACCTGTATGACCAAAACTGTGCTGGGTTTGATGAGTTGACAATCGTTACACTTTACTACACCAGTCCCAACATCTACATTTATCCACTGGTGGACATTCACATCATTTAGCAAATAAAGCATGATTCAACAACTAGTAGCCAGTATGAGTTAACAACTACACACAAAGAAAGAGTTTAACAACTGGTGTGCCAGCTTTCTGGGTCAACCTGCACAGTGACCATATTGAGAAGTAAACTACTGAGACCAGACGTTCCTTGGGGTCTGTTACGACACACAAATACATCAGCAGTACAACTCTACAGTGATGTCAGCGTGACCTGTCCTGTCGAGAGTATGCAGTAACTAGGTCAGGGTTTGTTGACATTTGGTTCATTGGACATTTGCCATACAACTGACAGTGTTACACAGCGAGCTTGGTTGAAACATAGAACATTACACATCAGGACTGGAGAATATTTGACAGTGTTTGCGAAAGAAAATGTTATTGAACTGAGAAGTCCTACATTGATTGTTAGCATTCAAATCAACGATGGAGCTTCTATTTCTGTGTTGAATTTAAAATAATTAGACCAGAAGTATTTGTTTAATAAAGTACCACAGTACTGTACTATTAGGCAGTGTAACTGAGCCTTCATTCCAACACATTCTTTCTGCAACACTCTATTTACATCATATTGCCATACTATTTATGCATTTATGTATTTATGTTTAACTATTTATATGTGATATTTGTTTGTATCCAGCGGGTTGTTGTTTCGGTTGGGCGGTGTCACACAGCAGAGTATCCCACGTAATAGAGGGTCTGATGTGTGCGTTTCTATAGGTGCAATTTTCTTCATTGGAAATTTGCTGCGACAGCTGTTGCTATTAGTGTTAGCTGTGAAGTCTGTACTCATTGTTGTTTTTGTAATATTCCTCTGTTCTTTAGTTTGTTTTGATTTGTTTGTAATTTGTTGGTCTACCCTATTCTATCTTTCAGTTCTATTCTCAATTTATATTTATATACTGTGGCGTTATTTGTATTTGTTATCCTCTTGCGGTTTATCTTTTATTGTTTTTCCAATTTTATTTATTTCATTTCCGCAAATGTTTTCATGTTTTTCTGTATAACTGTTTTGTTTTGTGCCTGATCGACATACACTATTTAAAATATAGTTGATCATATAATTTGATGTACAAGAATCAACTGATAGTTAATTGCTATTACTAAAGGTACACAGTTGATGATATAAAACACTATTTCTGGTGCACTGCACTTATATTATAGAGTGAACCAGCAACTTATAGCTGTTATTATATAAGGATTTATACAAGACCTTTGTAAGGCTTGTTTCCCACAGTGATTGGGATAGTTAAGTACTATTTTTCCACAGGTTAAAAAGTTATCATACAAGGTCTTTGATTAAGACTAAGAAAGTAAATTTATTTACTTTTGCAAATTACTGATCTTATTAGACAAGATGTCTACCTTAGATTATTTTATCACACAAGGCAGGGCTCTTGATATGACTGGTCAGCAATTAGAACAATGGGCAGTTGCTCAATATGACAAAGCATTAGCTGCAGAAGAGAGGAAACTTGCTATTGAAGAAAAGAAATTAGAAGCTGAGGAAAGAAAATTACAAAGAGAGGATGAACAAAAGAAATTGCAGATACAGACTGATGAAAAAAGATTCCAGATGGAAATGGAAAAAGAGAAAAGAAAAGATGAAGCTGCTGCTGAAGAGAAAAAATTACAGGCTGCTGCAGAAGAGAGAAAATTACAAGCTGAAGCTCAAGAAAAAAAAGCAATAACTAAACAGATTTGAACGCTCGTGTCGAGCACATAATGTGGACAAATCACAATATGCTAACCAGTTATCAGAAAATCTGAAAGGTGATTCTCTGACTAGTTTAAGTTTGGTTGAAGAGGCTGACAAAGATAACTATGATGTTATTAGGGCAGCCTTATTAAAGAAGTATCAGTTGTCTGAAGAGGGTTATCGGAAGTTGTTTAAGACAATGGTGCCTGAGGCAGGTGTAGAATTCTCAGAATTCATTGCAAGGACACGACTTACATTTGATCGTTGGATTGAGCTATCCAAAACAGAAAAGACTTATGAAGCCCTTATGGACTTGATACTCAGAGACAAGATTATGTCAAGTATAAATAAACCTTTCCTCGAATTCTTACATGAGCGTAAACCTAAGTCTCTAAAAGAAATGGAACAGTATTGTACCCAATACGTCACTGCACATCCGGACGTAGCCATTAGCAACAGTAAGGTTAAAGAAGGTATGCCAGTTGCTTCTGCAACACCATACAACCCTAATCACTCTCACAAATTCCAAGGACCTCAAAATAGGTTTAATAAAAAAGGTAACTATTACAGTTATCAGAACCAAGGTAACCAATCATTTCAGGGTTCTTCTTCGAATACCTGGAGAAGAGCTGACAGCCCTCGATTCAGGGTGGTCATAATTACAGGAACTTTTCGCAAAGGAAGTCATTCTAGAAACTATCCAAGTTTTCCTTCATGGAGACAACAGGATCATAATTACCGAGATACTCATTATAATGAATATGATGATAGTAACCAAAGGAGCTATGATTCAAACCCGAGTAGAGGTTATAATAGTGGAAACAATGATAAGTACAGAGGCAATAATAACAGAGGTAGAGCACAATTCAAAAAACATAAAGCTCATTACCAGGCGAACTCTGCACAGCAAGAGTCCCACGAAGCCTATAAACAAAATAAAGATAATGATGACTCTAATAATATGGCATGTGCCGCTTTTGATTTTGGGAGAGCATCTCAGTGCCCCCAATGCAAAACATTATTTGAGCCAACCACAGTGTCTACTTTAAGCTGTGGCCATCCTCTTCCCGCTCTTCCTGCGTCAATCGCGCATGATGGGAGAGGTTCTCTTGTCTTACACAAAGGTTTAGTAAATGACAATCCAGTCTCAGTACTTTTTGATTCTGGATGCACAACTATTGGGGTTAGGCAGTCACTCATAGATCCTTCTCATTCTACAGGCAAAGTAGTCAAATGCGTAACATTTGGCGGCACCATAGAGAAATACTCTACCGCTATCATTAGGATTGCTACTCCTTTCTTCACAGGAGATGTACACGCATGTCTTTTGCCGGATCCGATCGCTGATCTTATCATCGGTCGCATTCACGGAGGCAAAGAATGCACTCCGGAGCAAATTTCTGTTTGGGAAAATCAAAATATGCAATCTGCTAATGCAGTAGTCACTAGAGCTCAAGCTCTCAATATGCCTGAAACTTCATCTGTTGAAGATAATGAAGTGCATAACCAAGATGATCCCTTGGTAATTTCTCGTGCCTCGTTTATAAAACAACAAGAAGAAGATCCGACTCTTAAGAAATTCTTCACTCTTGTAACAAAAGGTGATCCGAATAAAGATTCAAATTGTAAATCTTGGATTACAATGAAGAATGGCGTACTTGTACGTATGGTGCAAGACTCCACTAAGTCAAGTCATTCTCAGATTCTTGTACCCAAGAATTTGAGAGTTAAGATCTTACAACATGCACACGACTCTCAGTGTGCTGGTCACATGGGTTTTTCCCGTACTAAGTCAAGAGTTCTTGCGGCTTTCTTTGGCCTTTTGTGAACAAGGACATACGGATCTATTGTCGATCCTGTAAAGTATGTCAAGAAGTCAAATCCAAAGGTCCTCGTCATGCTGCGCCTATTCAGGCTGCAGATATTCCTATTCGTCCATTCCAGAAAATGGCGATAGACATCATTGGTCCATTCAAGATCAAATCTGCTAGAGGACATCAGTTTATCTTAACGTGTGTAGACATGTGCACACGTTGGCCAGAGGCTATCCCTCTAAAGAGCATTACTACCACTGACATTGCAGATGCTCTTTGGCTTATATTTTCTCGGCTGGGATTCCCCGGAGAAATATTATCAGATCATGGCACCCAACTGATATCGGATACCATGTCTCAAGTAATGTCTACTCTACAGATAGAGAGATCTTTGAGTAGCATCTATCATCCTATGTCCAATGGGATGGTCGAGCGACTAAATAGAACACTTAAGAACTTATTAGGGAAGATAACTGAGGATCATCCTCAGGATTGGGATAGGGTTTTACCCGCGGCCCTCTTCGCGTACAGAGAGGTCCCCAATGAACATACAGGGTTTTCGCCCTTTGAACTTGTCTTTGGCGCGCGACCGCGCGGCCCAATGTCTTTGCTGCATGATCTTATAACAGCTGACAATATTGACGATGACACAAAATCTTCTTACGAGTATGTCATCGCGCTGAGACAAAAGATTATCGAAGCATGCAAATTGGCAACGTCCTCTTCTGAGTTTGCTAAGCAGAAGGCAAGACAATTTGCTAATAAGAAGAGAACTTTACGACAACTTTGTCCTGGTGACAAAGCATTTGTTTTGCTACCTTGTCGTGAAAATAGACTCCTTATTAGTTGGAAAGGTCCGTACGATATAATATCGAAAATTTCAGATGTTGACTACATCGTCGATATTAACGGAAGCATAAAACCTTCCACATCAATATGCTTACGGAGTTCCATGAACGTCCTGACTATCTACAGCCTATTTTCCAGGCAACGGACGATTCTCATGTCAAACATGGTCATTACTCATCACTGTCTGTAATACAGGATGAGGAAACAAGT
This sequence comes from Oreohelix idahoensis, assembly GCA_024509875.1. Lineage (NCBI taxonomy): Eukaryota > Metazoa > Mollusca > Gastropoda > Stylommatophora > Oreohelicidae > Oreohelix > Oreohelix idahoensis. The sequence goes on along the minus strand of JAMPIV010018150.1, from coordinate 545,076 downwards.
TTTTTCGGATGTTAATCTCCCGCTTCCAATGATCCCACTTCATTCTAGTGAATCATGGAAAGACGTTACTGTTTCTCCTGATTTGTCTCTAGGAGAACGGCGACAAGTTTCGTCTATGTTACAAACATTTCAGGATGTCCTCACTGACATCCCTGGACAAACTCATGTCATTGAGCATGACATTGTTCTAACTGAACATACTCCAATTAGGGTTAGGCCTTATCCTATCCCTATACATTTCCAAACACAGGTTGAAAAGGAGTTGGATGAAATGATAGATTTACAAATAATCGAACCATCCACTTCTGCATATTCTTCGCCGATGGTTATTGTTCGAAAAAAAGACAATAACATACGTCTTTGCGTTGACTATCGCAAATTGAATCAAGTTACGAAGTTCGATGCTGAACCTATGCCTTTACTAGAAGAGTTACTTACTCGTCTTTCTAAATCGCATTTTTTCACTAAACTTGATTTGTCTAAAGGATATTGGCAAGTTCCATTATCCGAACGCGCCAAACCTCTTACCGCTTTCTCTACTCCCAGAGGCCTTTTCCAATGGAATTTTATGCCTTTCGGCCTTATGAACGCACCAGCTACATTTGTACGCATGATGCGTCGAATCCTATCGTATCGGTCAGATGTCATTGCTTATCTAGACGACATCTGTCTTTTCAGCGATACTTGGGAAGATCACTATTCAGGATTAGTTGAATTATTATCAACTCTGCGTGAGTATAACCTGACAGCAAAACCATCTAAAGCTTGTATTGGCTTTAGCGAAATTGCTTTCTTAGGCCATCGAGTAGGTCACGGTTTTCTTGAAGACAGAAGACCATAATATCACTAAGATACTTAACATCTCTATCCCTAGGACTAAAAAGCAAGTGCGAAGTCTTTTAGGTCTCATACAATTTTATGGACGTTTCATTCCGAATCTGTCCTCTATCATGGCACCTCTCTCTACACTATTAAAGAAAGGGTCGCCTAACATGGTTCACTGGTCTCATGAATGCCAATCTTCACTAGAGAAGATCAAAACTATGTTTTCATCACCACCTATTTTAGTGTTACCTACAACAGATAAGACATTTGTTCTTCGTAGTGACGCTTCATCCACTGGGATTGGAGCGGCACTAATGCAAGAGTACTCTGGAACTCTGCATCCTGTAATGTACATATCCAGAAAACTTAATGCTGCAGAAAGGAATTACTCGGTTTTAGACCGTGAATTATTGGCAATGGTTTGGTCAATTCTCAAACTCCAAAGATTCCTTCTGGGCGCGCATTTCGTAGTGGAAACTGACCAAAAAGCTCTTACGGCTATCCAAAGTAAAAACTTGAAGAGCTCGAGATCAACTCGATACGCAATCGCTCTTCAACCTTTTCATTTTTCGGTACGAGCTATCCGTGGTTCAGAAAATGTGATGGCGGACATTCTGTCCAGATGCCCACATGATGCCACTTAACTGTTAAATATTGGATCTTTTTATTATGTATAACTTTACAACAGTTATTTTTTTTTGTTTCTTTACTAAGATACACATTTGTAATTTAATAATAGAATGATGGTATCGCTACTTAGCGGTTTATTGATGTTAATTCACCGCTGTTCTTTGATGATTGTTTCTTCATAAATCATAAATTTAAGATTGTAGTGTGAATTTTTGGTATGCATTGTATAATTACCAGAATTGTATTATACGTACATCACACCTTCCTGGAAACATTTATTCGTAGGGAAACAATTTCTCTCAGATTTTGAGATATATATTCTCACCAGTCATATTAGGAATTATAGTTATTCCTGATATTTTCATCTGCGCAGTATTCTTGCGTTGTGAGCCTATTCTACGGTGCTCCTAGATGTATTTTAAAAAAAAATTTTATTTTTTTTTTTCCCGGGAGGTGTGGTAAGACTGTAAAGGGCAATTTTTACTATCTTGCAATATAATACATTTATATTCTTATTATGTTCGCAAATATTTTGTAAGCAAAGTATTTCCTTTTTTAAGTGCTTAAGGAGAAGTCATTTTTGGGTTGCTTCCCTTGAAAATAGTTCTGTCATCTTCGATCGGACTCCGCAGACGACTCTAGGCCTACTGCGATTTATTCTGTGGCTGGGTAGGAATAGATTGTTCTTGCTTCAGTATATCTATGGCCTGAATTTATACGTAGTGTTTGTATGAGTAGGACGAGTCTGTCTTATATATGGATATCTTTGCATTTCTAAGTCGAACTAATTTGGTTGTCGCTAGAAAAGGTCAAAGGCTATGCAGCGGAAGTATCGCTAGCAAAGGGTGTGATCCATGGCTGTCATCCTGTGAGGATGCCGAGTTTTGTTGTAGCAGGCTTTTTTTGCCGAAATAGTGATCTATATATGGATGGGGAAAAGTGATAATCATTTAGACATGTTGTATGTACTTTACCCCAGTGTTTATTCTCTTTTGCCAAGGAATGGCAAAGTTATATTTCGCATAAAAAGGTAAAACCACAATTTATTATGAACTTGGGCTTCGCCATCGTTGTTGATAAGCAGATCCACAGTGGTACTTTTAAAAAGAATATCCATTCAAAGGAAGAAGACATTCCTATGTATCAGCACTGGATTGTATGATATTATTCAATTACCTCTATGAGAGAACCTATGAAGAAATGAGGACATTTAATGAATGACTAATTTTGGTCTATATTCTATAGTGAGTGAAGCTCACGAGAGAGAGAACAGCCATGTTGAAATTCATATACTTTGTATTTATCGAGTGAGAAAAAGGGATGCCTGTACTATCGCTCGATGAACCAAGAGATCACTGCTACATGTGAGAACCCATGTCTGGGATTCCTATATTATGAAATATATATATATTGAACTTTACGTGAAGGAATATTCGCTAGACGAGGTTAGGTCTAGGAGCCTTCCTATGTATTGGTTATGGTCTGACGTGCCCAGTCAGTAAAGCCAGATGATTTACATGATGGAACGCTGAATGCTTATTTACGAATGCTCCATTATGATATTTGCCAAGCATGAATGCTAACTTAAGATGATATTCCTGTGATCAACATTATGCTGTCTATGTCGACATTTGTTCCTGTAACCATACACGTACTGTCCAAGTGTGCGTCCCATTAAATGTTATAAAAAGACCACCGTAGTTCCAGTACTTCTTGAATTCGAACAGTGTGAGTATGAGTGATGTACTACCAACCTGTCAACTCTATCGAATCATTCTACCATTCGCGTACTGACATTCAGATACACACTCATTGTTTACACTCACATTCTTGTCGGAGCCTCATCACGTTCCAGGACAAGATGACCTGTATGACCAAAACTGTGCTGGGTTTGATGTGTTGACAATCGTTACACTTTACTACACCAGTCCCAACATCTACATTTATCCACTGGTGGACATTCACATCATTTAGCAAATAAAGCATGATTCAACAACTAGTAGCCAGTATGAGTTAACAACTACACACAAAGAAAGAGTTTAACAGACAGCTAAGAAATCAAGAAACAAGAGACAAATTTGCGGTCACAGTATCCAACAAATTCCAAGTGCTCCAACAGCTGGAAGATGTAGAGAATACAGAAGACTATTGGCAGCAGGTCAAAACAGTATGGAAGGAGACATGTGAAGAAATACTGGGGAAAAGGGAAAGACAACAAAAAGCATGGATAACAACAGAAACCATCAATAAGATAAAAGACAGAAAAAACAAGAAAGCAGAGTTAAACACAAGCAAAACTAGAAGCTCCAAAGCCAAGGCTCAAGAAGTGTACACAGAAGCAAACAAAGAAGTAAAAAGAAGTATCAAAAGAGACAAGAGGAAGTATATTGAGGAGTTGGCAAGAGAGGCAGAAGATGCTGCAGCCAAAGGAAATATGAGAGAACTGTATAGCAGCACAAAGAAGCTAACAGGGAAATACAAGCAAACAAGTTGCCTCATAAAAGACAAGAATGGGAAACTGCTCAGCAATATACAAGAGCAAATGAAGAGGTGGACAGAATATTTTGGGGACCTTCTCAATAGACCAGCTCCACAAAACCCGCCGGACATCCAGCCAGCAGAAGAAGAAGAGCTACAAATTAACGGTGAAAGACCAACGAAGGAAGAAATAAAGAAAGCCATAAAGCTTCTAAGAGAGGGAAAAGCGTCTGGACCTGATGGCATTCCAGCAGAGGCCATCAAAGCAGATATCGACACGGCTACAGAGATGTTATATAAATTACTTGGTAAAGTCTGGGAAAAGGAAGAGATACCAGCAGAATGGAAGGAAGGATATCTGGTTAAGTTGCCTAAGAAGGGAAATTTACAAGAGTGCACAAATTATAGAGGAATAATGTTACTATCAGTGCCAGGAAAAGTATTAAACAGGATTATCCTTGAGAGATTAAAAGAGTCCATAGACAAGAAACTGAGAGATGAACAAGCAGGTTTTTCGACAAAACAGATCATGTACAGACCAGATAGCCACTTTGAGAATAATAGTTGAACAAAGTCTGGAATGGAATTCACCACTATACATCGGATTTGTGGACTACGAAAAGGCATTTGACAGTGTAGACAGAGAATCACTTTGGAAATTGATGAGGCATTATGGAGTTCCCCTGAAGATCATTAATTTAATAAAGAAAACATATGAAGACATGACATGCAGAGTTCTTCACGAAGGACAGCTTACAGAACCGTTTGGGATAAGAACAGGAGTGCGACAGGGATGCCTCTTGTCTCCATTTCTTTTCTTGCTGGCAATAGATTGGGTTATGAGATCATCGACAACACACAACAGAAATGGAATCCAGTGGACTCTGACTAAGCAGTTGGATGATGATCTGGATTTTGCTGATGACTTGGCTCTTCTGTCCCATAACCGTAATCAGATGCAGGACAAATTGAAAACACTCGATGAGAGGTCACAGCAATTGGGTCTGAAAATACACAGGGAAAAGACAAAAATAATGAGAATAAATAATGCAGGTAATGATAACAGGGTTGAACTTGAAGAAAACACCAATTCAAGATGTAGAATCATACACATATCTTGGCAGTAATATAGACAAAGTTGGAGGGACAGACAGCGATATCAAAATAAGAATACAAAAGGCAAGAGGAGCTTTCATTGCATTGGGAAATATGGAGATCAAGAGAAATCGGATCCAACACGAAAATAAGAATCTTCAACTCAAATGTGAAGTCAGTCCTATTGTATGGCTCGGAGACATGGAGAACAACAAAGACAACAACCAAAAAGCTACAGACTTTCATAAATGGGTGCTTGCGTAGAATAGAGGGATTAAAATGGTATGACAAGGTTACCAACGTGGAACTGATGACAAGAACTAGACAAGTGCCAGTGGAACAAGAGATGAGAAGAAGACGATGGCGATGGATAGGACACACACACTGAGGAAACCTGTTGATAGCATTACAAGGCAGTCCTTGTTCTGGAACCCCCAGGGCAAGAGAGGCAGAGGAAGACCAAGAAGTACATGGAGAAGAGAGTTGGAAACAGAGGTGAAAATGATGAGGAGAACATGGAAAGAACTTGAGATGATGGCACGGGACAGGAGGACTTGGCATGTGTTTGTTGAAGGCCTATGCTCCTTTGGGAGTGGAGGGTTATGAATGAATGAAGTCCATCAGAAGTCTGAGTCTACACGCTACGTGTCTGACATCTAACCAGAAATAAGTTATCAAAACGGACATTTGGCTAGCAGAATTCGCCATAGGACATTCTTCGTTCCACACTTAAGAAGGAATATTTCTCGTCCACAATCAAGAAGATGGACACATCTTTTTTCGTCACCTTATATCACGTGCGCTCACATTTAATACATATTTAGATCGCGCTCAAATCACTCAAAAGCTTACTAAGGAGTCAAGCCAAAGTTCACAGTTGATTACTCATATCAAGTTCAGCTCCATTGGAAGCGTACCATCTGAAGTCAAGCTAAAGAGCTCAAAAGTTGAATCTCATTTATACCAAGTGCAACACACTCTTAAGCACATTCTATGAAGCAGACTCCAAAGTATATTTTATGAATCAAAATTACATACACAAGATAGTGAGTATACATATCAAGAACATTTTGTGAAGATATCCAATCCAGTCTGGCCAGTACCCTTTGGAGATTAGACAACCGACATTTTTCATATGACAACTGTTACCTGTTGATCAACGCTACAGAAATATTATCAAACAGTGAAGGACTATATTTCATTAACGTTCTCAGTACGACAAGAGTTTTCATCAGAACGTCCTCAACTTAAAGATACCCCACTCGACATAACTTATACCTACCTGGGACATTCTATGCATACATGTGAACCATCCTACCTGGGAGAAGCATTTAGAGACAGATGGACTGTGTAGAGTACTCGCCCATTTTGGAAACACGTATCATATCACATCATCATAATTTCGCTTTACACAAGCTCATTCTTCTATTTAATTAACTACAATATTAATATCTCACCTGTGTGTTTTGTGTGAATCGTCTTCACCATCATCACGTTCTAACCACTACTAGCCCTATATGTGTAGATATTTAATTAATAAACCAAATAATCGTTTGGTCATTATCTAGTTTGTTAATGTATCACTCATGCTGGCGGTGTTAAATATTTACTTATAGGTAAATTTCTACACTCAGATGAGGTTGGGGGATTTTTCTGTTACAGGATCTAAGGGCAGAAGCTAAGGTCGTGGGGAAGCGGAACTCTTTCCATAATTCACTAGAAAACACTGTCCAGTGGAAACCATTTGCATTCTCTTCTTCTTGTCCTTATCTCTGATAGGTCTCTTTCCTATCTTAACGAGCCAATATCTAAAGATCTTCTACCTAATATCTCATAGGCTATTGCTGGTAAAAACTACTGTCGTAGTTGCTCCAATTGCCACCACACGACAAAGTAGACATCCGAGAGTGTAAGAAGTTCTGTAAATTATCATTTGGACTGATTATTAAAGTAGCTTATAATTTTATCTTTTCAATACTATAATCTTGTTTCTGAACTGCATTATGTGATAAAACAGTCAGTAATTTTCTTTGTTACTCAATTACTGCATCTTCATTATGACTTAAAACTTTAGATAAAATAGTCAATAACTTCTTTGTGTTTCAACCATTAGATCTCAGTTATGACTTGAAACTTTAGATAAAATAGTCAATAACTTCTTTGTGTTTCAACCATTAGATCTCAGTTATGACTTGAAACTTTAGATAAAATAGTCAATAACTTCTTTGTGTCTCAAACATTAGATCTCAGTTATGACTTGAAACTTTAGATAAAATAGTCAATAACTTCTTTGTGTTTCAACCACTAGATCTCAGTTATGACTTGAAACTTTAGATAAAATAGTCAATAACTTCTTTGTGTCTCAACCATTACATCTCAGTTATGACTTGAAACTTTAGATAAAATAAGTCAATAATTTCTTTGTGTTTCAACCATTAGATCTTAGTTATGACTTGAAACTTTAGATAAAATAGTCAATAATTTCTTTGTGTTTCAACCATTAGATCTCGGTTATGACTTGAAACTTTAGATAAAATAGTCAATAACTTCTTTGTGTCTCAACCATTACATCTCAGTTATGACTTGAAACTTTAGATAAAACAGTCAATAAACTCATTGTGTTGCAACCATTAGATCTTAGTTATGACTTGAAACTTTAGATAAAATAGTCAATAACTTCTTTGTGTCTCAACCATTACATCTCAGTTATGACTTGAAACTTTAGATAAAATAGTCAATAAACTCATTGTGTTTCAACCATTAGATCTTAGTTATGACTTGAAACTTTAGATAAAATAGTCAATAACTTCTTTGTGTCTCAGCCATTAGATCTCAGTTATGACTTGAAACTTTAGATAAAATAGTCAATAACTTCTTTGTGTCTCAACCATTAGATCTCAGTTATGTTTTGAAACTTTAGATAAAATGGTCAATAAACTCTTTGTGTCTCAACCATTACATCTCAGTTACGATTTCAAATTTTAAATAAAATAATCAATAGTTTCTGTGTCTCAATTATTAAATCTCAGTTATAACATGACACTTTAGATAAGATAACCAATAACTTCTTTGTGTCTCAACCATTATATCTTTAGATCTCATTTATGACCATAAACTTTTGGTAAGAGGTAAATAATTCTTGTATTTCTGCAATGTAAGATCTTAATAATGCAGAAATACTTTAAAAAAAAAAATTGTCTATATAAATATTGATATAAGAAACAGAATTCATAGAAATATTAACACATTACAGAAATATTGCAGAAGTTGAGTTAACAAAATATTAATAACAGAAGTTGAGTTTACAAAAATATTAACAACATAAGCTGAGTTAAAAGAAATATTAATGACAGAAGCAGAGTTAACAGAAATGTTAATGAAAGAGGTACAATTTATAGAAATATACTGTAAACACCAATATAACTCTGCTCAATATAATGCAGGTTTGCTTATACCACTGACAGTGGTTGGACCGCAAATTATTTGATTCGCCCCTTGTCACACATTTCAAATATGAAAGTGTCATGAGTTGATTCAGCACATTTCACAGTTTATTGAATATATTACACTGTCAAAGTTGCTCGTTTTTGTATTTTTCACATACCTCATGAAGCGATTAGTTTGAGGGGAAGTCAGTAAGTAGGTATGATATGGGATAGCTGAAAATTGCAGCTGGTAGTTTCTAAAGGTGTCATTAGGTGGCAGCAACATTGCCCTCGTACAGCAGCTACCAACGATACAGTTAACTTATTATCAGGTATATTATGGCAATTAGTTGTGCATGATGAGGTTCCTAGCCCTGTGAACGTCTTATCAGACGCATTGTAATTTGTGCCTGAGGGTGTATCGATCCTACTGCTAAAAATCATTTACTTTTATGTTGTTGCTTATTCATGGTGATACAATAAGAAGAAAGAAGACATCAGATTAAGCTGGGACAACAGGTCCTGTAGCAGGTCAACCACTTTAAATACCTCAGAGCTGTTACAGACCAGAAGGGAGGCATCAAAGAAGAGTTGGCCACTTGAAAAGCAGCAGCTGGGAGACTTTTTCAGGCCATAAATCAAGAATTCCTCAGCAAGAGAGAGGTTAGTAATTAAACGAAGATGGCTCTATACTGCTCCACCTATGTTCCAGTCTTGACGTATGGATGCAAGTCATGGGCAATGACTACGACCCACAAAAGCCAGATCAAAAACATAGAAATGAGGTATCTGAGGAAGGTGATTGAAGTAACAATAAGAGACATGGTCCACAACCAGATGATACGTCAAAGCCTAAAATCTCACACCCTGCAGACCCAAGTAGAGCAGTCCCAACTAAGAAGGTTTGGCCATGTCTGCTGAATGGAAAAAGATCAGCCACCACGACAAGCATGGGAAACTAAGAGCCAGGTGTTGATGTCTCGATGTTTATCTTGTTTCCTACTAGAGTTACTTGCCCTTAGGCTAGCTCTTCTTTTCTCTTTTTACTACTTCCTGTTTTTAGGTACCGCAAACCGCCCGCTTCGATCTGTTGCCAGTGGAGAAAAGTTTGGGAAATTCGTCAAGTTTAAGTCGTCACTGTCCCTTTGCTATTAAGCGGATTGTAATAAAATTTATATCACGATACTCTTTATCTTCTTCTCTTTTGAAGTGTATTAATTAAAAAAAAATAAAAGCTATTGAAGTATTTTTTTACTAATAAAAACGAACAGCAGCGTTACGCGTAGTTTGCTACGGACTCCGAACGTTTTCGTCTCACCCCGCTTCATTCAAATGAGGGTCGCTCGACCGCCAAAGCACTAATTTGCACACTGTTTTCACAAATTTTAGGGGGAAAAGTGCATCTTCAGTTTCATATCTGGCAAACTGTAGAAAACAACGGGAAAAATGTTCATATCTCAAAGTGAAGTTTAGATTTTACCAAATTTAACATTTAAAATGGTGTTATAAATCTTTGCCATGTTTGAGAAGATTTGGGAGCCATTTTTCTTTATTCGTGTGAAATTTTATTGACTTCTGATATTTGGCGGTCGAGCTAATTGACTTTGAGTAAGTTCTGTATGATACTGTATCGCTCAAGTTAGGCCTAGAAATTTTAGCGAAAAATAGACAGCGAGGCTGTTCCATTGGCGGTGACATTACTCCCGATGTCATCAAGATCGAGACGCCACTTTTATTGGCTTATGTGCAAACATCATCACATCTTCTGATTTGAGGTTGACTATACGTAAGTATATCACTTATTAACAATGTTTTGAACTTCAAATGTAAAATTTACAATACTTTTAATATTATTTAGCAATTTAACACGATCGCACAGTTTGTGTAACAGAGCGTGGATCGAATGTGTTATCACCGCTTCAGACATTCGCACATCAATCTAATTTTTTCAAGAGCTTGAAAAGCTAAGAAAGTTACCAATCTGAATAAAAAATGCATGTTTTGATTAATGTGTAATTGAATGAAGGTTTATTTTGCAACATAATAGGGTGAATTATGATTTCAAAGGCGAAGGATATCGCAAAGCGAAAATGAATTGAGTCAAGGCTAGGAGACCGGAAAAAATTCCATAATTAACGTAGCTGATTCTGTACTGAAATGTCCGGACTCGCAGCCAATAGTTGATAGTCTTAAAATTCCCCGAAAAGAAGAAATATATATAAACAGCTTTCATAAAATAGGAGCCGCGGTAGCTATATATAATATATTATAATATAATATGGTAATTTCCTATTACTCGTACCTTTTTGCTCCATAGTGCATATGTGTAGTTATGTGTTCTTTCGTAGCAGTTAGGTTTAGGGTTAGTGTTAAACATAAAGTTAGTGTTAACCCTAAACACGAGTAATGTAATACTATAATAGACTGGCATGGAAGAAACGAAGTAAAGAATCAGAGAGGGCAGTTAAAGAAAAAATCAAACAGCGAATAACTGACAACAATAGGAGGAAAAAAAGAGAAAGATGTTAAGAATGCAGAGAAGAAGTTAGAGTTATATAACACAATCATTAGCCATAGGGGTCTGTGCACCACAAAGGAGGATGTGGATACAATTTGTAAAGGACGAAATGCCCTTAGAATAGAAATCTTAAGGCTCAGTTAAGATACAGAAAATTAATATTGAATGATAAGGACATTAAACTTTTAGGAAATATCAAAGAATTGTATTTTGGACTTCTGAAGCATTTAGGTTTTGAGGTGTCATTGCCCTCTCGCAGGGAAGGAGTGCGCCTTGATCATTCTCCTCCAGTTTAAAAATGTCTTTTTAAATGCTAATAACCAGTTGTTTAAAAAAAATATAGCATTTAGATGTTGTTAATTATTGTTTAGATGTTGTTAATTATTGCCTACACATTTTTTAAAATGAAATATGGACAGTATCTTTAAAAAAATTTTTTTCTTCATTTTCACATTTTTTTCTTCCCATTCGACAAATTGGCCTCTGGACACATTTAAAAAAATTATACAAGAACAAATAGATGTTTAAATCCTGTGAAAAAAATTGAGATATATGTGTGTAGTAGTATGCAGATTAACATGTACAAATTTAAAGCTTATACCTTTTATATTTTTTGAAATATGATGTTGTGAAAATTGATGTTCATGCAAAATACTACATTTTTTTGGTAATGATTTGCAATATTTGGTCTAAAATATATTGATAATTATTCATGATATAGCCCTATAGTTTTCTTTATGTAATCAGTGTATTGCAGACTGTAAGCTGTTTATCAGAGAAGGTTCTAAGATTATATTTAAGAAAACGGGAGCATTCTGAAGTTGGTGTGATGTAACTTTTTTAACTTTGCGAAAGTACATACACTTTTAAAAATGCCGTAACATTTTTATTTTTTGTCCGATTAAAAAAAAATAAGTACCCAATTTCATGGTTTTCCAAGAGCTTCCAAACTGCATTGTTTTCTCTGGTGCTTCTGTGCAAACAAAAATCACTTTGTGGTACCTACTGTTTTTCTAAGATGGTTGATTAAACATGTCGAGTCATATCCAGTGTGTGTTCAAGCTTCGTGACTAAACTTCATAATATGTAATGTATGACAGCCAGCCACGTCTCATTATACTTCTATCAATATTTACTATATAAAACAGTAAATATCAACACCAGGGATCCAGACCCACCCGGTTTACAGAGTATTGCTGGGGACATACATTTAAGACAATCTTTTATTCATGGGACCGAGGACTCAGAATGAAAAACCATGGGCCAGGGAGGAAGTACAGCCGATAGGAATAGTTGCTGGCGCTCATCTTTTCAAAATCTAATATCACCTTGCTTAGGTTTAGAAGGGGACTTATAAAGTCGAGCTACTGAAGCCACTGTTTTCTCAGTATGTTTTCACCCCCTTTATAGAAAAGCTTATTCATGTTTGATGATAGTTGTTTGTATTTATGCTAGACATCCTTAAGGTTCCTGATTTCTGTTTACAACGTCTAATTAAATTTTATAACTAGTGGACTTTCTAAAGCTGTGACAAAATTTGGAGTCACCATTTTGCTAGACTTTATATCTCTTTAATCTATGCCTTTCAGTGTTGTGTATTTCGTGGAGGCCGAGATGCAGAGACTTGAAATGTCAGATGTTTACTGGGAATCCCTTTTACGAAAGTTCTTTACTGGACGCCGACCCATAAAATACCCCCCCTTAAAAAGGGGTAAGCAGTTTTGTTGCTGCCCTACATACGGGACCCCCATGAGCTGTTTGTGATGGCTCTGACTAACTTTTGACAAGTTGGCAGCTAAAGGATTAAAAAATAAAAAATAGACATGTGTGTGTCTTATATCAGTGTTTTCTAATTCATCTTCAGAGTGTAATAATGCTCTTGGGACATAACTCTTACTTTCTGTACCATTCACATCATGTGAATAACGTGAATCCTATTAGTGTAATTAATTTTAAAAAAAACTAGTTTATAGGAAGAAGCACCTGTCTGAGCTGTAAGAAATACCTTCTTTTGGACTCTTTAACACATTTCTGTGATATTTGTTAAGTAAATTTGCACTCTTCACCACAGTTAATGGTCATACCTCATACGTTTTTCTGTTTCTTAAAAGAATTTTAGGGCTTTATGTTGCATCACCTGATGACTGTCACTGCTCTTACTTCTAAAAAAGAACCAGGAAAAATAATTTTTAATTCTTCTGATGTTGACACTTACCTCTTTGTCTCTCTCAAGTAAAGTAATTATTTATACATATGTTATTTATCTGATGATCTTCTTCTTCAAGTACCATGTCTTGTGGCATAGGTGATCATGTCTCTTCACAACTTTGTCATCCTCTATCTCTCTTTTTTTTTAAATCTGTGCTTATACAAGGGACAGTAAAATGGTGGTTTCCCCTTGCCTTCCACCAGTTTGTGTACGAGCGACCTAAAATCAACCTTGCTAAACCAAAAAGTTAACCACACCGCAGTTCATTCTTAACAGATGAGGGGAGGGAAGAGGAGGTTAATGTTACTGTGCCACCAATCAATCTCAGTTGGTTATGTCATAAAGCTTTCCAGAGGAGTTGGGTTCATTGATACATTATGTATGTCCCTCTCAACCTATCCCATCCAACATCCCTCAGTGATCAACACACATGTCTTTATTCCTAACATTTAAGTCATTATTTAATACTCAGCTGATCTCCTAAATTCTCTAGAAAGAAGCCATTTCAGCACATCTGGTTTATTTCTTGCTATCATAGGAGGACACGTCTGATAATATGTTTAGAAAAGAATTAATTGAATTACAATAAATTTCTATTCACAAAATATACTTCACATAAATATAAAAATTACTTTGGTTCATGACACATAAATACATTTACAATAACTTCATGTTCATAATACACGGTATAAGTATCAATATTAATTTTACTGACAATACTGAATTCGTGCATTTTAAGTTCCATTCTTTTTTTCATGCTGACCCCTCAGGAGCATTGGAAGCCAAGTTAACAACTTACAGGCTGTTCAACACCCCAACCCTCCCCCTGCATTGGAGTAGCTCCAACAATACAATTTGCTTTTCCCACCAACCTCATACCACCTGCATGGAGCACTGAACAAAACTTACAGCTGTTTCACCCAAACCACTAACCCTCAGGATACAGCACAATATTGCATGGAGCGCAAACACTACAGCTGTTCCCCACCACCCCTCCCCCTGATGGGAGTGCAACAGTCTACAGCTGTTTCCCCCACCCAACTTACCTCACCTGCATGGGATTTAACGCCAATCACTACAGCCTGTTTCCCGAACCCTCAGTTTACACGCATGCATGGAGAACCCAACAATAAAGCTGTTGTACCCACCACCAACCCCTCCAAACAAGCCAGTACAACTAGAAATTCGTAAATATCATGACATCAACCTACACTACAGCTTGGTTCCTCAAATCCACTATTAATCATATGGAGCAAATTCTACAGCACTCAAGCACTGTTCCCCACCACCTTCCCACCCTTATGCTTATGGACCCAGAAACATCCTAATTTACCATACAAAAAAAAAAATTTCAAGACACAAAATTGCTATATGGCTTGCATGGACTGAATAAATTTACCAGCTTGTTGTGCAGAACTCCCCCCCCCCCCCCCCCCCCCATGCCTGGAACAACCCCCAGCCCTATACTAACAGCTCCATTCCCCCCCCACACCCACCCCCCACCTCCCCACCTGAACATTGGATGCCTCAACACTATCACAGCTGTTGCCCCCCACACCCATCCCCCCATGTTTTTGCATAAAACAGGAGCCATCTAAACCACCCTCGCCAACAAAGCTTACGTACGAATTCCCCCCACCCCCCTTCCCACCCCCTGCCATGAGCCAACACGCCCAATACACTCTGTGTTCCCCCCACCCGCCCCCAGCATGGAGCCAAAACATACAGCCTGTTCTCCCCCCACCCTCCCCCACAGGCTATGGAGCCTATGACCACTACAGCTGATTTCCCCCCCCAGTCCCTCCAAGATGGAGCCCCAGCAGTTTATTCAGTTTCGACCAGTATAATTCATGTTACTGTAGCTATCCCTGCACTTAAACAGTGGGTTCAACTCCCCTATAAAATCAATACTTACATGTTTTATACCCCCACTCTGTGCAACCACGGTGAATCATCACCCACTCCACAACCACTCATACAGATGCGTAGAAAGTATCATTTTAAAATCCACAGCCATCCGGATGAAAACCAAAAAATATTCAAACACCGAAAAAGTATTTTGGACTGATTTTTTGGGCATCTAATTTAAGGACCCCTTTTTGGGCCCCCCCCCCCCCCCCCCCCGCCGCCAGCCCCCCCAAGCTTAATTAAAAAAAAACTGGTATGCAAGAAAAACCAAAAAAAAATGCAATCTTCAAGTTAATTACGTTTCCACCTGTGACGAAAGAAGGTGGCAATTAAGGAATTAGTCTGACCATAAGCGCCACCGAAGCATGATATACATTTTTAAAGTGTTGTTACAACTGTTTCTCATTTCACATGCGTACCAGCTGCACATGTTGCATATTTTTACAGGTTACAGGTTACCGAGGAAATGCTGACCACACGTGACCATATGTTCAGTTATATCATGTTTCTGGCTATGACGCACAGGAATTTCAGTACCAATTAATGCTGATTGTCTAATCTGCTATTGGCTTCGGGGAAATCGAATGGTCAGATGTTATGAGGGTTGTCAAACATAGCGTGGTCTCTGTCTGTTTGTGTACGGGCATTGCTACCAGCCCACGTTGTATTGATAATTCTGCTAGCTTTTTTAGTTGATTTTTGAGTTTAAAGGGGATCATTGTGAAATGTTGAAAAGAGAGCTGCATATTACTCCCTGTGGATAACAGTGGGAAAATTGACGAAAAAAAAAAAAAGAAGCATTTGTCGTTATTGACAGCACAGAATAGTAGTAAGTTATTGCAGAAGCTTGAGCATCAGTGCAGTTGTCTTGCAGGTACATTGTCTTACAGAAGAATATGATGTAGGAACTACCACAGTATATGACATAAACGAAAACAGAAAGGACAAGTAAAAAGCTGATAAAAAGTTTTACAGCGAAAGTGATGTAACCAAAAAACTAATGTACAGATCGGAAAACTTTACACAGAGAAAAAAATGAGAAGATCTTGACATGTTCTAAGGAAAATAGGGAATGGTATTCGGAACAATGGTCTAGTAGAAGTGGTCCAACGCATGCCGCTCAGACTGGTATGTTGTGTCATGAAACTGGCAAGCTAAACATTATAGACCATGAACCCCAACTGAACATTGAAGGTTGAAGTGTGTGGAATATTCGGATAGGGTGGCTGCATTTTCATTTATGAACGCCATGGTGTAAAAAAATATATCTAAGAAAACTCTGTGGGGACAAAGATATTCTGCTGACCACCATGCAGCTGAACAATTATATTGATGACAATTTGCAAACATAATTCATGTCACTGAAAATTCTTTCCCATCGTCCAGAACAAGTATATAATAGCAATGAAACTTCTCTGTTACTGGCGCTAGCTTCCTAAGAAAAACTTTAAACATAGGCTGAAGAGAGAGCACCTGATAGGTATTAAGTATGCATAAGGACAGGTTGACTGTTTATTCTTGGTTGTGCCAAATGCTGTAGGCACACACCAGTTTAAGTTGAGACAGTCATTGGAAAAAATAATCATCCAACGATTGTCTTAAGGGTATAACCAATTTACCCGTCTCATTACTATGCCAATAAGAAAGCATGAGATGATTGTGAGAGAAATGTTTTTTACTGACTGGATTTAATAACCCACTTTGTACCTGCTCATTGTCACACAAGCTGGACTAGATTGAAAAAGCTGTAACATTGTTACTGTATCTTGGACAACTATGCTCTGGCACAGGCAGTCTCTGCGGAAACATTCTATGTCCAAAAATAAATGTTTTGGAAATGTACTTACCTCCAAACATGTGAACATTGTTACATACAGCCTTGTGACCAAGGGATTTTACGATCTATGAAGAGCCATTACAAACATGCTTTTTTGAATTGTATGCTGCATGCCGTGAACACTGGTGTAGAAGTAGAAACATTTCTCAAGGAGTTCACTATTAAAGACGCGATCTATACAATTGCAAGTGCATGGAGCAGTGTTGACAACATAACACTAACAAAAGCTTGGCACAGACTCTGGCCGGCAACGATATTTGACGATGATGAATCGGAAGATGATGAGTTTGTAGGATTTCGTATCAGTAAAGAGAAGAACACGATATCAGACCTCCTCACCTTCGTCAGAAGCGTAACATTGGAAAATTTTTAGCAAGTTAGAGGAGGCTGACATAGAGGAAGTGCTAAACATTGATAATGATGCATCTGTTGTGCATTCTTTGAGTGATGGGGAAATTGCCCAAATGGTTCTACAAGACAAGCATGAAGACAGCAGTGATGATGATGACATTGTGGATGCTGGTGAAAACATCCCCATAGACAAAATGGTTAACATGTGTGATCAGATAATTAAAGGTCTTGAACAACGTGCATTCATAAGTGAGCAAGAAGTTATGGCAGTTTATGGGATTAAAGAGAGACTGCTTAGACAGAAACCATTGTTAATGAGACAGATGACACTTGACGAAGTCTACAGAAATGCCATCTGTCATAATGCCTATTCATCAGTTGAAAATCCTATTCCTGGTCCATCAACAGATGTCTGACTTCAAACTGATGATGATGATTAGAGCTTGAATGTAGGCTACATGTGCGGGTATTTAATGTTTATTTTTAAAGTTAAATAAAAATTTGTTTCTGAAAAACAAAAAATTGCAATTTTGGGTGATTTTTTGGCGAAATCATAAAAAAATCAGAAAACCGAAAAATGGCTGTCCCTGAGCATTTCGGATTCTGGGTTACGCACCTGTATTAGTCACCTATCTTTTACGACATGCCAGATGAAGCAGTAGTCCTATTCTGTTTTTTTTTTTTTTAATGTACGCCCGCTATTACTCGATGCGAGAGTCTCCGGTTAGTGTATCTAACCTGAGACTGATTTTTACGTGAGTATCCCTTTGTCCGCTGTACAATGACAGGTGTCCACTCGCCATTTGGGCAGATACTCGCCGTCTTCGGAGGGTACCCATTAGAGCTGGATCAGCTCAGGAGCCATTCAAGTTATTCCAGTCCCAGTCGATGACACTCCTTCAAATGTCATTGCCAAGGCTCGAATTAATCCAGTCCAAGTCCCGGTCGATGACACTACTTCAAATGTCCTTGCCCGGGCTCGAACCTGGATCACCCGATTGCCAGCGCAGTGTGGTAACCATTACACCAGCACGGCTCCCACTATTTTATTTCTCTCCTCAGAGACCCCAGAAACTACATGGGGCCAAGTGTAAGATGCTAATCATTAATTTCCTCTTTTACTTCTTATGGAGAAAAGGGCCACGACTAGCCTGCATGAAAACATTGATAAGTTCTTATAGCGGTGGTAGCTGTAGAAACAGGACTACAACAACTTTCTCTGGCAAATCATAAAGGAGGTGATAAACGTGAGGCTGTGCTTGAGGCTGACAGTCTGATCATGTAGAACAAACTGTTACATGAACCATCTCTGACGGAGTAGTTGCTTTGATGCAGGGTTCTTGCATGATGACCAGCTGCAGTTGTGGTTATATGCTCCGTAAGGAGCGAAAAAAGGAGATGAAATGAATGTAAATACTTGTCACTGATATTTCAGCCAATAGGAGCTGTCAATGGATCAAAAACAGCAAACAATGCATGGGGGCATATCTGGAGTCATCCTTGACCACCAGCTTAGCACAATGCTACAGTATTCAAATGTGGAAGTTGAACCTCTGACTGTGAGGCTAATTACGCCTTCATTGACTCTTGAAAACATCCTTACACTTCCAGGGATTCCGCCTGTGGTGAAACATGTTGAGACCCCTGCATTGCACACTAAGCTTGAAGGAGTCACTTGAGTCCCAGACATAACTCTGGCTTTTTACCTGCTTGGCTGCATGCAGGAGGGTCTCACTATGGGCCCAAGATAGGCAAGGGGAGCTGAGAAGTGGTTTGGTGTAGGACTTGATAATTCCTTGGGACAGCCCAGAACCAGAGCACAGCATTTTAGCTCTGCATATCTGGAGAGCTCCCTTGGATGGCGGGGAATGCACAGTATGCCTCACACTTCTTCCTCCTAGCTAGGGACTAGATGTGATTATCCTGTAAATGCAAGCCAGGCTGGAGAAACTGAAGCTCATGACTTCAACACATGTTTCGGAATGGTAGAAAAGCCACAGGAAAATCCTAGATCTACAGTGTAGATAATACCAAGGAGTCTTCAACGTGGTATTGGCTGCAAAGAGCGATACGCTCAGCAGCCCTAGTTAAACAACAAGATAGCAAACACGAGCAACAAAAAATGATAAACACAAGACAAGTAGTAAATCATAATGTAATGATGAGAAGCCATGATGCAAAGGTGAAAAAAAAAACACCCATGCAACTTCTTAACTATCTTGTGTGATGGGGGTAGAGTGGCCAAGATTTATGACATCCGCCTATAATTCTAAAGGTACCAGTTCGCTCCCAGTACAAGGAATATAACTGCTGAAAATATTTTTTTTTTAGATTCCGTGGTCATGCCCCCTCTCCCCCCGATCTTCTGGGTAGTCAAGATCAGATGCCTAGACTTCTCAGATAAGGGCGAAAAAAAGGGCAAGTTGCACACGTTAAAAATCCCGCTGCAGTTGTAAATCATAAAGAGTAAGCCATATGGTCGCTGCCTCAGCAAAATTTAAAAATGAGGAAACCTACCCACCCCAAAAAAATTTATAGAATGTGTGATTCTCGTATACATAAACTGGGATTCTTGCCACTGCTACAGAGTTCGTGCACTGTGATGAGATCTTCCTTGTGTGATCTAAGGGAGGAATCGGAGTCCTGATGGAGTAGTCAGTGTGCTATGAAGATGGTCCTTAAAACACTACTATCTTGTGTCACAGTTTTACCTTAGATATTCCAGACAAGAACTGGAGACAGAAATGAAAGGCATGAGAAGGCCTGGAAAGACTTTGAAAACATGACACAAGACAGGATCTACTTGGCACGAGTTTGTTGAATGACTATGCTCCTTGGGTAGCTGAAGGGTCACAAATGAATGAACCCTGACTTAACCATGAAAATGTAAACAACTTATTGATTCTGATTTAATAAATCATGAAAATGTCCACACAACTTATTTATTCTAATTGACTTAATCATGAAAAGGCACACAACTCTTGACTAAGAAGTCACAATATCTATCTTTGTCATTAATCTTTTTGTTTCTTGCCCTTGACCTTAAAGTTCTGCTTGCCTAGCACCTTCATTAAGCCTTTGCCCATGAAATATGGTTTCTCCTGGCTTCCATCATTTCGCTCAATGTCTTCCACTGTGAAAGAGATAAAAATATTATGCTTATACTTCGCATAGCTTTCATGGCAGTTGTATCACATAATTTCTACAGTAGTTATTTGACACAACTTCTGTACTTTAATATGAACAAATGTTCTACAGGGTGTTTCAAAATTATGTATACATACTTTGAATGCTGATAACTCTATCATGTGAGATAGAATTATGGCATTTTCCCATTTCAAGTCACAAATGTTCAAAGTGTCGACAACCTGCAACAATACGTTGTTCACAGCGATGAGCAACTGACTGCCATTCTGTTTCTTCACTAAACAAACAGTAAAACATGCAGTTTTAGTTCGATGTCTCAGGTTCAATCAATCAATAGCCTTTAGCTCCCCAAGGAGCATAGGCCTTCAACAAACACATGCCAAGTCTTCCTGTCCTGTGCCATCTGCTTGTTTTTTCCATGTTTTCCTCATCATTTTCACCTCTGTATCCAGTTCTCTTCTCCATGTGTTTTTGGTCTACCTCTGACTCTCTTTCCCTGGGGATTCCAGAACAAGGACTGCCTTGTAATGCTATCTTGTTCTCTCCTTACATACCTTGATGCCATGAGAAGTATGAAAAGATGTGGTGACAGGATATCATCTTGTCTTACACCAGTGGAGGTCCTGAACTCTTCTGACTTACGGTTTGCTGTCCTCACATAATTTCTGCAGATTCTGGGTTACGTGCCTATATTATAATTTCAATAAGAGATGTTCTTTGTATTACTATATTTTTGTGAATAAATGTAGCATGTAATGGGAACAAAAATACTGCTCGCTAATAAAAGATTGAATAAATTTCTTAACCAAATGTCACTTACAGAAACATAGAAAAATGGTGTCCACTGCCATTTCATAGACGCTGAAAAATATGTCAGCGATGATGTAAGACCCGAGAATGACAATCTGAGGAAAAGAAAAGAACTTTCTTACTTACTTACTTGGTCGTTCTTATTCTACCCTTGGATGTAGAGGTTTGCCAGAGAGAGAGCACCATACTATCCTATCGGCTGTCATTCTCCTGGCCTGGTTCCAATCTAGTTATTGGTCCTTCAGAGATTGTCTAATGTTATCCTCCCATGCAAACTCTGGGTCGTTCTATAGGTCTTGATCCCTGGTCTTGGTTTCCCATATTTCTTTTGGTAGCTGAACTTCTCCCATTTTGCATACATGGCCAAACCATCGTAATTGGGACTGTTGGGTCTACAGGGGCTGGGTTTTGAGCCTTTGATGTATTGTCTGGTTGTTGAAAATGTCTCTTCTAGTTACTTCAATCACTGTCCTCTGTGATGCCTCATTTCCAAATATCAAGAGAAAAAAAAGAGCTAAAAATGAGAGAATTACTTTTGTTTACACAATTAGTTCAATAAACATAACCATAAAATACTGCTATTTATATATAACTAATGAGCAAGGATCACGTCAAAACGTGATAGAGAAATCATTATGTGGTTGTGCCCTTTCTGCTGCATGTCGTCATGGTGGCACTAATTCTCAGATAGCCTTTTCATTCCTTTCCACTCCATTTTAACTTCTGTGGATCGCAGTAGTCAAATTTATCATGAGTTAAGATCAATGCACCAGGAGAAATCTGAATGGCCCGCACTCTACTTTAACCACTGTTCATTTCAACTGTCACAGTGCAATATGCACCTTTTCCTGAAAAGGTGGCAGCATTTTTTCATTGTTCATGGCGTACCACTTAGACAGTTAATAATATAGGAAATAATAAAACATAACAATTAACATCATACAAATTCTCAACATCTGAATGTTATCTTGGATTGTACTCACAATTATTGGCACAAGGTAAAAATTTAGGTTGGGACGGTAGTCATTCAAAAAGTCTATCCTTCCATCAAAGAAAAAATAGGTGATAACACCTGGAGAAAGTATAAACAAACACATATCAAACCTTATACACAAAAATGATGACATACAAAGCAATGTGAGTTTTATACACAAGTATTTTATGTAATCAATTGTCAGAGGTGTCCCTAAAGTATTTAGCACCTGGGTGGATCCTATCTTTGGCATTCAATTCCCCTTCCCACCCATAAAGAAACACACTTGCAAGATTTTTAACAGTAAGTGGTGTCATAATGAGTGCCTGATTGACAGAGCGCTGGGCTCTTGTGGTAAAGATGCCGGGTTTGATTCCTGGTATTGACACGCTCAAGTCTCCCCAGCTGTAAATTGGTACCTAACTTTGAGTTAGGGAAGGAAAAGGCAGCAAGGAAGGGAACTGGTCACCCCACCTCTTGATGCTGGACCTAGTATGGTGCAGTCTCTAACACTTCACTCCCCTATAGCAGTATCTACTATGGGACTACCTTGACCTTTTACTGTCATAACAGTGTTCCATGGCACCCCCTTATTGGCTGTCACCCCGTAGCAGACCACCCCTCCTTGCACCCCCCCTCTTAGTAAACCACTACAATTGTTTAGCCACATGCTTCCTGAGAGTTTCAGAGAAGATAATGAAAGAACAGGACAATTACTCCGTCAAGTATGTCACAACAGGTAAGTAATGTAAGGCTGGGCATGGCATGACTGACAATGTCATCATGTAAAATAAAGTGCTAAAAAAACCACCACTGCAAAAGAACATTAAATGCTTTGATGCAGGCTTGACTGAAAGGGGTCCAGCTGTAGTGGTGGTTCAATGCTCAATTAGGAGTCAGAAGGGAAATAAATAAAATCATATAGTAACAACTGCAGCAAAGGTTTGAAAAAGTGGTTTGAGCACTGGTCTCTTGCGGCAAACGTACCAGGTTTAAAACACGGGTGGCATGTCATTCCTCTATGGAAGTATCTGCTATGAGTCTATCTTTACCTTTTCTGTTATAACTAAAGCTGACTAATTTCATTAAATGGCACATCACCAACACCCTTTAGCTCCCCAAGGAGCATAGGTCTTCAACAAACACATGCAGTCATGTGCCATCAGCTCAAGTTCTTGCCACGTCTTCCTCATCGTTTTCACTTCCATCTCCAGTTCTCTTCTCCATGTGTTAAATCCTGGACATTTTCTTAGACAAAAAAAGGTTAGTAGGCAATACAGACTCCTTTTGGCTTTCTCTGGCAAGCTTCATTAGCCTCCTTTGCTGAGGACCTTCTTTTGTCTTGGACGGCTGAGATGACTTGTATTCTATATTTCACGTTTCTATCTTGTTTGCTGAAGTTTGTCTTTTAAAAATTTCTTTCACAGGATGGGGTAACCTGCACCACGCCCAATCCTCCTTACTCACTTTTTAACAACATGCCTGTGATAGGGTACAGTGTTACGTATTCTTTGCTCCACTTTCAGGCACAGTTGTGGAGCACATGCCTTCAACATATACACGCCTAGATTTTTTTTTTTTAAACCAGTGTTCCTCAATCAAGGTCTTTCTATCTATGTCATCATTATCTACTTCATGTCTATCTCCAAATTCATTCTCCATATTTTATTTTCTCCCGCTATTTCTCTTACCCGGAAGATGGCAATTGACCATCAGGTGCCACCTTCACAATAAAGGTTGGATGTAATGAATCTCCAACGTCTTCTGTCTCTTGTCTTGGTGGTGCACTCTGATAGACTCTTTCCTGTCCATCTCTTGATGTTATTTTCCCACTTATAGCGCTGTCTTCCTCTTGCACATTTGCCTTCAGCTCTACCTTCTATTATAGTCTTCAGTGTCCGGTGTTATGTCTTTTTATATGGTCAAAATATTTTAGCTGTTTAATTTTGATCTCCTTCATTAATTCTCTTTTCATTCCTAGGTTTTCTATGGCCTCTTTATCAGTCTAATTTTCCAGCTGAGAACAGGCCATGCCCCCGTCAATAAACATTTACATAGAATAGGCCCACTACGTGAACCAAACTGTAGGCACTGCCACCACCATGAGGAATCAGTTGAACACCTGCTGTTACAGTGCCCAAGGCTAACTGACCTGCGACACCAGCTACTCCCATCGCACCCAACCATCCACAATACACTCTACACATCATCACAACAACTGAGGAAGACTTGCACCTTTGTCAGAGAGGCAATGGGCTGTAAAGAGCTACCTGCTCACAGCTAAAGGGATTATATCATCATCATCATCTGGCCTCGGAGGAAGGAGCATTTTCCTAACATCGAGTGCTTGGCATTCAAAGAGATTGGTGGTCAACAGTTTTGTAGTAGTAGTTACATAGCTGGCATTTTGGAGAGTGTTGTGGTTGGATTCTGTTCAACTGACAAGCTGAGCGGTATATTTTGTGTTCTGAGCCGAAAAATGGTACTTTTATCCTTCCTTGTAAGATGACCGAAGCTGTCATTAAAATCAGGACCAGCCATGTCTGTAAACTTCTCTCCCCTGTGTTTCCAATGGCCCATCTCTTCAGCCAGGTTTCTTTGTTTGTTGTTCATATGAGTGATTTGGCTGTTTGGAGAGTTGTTGTTCTTGTCTTGTTCCTTTCTTTGCTAATGTCTCCTCTGTCATTACCTGGTGTATTTTAGTGACCAGGGATCGACTGCAAAACTATTATGTTATCACAGGAAGTGATAAGCTGATCAGCATCCAGGATTAGATTGCTTAATTCAGTTCTACAATGTCCACTGCCTTCCAAAGCTTAAAGAGCAGACACTGAGAAAGTAAAAAATTAAAATTACTGTAATTCGACTAAATACTTAACTCTTTAATTACATTTTGGGGGGGGGGGGGGGTGGGGGGGGGCGGGGGTTTGTGTGTAAATGCACGATTATCTTTAAAATTTGTGTCCCTATAGCCTGTGTCCTGAATATATATATATATATATATATATATATATATATATATATATATATATATATATATCTAGATTCCTTCCGCGTGTGAGAAATACATAAAGTTAATCATGAATAAAGACCGCTTTTAGTAGGTATACATCTACACAATCATATGACTGCCCTATGCTTTGTTGATTGTCATGGCAAATGCTAAAATCACAGAAAAATGGCTCTAAACTGATGCATGGAATAAATATATATCCACTTTAATAACTGCCTGTGATGATATTTCTCTAAAGATACCCACACACACCAATTTTACACACATGCCCAACCACAACTGTTTTCAATACATGCTTACACAAAATTTGTTCACATGCCTACACATAACTATTCTCCACATATGCCCCACACACTATTCTTCAAAAAAATACTCACAATTTGTTCTTTGTATAAGCCCACACACAATTATTCTGTACATATGCCCACACAATTATTCTTTATATAGGCTGCAACACAACTATTTTTCAAATATGCCTGCAAAGAATTATTCTCTATATTTTCTAAGTATGACTCACCAACTGCTCCAACCACCACCAGCTTGCATACAAACAACAGAAAATCTGTCACTTTATCCAGAACAAATGCTCGAACACAGTTTTTCAAAATCAGTTCAAATGCTCTTTTAGCAGATCTGCAGAAGTTTTTGCCATACACAGCCATCTGAAACAAATTGACAGAATATCTACCTAAATGAGCAATAAATGCAGCAAAATTGTGTATAATTTCTGTGGAATAAGTAATATGAATATCTGCCTAGGGAACTTGGCGTCTGATTGACTGAGTGGTTAGCGCGCTGGTCTCCAACGGCAAAAGTGCTGGGTTCAAATCATGGTATTGACACGCTCCAGTCTACCCAGCTGTAAATAGGTACCGGACTCTAAGTTAGGGAAGTATAAGGCAGCGAGGAAGGAAACTGGTCACTCCCACCTCTTGATGCTGGACCTAGTGTAGTGATGTCTCTAACACTTTCCTCCCCTACTGCAGTATCTGCTATGGGACAACTTTTACCTAAAGAACTATACAATACTGTTAAGAGTATGTCATCATCATTATCAATACTTTCTGGTTCCTTAAGAAAAACAATTCTGGCCTGCGCCACCCTACCCCCCCCCCGCCCCCCCCCCCCCCCCCCCCTCCCCCCCCCCCCCCCCCCCCCCCGCCCCCCCCCCCCCCCCACCCCCCCCCCCTTCATAGTCTTTCCAAGTTGTCTTTATTCGTTTCATGTCTGTCTCCATTTCTCTTCACTTTGTGTTTTTTGTGTGTGTGATTGACCTCTATTTCTGGCACTGCCCTGTAATGGTATCAGCTGGCTTTCTTACTGTCTGTCCTCTCCAATATCAGTGTCTTTACCATACTTCTTGTTCCGTGTTTGTCTGACTCTTTTCATCAGTTCCACATTCAGTTATTTTATCTATAATTATTGTTGATCAGAATCGATGTCACTGTACTTCAGGCAAACCCATAAGGGCTCAGTCGCCCTCAGCAAATGTCGAAGGGCATGAACACAAATTGTTCCTGTTGCACGTTGGTTGCATACACGCTGGATGCATCCTCCCATTCGTTCATCCCTGCTGGTCTTACATTTGGTGCCAAATTCCAGCAGTCTTAGCCTTGATGATTCATCAATGTCAGTGTCATTCTCTAACAGATGATCATTAATTGTCCTCAGTGTCTCTCTCTTATTCATTTCCAATGCACCTTCTATAGATGCTCTTGAACCTAGTCTGTCAGCTCGTTCATTGCCGTATACCCTTAACTAGGACAGTAGAGCCACACCAGTTCCTGAAGATTCGAGCCTTCTATGGAGGTTTTCCATTCATGCCAGAGCAATCCACTTTGGACCTTTAATTGTTGTTGTTGTTATTGATCCAGCGGAGCTTAGGCTCTTGCCCTTCTGCCCAATGCCATGTAGTGATATCTGCATGTTTTTGCAAGTTGTTATGTTTCTCCGTACAAGGTGTTCCACTTATCTGGCTTCGGAGGAAGGAGCATTTTCTTAACATCATAGAGTGCTGGGCACTCAAAGAGATGGTGGTCATCAGTTTCGTAGGGGTAGTTACTTAGCTGGCACTCTGGAGAGTGTTGTGGTTGGATTCTGTTCATTTGACTGTTGAGTGGTTGTTCTTGTCTTGTTCCCTTCTTTGCTAATCTGTCTGCTCTGTCATTACCTGGCGTATTTGAGTTGGACCTTAGTTAACAAAGGTCAAAGATAGGTAGATATATGCATATTTATGCTAGTGCATGTAGAAAATCTTCAGAAGTAAAGAGCAGAATAGCCCAGGCAAAAACTGGATAACATGAAAAGTATTTTATGCAACAATTCCTTGTCAATGGAAGTAAGAAAGAGAGTTCTTCAGTGTAATATAGAACCAATCCTGACATATGGGAGTGAATCATGGACAATTAGTAAACAAGTAGGGAAAGTACTGGAGGCCACAGAGATGTGGTTTGACAGAAGAATGTTAAAAAATATTATGGATAACTAATAAGAGTAATGAAGACATCCTGAAAGAGGCCATTTTACAGAGGAAACTTATTCCTCCTGTTAGAAGGAAGCCATCAAATTTTTTTGGGG
Source organism: Oreohelix idahoensis (assembly GCA_024509875.1). Taxonomy (NCBI): domain Eukaryota; kingdom Metazoa; phylum Mollusca; class Gastropoda; order Stylommatophora; family Oreohelicidae; genus Oreohelix; species Oreohelix idahoensis. The sequence goes on along the minus strand of JAMPIV010018150.1, from coordinate 517,280 downwards.
CATGTTATGAGACTAGGAAACCTGCAGTATATCGTAACAAGAAAGATTGCAGGAAGAGATAGGGATACAAAGAGAGCAGATACTGGACAGTCTGACATTATGGCATGGAAATAAATGAACAACTGGAATGATAAATTGTACTGGAGACAGGAAGTTGTGGAGAGACATTGCCTACGCCACCGGGCATGGTACTTAAAGAAGAAGAAGATTAATAAAACACCCCTTACTGTTCCCAGCTATATCTAAAGAGTCAAAGAAAATACAAGACAACTGCTCTCCCATTTGTGTTGTAAGAGGAGGCTAATATATGGTATGGCATGGGGTCAGTAATCTCATTATGTAACATAAAATCTATGGTAATGTTAAAGTAACTGTATGGGGTCAGTAACCTCATTATGTAACATAAAATCTATCATAATGTTAAAGTACGTGCATGGGGTCAGTACTGCCATCAATGGTACCTATACCTTGTAGCGGTATGGCAGCTTGTGTACCCTGACAATCCCCAGAGCTATGCCAGTGGGAGTTTTACTCCTGGTAGGTTCAACCATGCTGGACTGGTCTGCGTGGGTAGGGGTCAGACAAAAGCTGGTACCCTGGTCCTCCAGGTTGGGGGTTTTAGCACAGGGCCGACACCCCTGTCTGTGTAAAAAATCACACACGTTACGGAAACAGCAATAAATGGAAATACTTTGATGCGGGACGGACATCCGGAGTCTCAGGCTCGTATGACTGACAGTGGTGAAAGCCGAAAGGAAGCCACTGGCATGAAAACGGATGCCCAGACCGCAAAACACGAAACCAGAATTGGTTTTTGGAATGTCAGAACTATGAACGAGGCAGGAAAGCTGAGACAGATTACAGCAGAGATGAGGAATTACAAACTACATATCCTGGGAATAAGCGAGAGCAGATGGACAGGGATGGGGAGAATAAAAACAGCTACAGGGGAAACAGTACTTTATTCTGGTAGAGAGGACGGTCAGCACAACGAAGGTGTAGCCATTATCCTTAAGAAAGGAATGGAAAGGTCTCTACTGGAATGGAAACCCATTAACAACAGACTAATAAGAGCAAGACTGAGAGGGAGATTCACCAACACCACAATTATACAATGTTATGCACCAACAAATGACAGCGACGAAGAGATCAAGGACGAGTTCTATCAACAGGTACAAAAGGAAATGGAAACTGTACCCAGGTACGATCTTATTATAGTAATGGGAGACCTAAATGCGAAAGTTGGAACACACAATAATTATAACGAAAGAGTAATGGGGAAATGCGGCAGTGGAACAGTAAATGAGAATGGGGACAAATTAATAAGCTTCTGCAGTATTAACAACCTGGTCATCGGAGGAACACTTTTTCAACACAAAGAAGTGCACAAGTTAACATGGGAATCACCAAACGGACGAGACAAAAACCAGATAGATCACATAATGATCAATGGCAGATGGAGACATGCACTACAAGACGTGAAAGTAAGAAGAGGCGCAGATGTGGGAAGTGATCATCACCTAGTAGTAGCAAGACTGAAGGTGAAACTCAGAGCTGCTGGACCAGTTGCAGTCAAACAGAAAAGATACAACATCACGAAACTTAAGGACCCCCTCACCAGAAAAGCGTTTGTGGTCGACGTAAAGAGACGATATCTGATTACCAAAAGCCAGGAAAGAACAGAGACCGACGATGTGGACCAGAAATTCAACACCATCTCAACAATATATAAAGAAAGCAGCAAGTCATGCTTGGGATTCCAGGAAAGAAAGAGCCAAGACTGGATAACACCAGAAACGCTAAACACCATAGCGAAGAGAAAGGAAATGAAAAGGATGACCTTGCAAGACAGGCAGAAGAGGCAGCACTGAGAAATGAACAAAGCACAGTTTATAAAATAACTAAAGCTATCAGTGGAAAACGAGGTGCAAACAGTATAATGCTAGTAAGAGACAAGGAAGGAAATCTCATCCCAGCACACCACCCCCCTCCCCCCTTTTTCCTTCCCCCCTCATTTCCTCCACTCTCCAACCCTCTCCCCATCTATACCTTCCCCCCCCCTCTCCTTACATATACTCTTCATGGAGTTGACAAATCCAACTACCCACCTAAAACCCCTCCCTTCCTCCCAAAATCCTAAAAGCACACCCTTTACCCCCATTTACCCTCCCTCTCATTACCCCCACATCCATATCTTTAGCAACCCTCCCTCCCATCCACACTCTCCTCCCCTTCTTCTATAATGATCCAGATACAAACCGCCCTAACATTACATCATTTATACCAAAACCCTTCTCCCTACTGTCCACCAACCCTTAATACCACTTCAACCCAACACTCATAATCCCTCACCACCCCAAATCATCTCCAAATACACCTTCCCCCAAGAATTCTCCTATATCAACTGCCATTGACCATCAACCACCCGGACCCAAGGAACATGAATACACCTTCCTAGATCCGATCAAACACACAAGATGTGCCATATTAAATTTTACAACTCCCCAAATTCCAACCAAACCCTCCCATCCAATATAACATAACACCATCAACCCAACAAATGGACCCACCAACCCCATAAAATTTTCATTCCCAACCCACCCCCTTACTACCACATAAACATACCAAAATCCCCATACCCAAAATTACCCCCATTTCACCCTCCCACCCACCCCAAACTTTACCCCCCAAAAAAATGTGTCAGTATAATTGCAGCAAAAAAACCTCATAAAAAGTCCCACCAACCCTTTTCTAAAAAAACACCTGGCGGGTACGCCCTATCAACAATGTCCATTTTTTGTTCCTTTTGCCACATCCCAAAAAACCATTCATTCTAACTTACTAAATTCAAACTCCTCAACCATATGTGTAGACTAGCAACACTCGATCCCCATAGTGGAACAAATTTAACCCCCCCCCTAATACATCAAACACCACAACAAATACACATTCTAATTATTAATCTAAAAACATCTTACATCTCGCCATTTCCTACTACAACCAAAAACTCTAATCTATACTAAATGCCTGAACATAGTACCACATAACAATGACCCAACACAAACAATCTAGTTGGGTCTAATCCCTGGAGTGTTATAAACCCCCATAAAAACCTATATTATACACATACAACCATTTTAACCTCACTAACTCCTTTACCCAACCAACTGTAACCTATCAAGAGGATCCTCGCTGCAATAAGAAGTACATTTCATCTTTTGTTTGTTTATTATGGCACAATAATAAAAAATCTGATTCGTCAAAATAACAACCCCATAACTAACCCTTGTAAATTCCAATCCCCCAATACCCACCCACAAACAATAATTAACAACACCTCACTTAATTCCTGAACACCCCCCCACCAACCCAAACAAAAAACATAACCTCCTTAATAATATCCATCCACAAACTAACACTACTTCAAACGTAATTATCTTGCCCTAAATAAAAAAAATTTCTCCTAAAAGTTTCTACTACAATACTTCATACTCACAACCAACCCTTTACTAAATATTCACACAAACCCTTGTCCCTAAAGGATATTCTCACCATAATTACAACAGTGGCCCCAACCATTCCACACACTCTCCCCACGCACACAAAAAACAACACCACACAAACAAAACCACAAACCAAAACCACACTTCTAAAACATTCCCCCCAGCACACTCACCAAAAGAGGTTTTACCACCCAATTCTCAAACCTCAAAAAACTCGAAACCCCACCAAACAAATCACCAACCCACAAGTTTTGACATTTCTTTTAATTTAAATTCAATAAATTAACTTCAAAACTATAAACACCAACATAAACCACCTCAAACTCATTAAATAACTAAAAATAATTCCCATAATTTAATCTACATGGAAACAACACCAAATACATCTAAACATATATTAACTCATAACAAACCCCATTCAGTAGCTAACAATAACCCAAATTATTTTATATCCCCCCCCTCAAATATCCAATCTTGTCCCAAAATACTGTTTCCAATTAATTAACTAATCCACCATCCTTTAAATTCACGCCCTTAACCAATCCTCTTTCCTAAAGTAATTACAATACATACCATCGGATAAATCTTTCAAATCTATTACCCCCCCCAATTTATACCATTACCAAATTCACAAAACCGTTTCCCATTACAATTCCACCAACCATCCATTTACCTCACATCCTTCTAAACAACATAAACGTCACCTAAAAACCAAAATCCAAATTACACACCTAATACCCCAAAACAAGTACCAAAACATAAAACCTTTAACTACCAAAATTCATCTTGGACACACTCCAACCCAAACAAACAAATCACTAACCAACTAACATCCAAAATCTCCATCAAACTAAACCACTCATGTTCATCCCGTTCTATTACCAAAAAAGCAATCCACTACTTTTTCACAACATACCTCTTAAACCAAATACTGGATACCCCCTTCAACCCAAACTCATTCATAATACAAAAAACTCCCCCTAATTCCTAAAATCCAAAACTAACCAACCCCCATCCCTAACCACCACATCCAATTTACCAAACTAATTTCCCATACCCTCACTTGAATCCATTCTCAAAAATTAACCAATCCCCCCAAATAAGTCTCACAATACTAACATTCTTCGACTTTATAAAATTTATTCAATACCCCCAAAAATAACCCCCATACTTTTTGTTTTATAATAACTAAAATTTCCCCCCCATCCAACACAAACCTACCCCCCTCAATTAAACAACAATCCAAACTTACCTAAAACCTTATCAATCAATAAACTACCTCCAACCGTTAAATTCCAAAACCATACCCAACAAATCAACACTACAAATATTAAAAATAATATACTAAACAACTTCCAAATAACACATCTAACCTTTACAAACAAATTATTATATACTCACCCCCCCCAAATCCCCCAACACATGGAAACCTCAACCAAACACCGGGGGGGGTTACAATAAAACCTCCATAACCTCCCAACTATTGAACTAACTTTCCCAAATAACCACCCCAACATCATCAATCTAAACCAAAACCCATCATTCACATCTAACAACCATATACCACCCAAAAACTATAAAATCCAACCCATCCCATAATCTCAATATCAATTAATTATCAAAATTACCTAATCCCCACTACCCTAACCAAACACCCACCAAAATATTTAACTTGGATTTTTTAAATACTCCCCCCCCAAATCCCAAATAATAACCAACTTTTCCATATACACCCAAAACACCCCCACCCCTAATAACACCCCCACCCCCAAACCAAAATACCCCCAACCCCCACAACTACCCAACCACCAATCCAAAAAAAATCACCTCCCAACCACTAAACCCCCCCCCACAAAATACCCTAAAAACCAAATCAAATTAATTTTACTACAAAAAAAAACAAAAAAACTCCCCCTTTTAACCCATTGTGTGGATGGTATAGAGTACCCCCACCCAATCATTTTTTTGGATCAATGTCAATAATATTATATTATATCATAACCCTCATTGGGGGGGATGCAAACAAATTTTAAAATAATTCAATCACAAACTGCTCAAATAACCTACAAATTTTAACAACCATCCAACTCAGCCTTCATACCCAATAATGCCTCCCCTAAACACAACCCTATACCATTAACTTATCACACATACAAAAAAAACAAACAGCAACTATAACCCACTTATCTAAAATCCCACATCACCCCACAAAAACCAAACATCCACCTCCCAACCCCCCTCAAAAATCCAACCAACCACCCCAAATCCAGTACCAACCCCTAAACAATAACCCCAAATCAAAACCCATTTACAAATCCACTATAAAATCACATTAAACTACCCTCTCAACAACCAACATATTCTTCTCCAAATTACTTGACAACTAAACCAATCCCCATCCAAAAAAATACTTTTTAAAAAAAATCCCTAACATCCCCCCATAACAAAAACCAGTCACTTAAACCCTAAAACTATACAATAACATTTGATAATATCCTCACCCAATCACCCAATATTCAAAACTAACACCCAATACACAATCCTTATTAATGAACAATAACAACAATAAAACCAAAATTTTTACAGGCACCACACAAACCTTTTTCATCAAACTCAACCACCAACACATAGATCCTTGTGACAAAACCAAAAAATCAATAAATCAATCCCCCTAATCCCCTCCTAACCCAACAAATTAAAAAACCCCAAATAAATAACCAATCAGAACCTTACAATACTCCACCCCCCCGAAACAAATAAAAAATTATCAATCCCAAATAATCATTACCCCAAAAACAACCCTAATTCAAACATCAAAAAATAATCACAACAAACTTTACAATAAAAAAAATCATAAACTTTCATTAATAAAAATAAAAACTACCATAACAAATAACAACTCCTAAAAAAATAATACACATATACACAAACTAAAACAAAACAACAACCTCTCAAAACCCAACCTCTTTAACCATTACATCACCCCCCATACACTCCCTTACCCCTACACAAACACAAATCCCCATCTACAAACATACCACAACTTAACAAAAAAACACAACACACCCCCCCCATACCCCCCAACACCCACACCCTTCCAAAACAAAAAAATCCACACAACCAAATAAAATAAAACAAAAAACCAAAATAATAAAAAAATACCCATTAAAACACCTAAATCCAAAAAATAAAAAAAAATCCCAAATTCTCAACTTACCAAAAAACCCTCCAAACCCAAACACAAAATACAAACCACAACCATAACCACCAACAACCTAACCCAAAAAAAAACCAACAACATTATTTCTAACTGTAACCCATACCCCAAAAATTTTCTGTACCAAAACCCCCTAAAAAATACTCATCCCATTAACTAATTGTGTGTATGTAAACTAACAGGTCATTGTATACTCAAAACTTGGCTGACACTTCCACTGTAATCCCTGCCCAAAAAACTACACTTACAATATTTTTTCCAATCTGGTCTTTTTATGTTTCTTCTTAGTTTTTTTTGCTTCTTAGAGTACAAAAAATTCATGAACCTTGGAGCACCAGAATTTGCTTCCAAACCAGTGTGCTTTCTTGTTATCACTGTCCTTTTATCTTTTGAATGGTTTCAGATTGCTATCCATACTTGTTCTAAAGTTCTCGTTTGACCCAGTACCTCTCACATGTCTCATTCACAAACTTTATTTACCTACTTCCCAGTAAATACACCCAACTATTTTGTTACATTTAAGTCCAATGTTACCCAGGAACTTCGTAATCGTATGGATACTGTAGACTTCTAGACACATTTGTCTCTAATTTACTATGATTTAACACTTAGAAATACATCTTTGGCTTCAGAGTTCAAGTGCTTCAGACCTCCCATATATTACCTAAAGCGCATCTGCGTCTGTCACTCCCAGCCATCAGGAATATGAATCCTGATGGGAATATAACTTTCATGAACATATATCGTAATGAATTCCATACTCCCCCAATATCCTGGTATCGAGATCAATGTATACTAGCTATCTTAGATAAACAGTTGAAAAAAATAGGACAACCTCAACTTACCAGTGTGGCACTTTTTTTTATCCCACTATCATTGGAGAAACTTAGCTTTCTAGAGTCTATATCAAATGGCTAAACCCAGGCAAAGTTAAAAAAAGGTTAATGTGTTGAACCTACATCCACCACATATAATATTTAAAGAAGATGTGTGGATCCATTAGTTATTTCAAGCATCATAGCTGGAATTTGTCTTCCCCTGGGCTCATGGAATTCATGCCTGTGCTGAAGTATCCTCCTTTCGCCATGTGATCTAAGGAGTTTTATATGAGCACTGATGCGCAGTTTCAGTGAGCAAACTCCCAGTAATGGTCCCGTATAAAGGACCAAGAGCTGTCAAACCTAATGTATACTGTCTCCGTCTATAAGGAGCCTATGCGATCCTGATATTTACGACTAATAATGTTAGTTGATAGTAAATATATTTCAGGATACATAGTTGAGGAATAAAATGGATTAACTAGTATGGAAGAAGTAAATTGGATATGCTATTCTTGATGATATATCATGTTTCTCAGTCACAGAGGATGGCAGTATTTATTATTGTGTTAAACAGTCTAATTTAGATTTTTAAAGTAATGAGCTGTTGAGTTCAATACTGACAGAAAGAGTTAAAAGCAAATCTGCCTTGATTTATGACATCCTGGTTTGTTCCTGCGTTGTGGTCAATCTTCATCATCCTGGATCCTTAGGCACTGGCTGATAATGCAATCAGTGACCATCAAGCCTAGTGACATCTTGTAGGGCAGAAAACATGTCTCCATTTGGCTCAGTCTGTGACTATTCTTCATGGAGGGCCCTAACTCTGGTTCACACATTTTATCATGGCCTCCACAGTTCTCTTCCAAGTTATATTTGATTGGCCTCTCTTTCACCTTTGTTCTGGGGTCTATAGCACAGCAATAGGTAACAATGTCAAGGTCTCTTCTCAGAACATTCATTCAACACTCTTCAGCTCCCCAAGGAACATAGGCACTAAACAAACTTACACCAAGTCCTCTTGTCCCATGCCATCAGCTTAAGGTCTTCCTCATCACTTTCATTTCTGTCTCCAGTTCTCTTCTCCATGTGTTGTTCTGTCTGCCTCTATCTCTCCTACTACTGGGGATTCCAGAACAAGGACTGTCCAGTAATGCTGTCAACAGGTTCCCTCAGTGCATGTCAAACACACCTCTAGCATCTTCTTATCATCTCTTGTTCCACTGGTGACTTGTCTGGTTCGTGTCATCAGTTCCACATTAAAGATCTTGTCATATCAATCCTTCTATTCTATGCAAGCACCCTTTCATGAAAGTCTGTAGTTTTTTGGGGGTTGTTGTCTTCATTGTTCTCCATATTTCAGAGCCATATAACACTTGCATCACCAGCACACTTCTATATGACAGCCAGACATGGACAATCTATGCCAAACAAGAAAGCAGGCTCAATATCTTCCATCTACGGCACATCCTTGGTATTTTATTTTGTGGAATGACAAAGTGACAAATTCCAAGGTGTTGTCATGTGCTGGCCTTCAAAGAATGTATACATTGGTCAGACAGTGTAGACTACGCTGGCTTACCCATGTCCGCCACATATGGTCGCATCCCGAAAGATATCTTCTACGGACAACTGGCAGATGGCAAAAGAATGTTTGGGTGACTGCAGCTGAGATTTAAAGATGTGTGCAAGTGAGACATGAGGGCACTGGACATAAATCCAGCAACCTGGGAGGATGAATTTGTCGATTACACCAAGTGGCGATGCTTTCTACAGCGTCACCTCAGATTGGGCGAAAAGAAGCTCTCACGGCAAGCAGAAGAGAGGAGAAAACATCAAAAGGAACACCAGGAAAAAAAACATCTGAGGGCTGTCATCTCAGGGGCGCATTCCTAGTAAGTTATGACTGAAGGGGCTATTTTTATTTCACAGCCATAATTTGACATTTAATTTGAAGACTGTTATATACCTATGTGTTGACCTTGATTGTTTGTGATTGTCAGCCTCATGTACTTCTCAGGTATCTCTGAGGACATAAAGAAACAATGCCACTACTGCTCCTTTATACACATCATAAGAGGCAACTAAATAGATAGTGCGTAATGCTGGCAAGCTCATCATCTAAAACACATTATTACATAAACCACTGCTGCATGAGTGTGCACTTTGTTGCAGGCTTCTTGCAAGGGAGCCAGCTCCATGTGCAATAAGGAAAAAACAAAGAAAAGAGATGAATGAATGAATTTTTCTTCGTGCAATGACAGCTTCCCTTTTCTACTCCTTTTCTGATATCACTGTCTGTCCCTCCAACTTTGCCTTTACTGCTGCCAAGACATATGTATAAGTCTATATTTTGTAGTGGTGTTTCTTCAAGTGCAATTTTGCTTTCATTTGCTGCATTTTATTCTCATGATCTTTGTCTTCCCTCGTGTACTATATGTCTCACTTCTTTTCCTATGTGTCCTTATTCCTGCTTTCTTATGAGTGTTACCCTTTTCCTATTTTCATTATCTGGTAGACCACAGTGATCTTATTTTTTTGCTCATGAGTATCTGGCCCTAGGAAATAGTTTAGTGATGGATAAGAGAGATGGACACAATATGTACAAGGAAGTGGGGCATAACATACTAGGGAGATGGGCACAATATGTACTAGGGAGTTAACAATATGTAAAAGATAACACAATATGTTCAAGGGAGGAGACATTATATGTACTTGGAAGATGGGCACACTTTACACTAGGGAGATGGGAATATCATGTGGAATGAGTTGACATAACATGTACAAGGGAGATGGGCACAATGTGTACCAGGGAGATGGGCACATCATGTGCAATGAGTTGACATAACATGTACAAGGGGGAGATGGGCATAATATGTACAAGAGAGATAGGCACACCATGTGCAAGGGAGGTGAACACAGTATGTACATGGGAGGTGGATACAATATGCACAAGGAACATGGACACAATATAAGGGAGAGGACCCAATACACCGATACCTCGACTTTCGTCGCTTCGACTTTCGTCGCTTCACTCTTTCGTCGGTTTTCAATTCTAACCACGTTTCCAAATTTCGTCGCTCGCTTCGCTCTTTCGTCGCATTTGGTCACAACTGCGCGTCATCTTGATTCTTTCGTCGTTCAGTCTTTGAACAGAAATCGTTCGGTGTGCACTGTTTTTTTTTTTTAAGTTGTCCGCATTGAATCTCTTATATTTGTCATTAAACATATTAATACTACTTATTTTTGTGATTAAAATAACAAAACTATTCATACTATATTATTTTTGTGATTATACTGTAAACAGTTCATAGTTATTTTAGTGATAACAGTCTAATGACAGTGTTCATATCGTGATTATAAGACACGTGTACAGTTTTCATACTGTACTTTTTTGTGTGATTAGGCCTTATACAGTACTACTTATTTTTGTGCTTTAATGTATTCATAATGGGTCCTCAGTGTAGTGACAAAGTTAAAAGAACCCATAAGGTTCTCAATTTGCAAGACAAGCTTAATCTAATCAAGCTTAATGAACAAGGCATCTTAAATGCTGAAATAGGCCCAGGCTAGGTGTACCAAGCACTACAGTTAGCACAATTGTAAAGAACAGAGCTAAAGTGTTAGAGGAAATTAAAAACGCTACGCCAGTGCATACCAAACTTATTAGACAGAGGCACAATTTTAACTTCAGTCACCCCTCCCTCTAACCCTTCAGATTCCGAGCCATCAACATCAGCCCCAGTTAGATCTCCTTCAAAGTGCCCTTCTCCTAAAAGAATTAGATTGAAATCTTCCAGTTCTGAAGATGAGCCTCCTCAATTTTCTCCATCTGGTTTTCTAAGTCTAGAATCCCCCTAAATTACCAACATTCAAAACTGTACATACTGTATATATTCATCGTCTACTTGCTCAAGAATGATTTTAAGGTAAGATGCTATTTACGTATTTTTTATTGTATTTTCTGTACTCTTATGTTTATTTCTGTTTATCTAGGTGTTGCACGCATTCGCAAGTGTTATATAGTTAGTTATTTACGTTTTTTTGGCGGCCCTAATGCATTTGTAAGCTAAATAAAGGCTATGCTTCGACTTTCGTCGATTTTCGACTTTCGTCATAGCTCTGATCCCTAACCTGTCGAAAGAGTGAGGTATTGGTGTATGTACAAGGGAGAGGGATACCATATGCATAAGGGAGAGGACACATTATGTGCAAGGGAGATGGACATAGTATGTACATGGGATATGAACACAATATGTATATGGAAGAAGAATGCAATATGCACAATGGAGATGTACACAGTATGTACAAGGGAAATTAATATAATATGTAGAAGGGAGAGTCCTGTTCATCTTTATAATTCATTCTCAGATAACCACGCCTATATCTCATATAAAGTTGCCAGTCCGTCTCAGGCTTCTCCCATCATCATAGAGATTCTCCTCAACTGGTTTGAAGAAGGCCTCACTGCTCATCTCATATAGCTGACAATCTTGGAGGACATGTCCTACTGATTATTTTTTGGTCCTCCCCACATTTGTGTCCTGTTTTCAATTTGTTGAACAGATGGTATTTGCAATGACCAGCTCTCAGTCTGAAAGTTATCATTTGATCTCTTCTTGATAATGAGCAGTGGGGATCTGCTGTATCTGTCTCTGGGTGTTCCTTATGCCATTTTACACACACTTCTTACTCCTAGGTTAGGACCATATGTGACAATACTTTAAATGCAAGCCAAGCTGGAAAAACTGGAGCTCATAACTTCAACTCAACATGTTTCCGAATGGAAGAAAAGCCACAGGAAAAGCCTAGATCTACAGTGTAGATAATACCAAGAAATCTTCAACTTGGTCTTGGCTGTTACAGAGTGAGAAGCTCAGCAGCCCTAGTTAAACAACAACAACAAGTGAGATGGACATACATATGCACTGTTATTGTTGATCAGAATCAATGTCACTACACACCAGGCAAACCTACAGGTGCTCAGTCTCCCTCAGCAGATTTAGAAGGGTATGAATGCTAACTGTTCCTGTTGCGCGCTGGTTACGTACACGCTGGATGCAACCTCCTTTTTGTCCATCTCTGATGGTCTTAAGTTTGATGCCAAATTTCAGCATTCCTAGCCTTGATGATTCATTGATTGTGGTGTCATTCTCTCACAGACAATATACATATGTACAAGGGAGATTAACACAATATGCACATGACAGCTGCAGCTAACCTGAAACACCTCCAGAAAGCACCAAGTAAAGGAAATGCTGGAACATCTTTCGGTTTCTCAAAAGCCCAGTACCAACTGGCAAATGCTCCAGCCAGCGTCAGCTGTCCTAGGGCTGCTACAAAGTTGACTAGCCAAAACAGCATAAACAAATTGAATATCTGGAAGTAGATTACGTAGCTGAAACAAGATACGAGAGGGTGAGGTGGTGTAAATGAAACAAAATCTGAGATTGTGTTACTGAAATGAGAGATGAAGGAATAGGGTTGAAGCCAGATTTCAGATTATATGAATGAAACAAAATCTAAGATTGTGTAACTGAAATCTGAGATTGTGTAAATGGAACAAAATCTGAGATTGTTGATTGCATAACTGAAATGAGAATACAAGGTGAGTTTTTGAACCAGATTTGAGATTTTGTACATGAAACAACTCCGCCTAGGCTGGTCCCAAGCCCGGCTGAAAAAGGAGGAGGGCGGCCTGCATGGAGGCTGTAAGGAGGCAGCCACTCCACCATGCAAAGGCACAACAGGCCAATCACCTGTTTGCTTTAAACTTTTTATTATTAGAACTACAAGAGAGAAAACTGCACTGATTCTAAAGGTGACAAATTGGAACAGACTACAGACTATGACTTATGGAACTTGGAACACAAGAAGTATAAATGGGAAAGAAGAGGAGCTGGTGGAAGAGATGAGGAAAGCAAAACTAGAAATCCTGGCTGTAACGGAAACAAAGAAAAAAGGACAAGGAGTCATGGATCTCGATGGCAACACGCTGCTCTACAGTGGTGTACCCACATCTGAAAGATCTAAAGGGGGCGTGGGTTGCATTGTGGCCAAAAACCAAAAAGATAGTATCAAGGGATGGAACTTTGTCTCGGAGCGCATTATGGTTGTAAAACTAAAAGAAGGAGAAACCATAGTCAACTTAGTCATAGTGTATGGGCCAAATGAGGATGAGAGAGCAGAGGTCAAGGAGGAATTCTTCTAGCTGCTTAGAAGGACACTGGATGACTGCCTAGATGAAATATCATGCTCAGAGATTTCAATGCCAGAGTTGGAAATGACCATGCTAGATGGGGTGAAGTTATCGGAAGATATGGAGAAGATACTCTCAATGACAATGGAAAGCGACTCCTTAGATTCTGCAGTGAGCAGAATCTGATCATTACAAACACAAAGTTCCCCCATAAGCACATACATGCATATACTAGATGTGAACCAACAAAGAATGAGAAGTCAGTGATCGACTATGTCATTGTTAGGAGGAGCTCATTCAAATATATCCGGGATGCTAGAGTCTGGAGGGGGCCAGAGATTGAAAGTGATCACTACCTGCTTACAATCAAAAGAACAACTGAAAGAGTTGCTCAGCCTAGGAACTGCCCAACATCATGCAAGAAACTAAGTAAACGAATGGGAGAAATGAGCATTAAGACCTACAAGCTGAGAGAGCCAGAAATTAAGACCAGATATCAGGGGCTTATTGCTGCAGCGGTGAGCAACACAGAAGAACCACCTGATGACTTGGAAACCCTCCGGCTTAAGTTCAAGGACATCATAAAGACAGCTGCAGCAGAAGCATGTGGTGGAGTCCGACTTGGATTATAAAGGACAAGCAAGGCAACTGCTTACTGCCCCGAAGGAAGTAATGGAACGATGGAAAGAATATTTCTCAGAACTCCTGGATGGTGAGCATGGTGAACTATCAGAAATGATAACCACTAGCACAGAAGAGAAAACCAATGATGGTGAAGATGACATAAAGATGGAAGAACTGAAGGCAGCACTAGAGAAAATCAAGATGGGCAAAGCAGCAGGGCATGATGGTATAACACCAGAAATGGTTAAGTACATGGGAGCATCAGGCGACCTATTACTCTTAAGGGTTTTACAGGCAGCATGGTGCAACAAGACCATACCAAAGGATTGGGAGATTGCCATCATAACACCGATTTTCAAAAAGGGTGACAATCGACAATGTGGAAACCACAGAGGCATATCCCTTCTCAGTGTCCCCGGTAAAATCTACTCTAGAATCCTAGAGCAGAGACTCTGACACCTAGCTGAGCCACAATTGGATGAGGTCCAGTGTGGATTCTGAGCAAACCGAAGTACTCAAGACCTAATCTTCATACTCAGACAGCTTAATGCGAGGACAGCAAACCATAAGTCAGAAGAGTTCAGGACCACCACTGGTGTAAAACAAGGTGATATCCTATCACCTTATCTTTTCATACTATTCATAGATGATGTCATGAAGGAATGTAAGGAGAGAACAAGAAAGTATTCAGTGGGGTACTGGAAGATGAGACAGGTCTGTATTTCAGAGCTGGCATTTGCTGATGATGTTGCCCTGATTGCTAAATCAGAGGCACATCTCCAATTCAACCTGCAAGTCTGGAAGGAATAGAGGGATGGTCATAAGCAGCTCTAAAACAAAATCCATGGTGATAATCACGATAAGAAAGAAGACATCAGATTAAGCTGGAAGAACAGGTCCTGGAGCAGGTCAACCACTTTAAATACCTTGGAGTTATTATAGACCGAAAGGGAGGCATCAAAGAAGAGTTGGCCACTCGAAAAGCAGCAGCTGGGAGACTTTTTCAGGCCATAAATCAATGATTTTTCAGCAAGAGAGAGGTTGGTAAGAATACGAAGATGGCTGTATACTGCTCCACCATGTCCCAGTCTTGACATATGGATGCAAGTCATGGGCAATGACTACAACCCACAAAAGCCAGATCCAAACCTCAGAAATGAGGTATCTGAGGAAGGTGGTTGAAGTAACAAGTGAAATGGTCCGCAACCAGACGATACACTAAGGTCTAAAATCCTACCCCCTGCAGACCCAAGTAGAACAGTCCCAACTAAGATGGTTTGGCCATGTCTGCAGAATGGGAGAAGATCGGCTACCATGAAAAACAAAGAGCCAGGGATCCAGGCCCCCAGGACAACCCAGAGTCCGCTGGGAGGACAACATTAGACAATTTGTGAAGGACCGAGGACTAGAATGGAACCAGGCCAGGAGGAAGACAGCCGATAGGATAGTCTGGCGCTCTCTCTCCCAAACCTCTACACCTCACGGTAGAAGAGGAACGACTAAGTAAGTAAGTAAGTACATGCAACAAAATATGAGATTGAGTAAATGGAACAAAATCTGAGATTGTAGATTGCATGACTGAAATGAGATATGAAGGTAGGTTTTGGAACCAGATTTGAGATTTTGTGCATGGAATAGAATCTGAGATTGTGTTAATGAAACAAAAAAAACTGTGAAATTTATTAACTTCTTGTTCTTCATAATTTGTTCTCAAATAACCACAACCACTTGTCTTACATAGCTGGAAGTCTGACTACAGGCTTCTCTGGTCACCATATTGTTTCTCCCTCAAATGGGTTGGAGAAGGCCACGCTACTCCCTGCTCCTCTCATGCAGCTGACAGTTGTGGAGTACATGTTCCACTGTCTGTTTGTCCTCCCCACATGAACACACATCTGTCTGTTTGTCCTCCCCACATGAACACAAATCTGTCTGTCTGTCCTCCCCACAAAAACCCACATCTGTCTGTTTGTCCTCCCCACATGAACACACATCTGTCTGTCTGTCCTCCCCACATGAACACACATCTGTTTGTCCTCCCCACATGAACACACATCTGTTTGTCCTCCCCACATGAACACACATCTGTTTGTCCTCCCCACATGAACACACATCTGTTTGTCCTCCCCACATGAACACACATCTGTCTGTTTGTCCTCCCCACATGAACACACATCTGTCTGTTTGTCCTCCCCACATGAACACACATCTGTCTGTTTGTCCTCCCCACATGAACACACATCTATCTGTCCAACTTTCAGTTTATTGAACGGATGGTATTTGAGTCTGTAATGGCCAGTTCTCTGTCTGAAAATTATCTTCTTGGTATCTTCTTTGTAATCTATAGTATGGTTCTGCATTACCGAACTCTGGATGTTCCGTCTGCCATTTTTCTCTATAGTTGTTTGGTTATTGCTTTTATCTCTTCATATGTAGCCCTGCCTTCTATTTGGGTTTTCCTTTTTCCCATTTGGCAAGTTTATCTGTCTTCCATATATCTTGCAGATGGCAGGGATCCACTGTACTTATACTATTCTGAATTCACAGCTGATTTTCATTAGTGCTTTTGTCAGGCTGTCAAAGTCATAGCTTTGTTGTTCCTGAGGACACTGATGACTGATTAGATTCATTAACTTAAAGAAGATATCTTCTTCTTCTTCTTCATACACTCTCTTACGTCCACTAGAATGTTTTCAAAGAAAGCAGTAATCAGTTTGAGGCTATTTGAATTTCCATAGTGGAAAATGAATGGTATTGGTGTTGGCCATATACGCTTTCTCTGTTCTGCATATGTTGGGCAACTTTGAAACAGATGTTCAGTAGTCATTTTATTAGTGCCACAGTTACACTGATCGGTATGAGGGTTGATTGTTGATACCAGATTCAAGATGTGTAAATGAAAAATACAAAAAACAGATGAGACACTGTAAATAAGCAAAATGTGAGATTGCACAAATTAAGCAAAAACAATAACTGAAACAAAATCCGAGATAGAGTACATGACAATTTGTAAAACAAATTTTAAAAACTTTAATCAGACAAAACACTAGACACAAAGAGTATTATTAGGTATCATACTTACTCTCCTTGCCCGTATTTGATGAAGATACACAGATCTCCAGTGGTCGAGTCCTGAAATGAAAGCAGAAAACTGTCGACTTTCATACTGGTCACAATCTTACTGACAGTGTAGAAACAGCTTTATGTAAACTCTGAAACAATTCTTTGACCACTGCTTCTCACTCAACAAATGATGTCATTCAGCCTGTTCACAATGTTTGGAGGCAACCAGTTGTTGGGGGTCGGAGTGACTAAGAGGTATGGTGTCTGCCTCAAATTCTAGAGGTACCAGGTTTGAATACCAGTACAGGGAATATAAGTTATGGATATTTTTTTTTTCTCAAACCAGTGGTCCTAATGATGTCATACTCCCCCTGGTCTCCTGGGTAGTGAGATTAGATGCCTAGCCTTCTCAGACTAGGTGAAAAAAATAGGATGTCCTGCGTGCAAGTTGCCCATGTTAAAAATCCCACGGCAGTTGGAAATTGTAAAGAGGAGGCCATAAGGTTACTGCCCTAGCAATATTTTAAAATTAGAAACCTACCCACCACAAATATGTTTTTAAATGTGTCATTCCTAAAAACACACTTTGGGATTCTTGCTGGTGCTACAGAGTTTGTGCACTGTGCTGAGATCCTCCTTGTGTGATTTAAGAGAGGAGATTGAAGCACTGATGGAGTTGTCCATGTGCAATGAAGATGGTCGTTAAAACCAAAACCAGTTATTAACAATCTGCTGGGTTCACTGAAGTGCTTGCTGAATTTATTTAGGCTACAAAATTATGATAAAATAATGTAGTAAAACATGAATTTATAACATAATTGACCAATTTACTCAACTCTCTGTCTTTCTATATATATATATATACATATATGCATATGCATGGAGGCATATCTAAAGTCATCTTTTATATGACCACCAGCTACACACAGTGTTATAGTATGTATATTTGGATATGAACCTCTGAGGCTAACATGAAATCATCCACACACTTCCTAGGATTGCCCCTGTGGTGAAACATGTTGAGAACTCATCATTGCAGACTAAGCTTGGAGAAGTCACTTGAGGCACAGACATAAGTCTGGGTTTTACCTGCTTGTCTGCATGCAGCTAGGTGGTGTTGTCACACAGAAGGTCCGGGGTTCAAGTCCTGGGTAAGCCACTCACGTCTGTTGCTTTTCTGTTGTCTAGTGTTCTACTTCTTTATTTCTTACGAGTGCCTGATAACATACCTTTATGTTTGTCTAATATTTATTTATAGTTACACAGCATATCTATATATATATATCTATTAATACGAGATGTGGACATGTGTAGGTGCCTGGGGTCTCTGAGGAGATGAAGAAAGAACGGACTCCTGCACCTTCAGGCATGTCATACAAGGCAACTAACGAGGTTGGGCATGAGGCTGACAACCTCATTATGTAAAACAACTTGCTACAGACATCACCACTCCAATAGCATGTAAATGTCTTATGCAGGTTTCCTGCAAGAAGGCCAGCTGTAGCAGTTGACACATGCTTCATTGGGAGCAATACAGGAACATGATGATGATGATGATGACTGCACTCAACTATATCCTTGAAATACCTAGGCATTACCTTTGATCGCCGCTGGACTTGGAGAACCCAGATTGAAAAAAAAACAGGACAAGAGCAAGGCAGAGAATGGCAATCATGAAAAAACTTGCTGGCAAGGCTTGGGGAGCAGACGAGAGAGTACTAAAGAAGCTATATACTGGGCGAGTGAGACCAGTCTTAGAATATGGCATTGCAGCATGGTCAACGGCAGCTAAGTTGAACTTTGACAAAATAAACAGAACCCAAAACCAAGCATTGAGAATCATAACAGGGAGCATGAAGTCAACACCCATTGAAGAGTTGGAAAAGATTACTCACCTCCAGCCTATGGAGGATAGAAGAGATAGCAGAGCCCAGCAACTGGTTCAAGCTTTGTATCTCAGCCTCCACTGTTCTCCACCAGGTTGTCTTTGGTCTGCCTCACTTTCACAGTCCTTTTGGGGCCTATAGCATAGCAGTTCTGGTTAGAAGGTTCCCTCAAGATGTGTCCAATATTTGGGAACGAAGAATAGCAATACTTTAACCAACTATGCATGTCATAAAAGGTAACTAAAGAGGGTTCGACACAGGGTTGCCTATCCCATCCTGCAGAAATTTTAAACCATAAAAAAAAATTTAACAAAAACATCCATGCTCCAAAAGGAGCAACAACAAGGAAACCATGATGGGGTAAATAAAGTTCCAACCAGACTTGGCAAACAGAACTAGGAACAGAAAGTTGTGCAGAGACATGGTCACTAATGCCAGTTGTCATGAGACTTCAAGAAGAAGAAAATACTATGCTGACCCCTTTCAAAGGAAAACAAAATAATAACTGTGACAACCAATCAGAAACTTACATTTACATCACATGGTACGTGCTCAAACAAGTTCTTGGATTTCTCTTGAATAGCTTCATAATTGTAGCTGCCATTCGGAAATGTAATGTTGTTCTCTCCCATATCTGCATCACGACCAACAGATGCCAAATACCTTGTACTTGGTCAAGGATTATACAAAAAAATAAAAAAGGCTGAATCACAGTTTACTGTGCAGACATCATCTCTGTCGCAGATTTGGTCATATGTGGGTTCACATTTTTTTTACGACTGTTCAATTTTGCCTGCAGTTTGTGGTAATGTAGTAAGTTTAGAATGCTTTTAAGTGTTTACTTAAGGGTATACAGTTTAGGGGTGTAGTGTTAGGGTGTGGGGTAAAAAAATAAATAGCCTCTAAGACTAACCTTAACCTTAAGCCTGACCCTGTATGCGACAAGGTTAAAAAAAAAAAAGGATCCCGTTACACGCCCATTTAGGCAAATTGGGAATATGGTGTTAGACCCATATTTTCTTGACCATCGGAACACTATGGGTGATGTGGTCAGCATCACGCTGGTGGCCTTAACCTTCCCAGAGTTGCTCTGATACGCAGTTTATGAGGCTGGGCCGACCCCACAGCAATATGCGGTCTTAAAAAAATCCCACCTCAACTGGGGATCGAACCAGGGACCACCGAACTAGGAAGCCAGTGCACTAACCACTGCACTACCCCGGCTCTTCTATATGTGACAAATGATGGCTTATCTTCTTCTTCTGTGTCCTACCCATCATCAGCACTTTCTTGTTATCTCCCATTCCACTGGCATTTGTCTGGTTCATGTCATCAGTTCTTCTTCTTCGTACACTCTCAGACATCTTCTTCAATATGTTCAAAGAAAGCACTGGTCAGCTTGAGGCTATTTATATTGCCATAGAGCTTTTCCAGGAACGGTACTGGTGATGGACACATGTGCTTTCTCTGTTCCTCATATGTTGGACATCTCTGAAGCAGATATTCACCAGTCATTTTATCGTTGCCGCAGTCACACTCATCGGTAGTTCCTATCTTTAGCCTGTTGAATAGGTGGTATCCCAATCTGTTGTGGCCCGTGCTGAGTCTGAAGATTATCACTTGTTCTCTTCTGCTGAACTCATAACATGCATCATTTTTTGTGTGTTGCCTAGATGCTCTGTTTCCAAATTGTTCCTGTATCTGCTTCCAATAAAACTCTTTGCCTGTTCACAAGTTATACTTGTATCAGACTGTGGGAGCTTTCCATCGTCCTTTGACAATATGTCAGCCTCTTCATTCCCGGAGATATTGTGATGAAATGGGATCCACTGTACTACAACATATGTATAGCAGATGTCCGAGAGATTTCGTGGAACTGGTCTACTGAGAAATTCCTCAAAATCTTTTTCATTCTCATCATCTGCTAAGAAATTGTCCACTCTTGTCTATGAAAAGGCCATTTCCTTCAAGCTTATAAGATTGGCTTTCTTTTTTTTTTTCAGCATGTTGAAAAGTTGCCTAAGAAGGGAAATTTACAAGAGTGCACAAGTTATAGAGATATAATGTTATTATCAGTGCCAGGAAAAGTATTAAACAGGATTATCCTTGAGAGATTAAAAGAGTCCATAGACAAGAAACAGAGATGAACAAGCAGGTTTTCAACAAAACAGATCATGTACAGACCAAATAGCCATTTGTAGAATAATAGTTGAACAAAGTCTGGAATGGAATTCACCACTATACATTGGATTTGTGGACTACGAAAAGGCATTTGACATTGTAGACAGAGAATCACTTTGGAAATTGATGAGGCATTATGGAGTTCCCCTGAAGATCATTAATTTAATAAAGAAAACATATGAAGACATGACATGCAGAGTTCTTCACGAAGGACAGCTTACAGAACCGTTTGGGATAAAACAGGAGTGCGACAGGGATGCCTCTTGTCTCCATTTCTTTTCTTACTAGCAATAGACTGGGTAATGAGATCATCGACAACACACAACAGAAATGAAATCCAGTGGACTGTGACTAAGCAGTTGGATGATCTGGATTTTGCTGATGACTTGGCTCTTCTGTTCCATAACGGTAATCAGATGCAGGACAAATTGATAACACTCGATGAGAGGTCACAGCAATTGGGTCTGAAAATACACCGGGAAAAGACAAAAATAATGAGAATAAATGCTGGTAATGATAACAGGGTTGAACGTGAAGAAACACCAATACAAGATGTAGAATCGTACACAAATCTTGGCAGCAATATAGACAAAGTTGGAGGGACAGACAGTGATATTAAACTAAGAATACAAAAAGCAAGAGGAGCTTTCATTGCATTATGAAATATATGGAGATCAAGAGAAATCGGATCCAACACGAAAATAAGAATCTTCAACTCAAATGTGAAGTCAGTCCTATTGTATGGCTCTGAGACATGGAGAACAACAAAGACAACAACCAAAAAGCGACAGACTTTAATAAATGGGTGCTTGCGTAGAATAGGCGGATTAAAATGGAATGACAAGGTTACCAACTTGGAAGTGAGGACAAGAACTAGACAAATGCCAGTGGAACAAGAGATGAGAAGAAGATAATGGCGATGGATAGGACATGCACTGAGGAAGCATGTTGATAGTATTACAAGGCAGTCCTTGTTCTGGAACCCCCTGGGCAAGAGAGGCAGAGGTAGACCAAGAAGCACACGGAGAAGAGAGCTGGAAACAGAGGTGAAAATGATGAGGAGAACGTGGAAAGAACTTGAGATGATGGCATGTGACAGGAGGACTTGGCAGGTGTTTGTTGAAGGCCTATGCTCCTTTGGGAGTGGAGGGTTATGAATGAATGTTGAAAAGTAAAGCTTGTTTGTTTTATGAGGTTGATTCTGATCAACAATAACAACAACATGTTTGTTCTATGATGTCAATTCTGATCAACAATAACAACAACTTGTTTGTTCTATGAGGTTGATTCTGATCAACAATAACAACAACTTGTTTGTTCTATGATGTCAATTCTGATCAACAATAACAACAACTTGTTTGTTCTATGATGTCAATTCTGATCAACAATAACAACAACTTGTTTGTTCTATGATGTCAATTCTGATCAACAATAACAACAACTTGTTTGTTCTATGATGTCAATTCTGATCAACAATAACAACAACTTGTTTGTTCTATGATGTCAATTCTGATCAACAATAACAACTTGTTTGTTCTATGATGTCAATTCTGATCAACAATAACAACAACTTGTTTGTTCTATGATGTCAATTCTGATCAACAATAACAACAACTTGTTTGTTCTATGTTGTTTTTTTCTATGATGCATGTCAATAAGTTCAACTTGTCCTATTCTTGTTATCAACAAAACTGGCTTGTCATCAACAATAACAACACTTGTTTGTTCTATATGAAAACAATAACAACAACTTGTTTGTTCGCTCCTATCCAACTCATTTATATGAAACAAACGTCAAAATAAAAAGAATTAACTGCCAGTTTTTTTACATAAAATAATATGTCACATTAACATTACAGGTTTATATCCTTTTATACAAACACTCCAAAATCAAAATATTCTGAAAATCAAAAGTTTCTTTGGGCTAATTTTCAGTCACAAGTAAGGCCATTTCTGACTTTGTGGGGTGACTTTTGGCTATTTTTTAAACACATGTTGGGTGACTTGGTCTATTTTGTACGAATTTTTGGCAACTTGGTCTATTTTTTAACACATTCAGGGTGACTTGGTCTATTTTGAGTGATTTGAACTATTTTTAAAAACCAAAGACCAAAATTATCTAGTTCCCAAACATAGCTGTCCCTGAGGGTTTTGTATAAAAATAGATGAGACCTATACAGTTCTATATGAGACCTATACAGTTCTATATGAGACCTATACAGTTCAATATGAGATCTAGCCTGTTCAACATGCCTGCAAAATTGTCTGGGTAAGAAGGCAGCCATTTTTGCCTTCTTTTATAACATCAGTTTATTGATAATTTTTTATTAAAAAATATTTTTGTTTCTAAAAAGGCAAAATAAAATGTGTTACTTAAATGGAAGCTACTGCTGCTTGTTTTAAAATTTGTTTCATGTATAGCCTTTTTATTTATGTGTACATACAAGCTAGGACATACACTTTTAAAAACAGTGAGATTTTTAAATAATCCTGTAGCTAAGGTGAAAAAGAGCTGCAGGAAATAGTTGACACAATAATGATAGAAAGTGAAAATAAAGGCCTCAGCCTTAATAGCAAAAATACAGAAGTAATGGTGGTCTCAAAGACAATGGCTTTCCCAGAATGCACTATCAAAGTAAATGGAACAGTTTTAAAACAAGTCCATAAAATCAAATACCTAGGCACATATGGAAGATGGATCTCAGAAGTGAAGAGCAGAATAGTTCACACAAAAACAGCATTCTGTAAAATGAAGAGTATTTTGTGCAACAATTCTTTGTCAATGGAAGTAAAAACAGAGTTCTTCAGTGTTATATAGAACCAATCCTGATATATGGGAGTGAGTCATGGACAACTAGTAAATAAGTAGGGAAGACACTAGAGGCCACAGAGATGTGGTTTTACAGAAGAATGTTAAAAATACCATGGACAGCCAAAAAGAGTAATGAGGATATCCTGAAAGAGGCCAATGCGCAAAGGAAACTTATTTCACAAGTTAGAAAGAAGCAATCTAATTTTTTTTTTTTTGGGGGGCATGTTATGAGAAGAGGAAAGCTGCAATATATCATAAGATTGAAGGAAAAATTTACAGCAGAAGACAAAGATAGCAAATACTGGACACTTTAACATTATGGCATGGAAAGAAGTTAACAACAGAATTGGTAAATTGTACTGGAGACAGAAAGTTGTGGAGTGACATAATCTCCTACACCACTAGGCATGGTACTTGATGATAATGATGCAGTTATAGTCAACAACATTTGTCTTGTCACTTCTGGAAGCAAACACAGCCACCCGCCCACAATTTCTGTTACCAAAAACAAACACTGTAAAAAAAAAGGATACGTGGCAATGCTCCCCCACAGAGCCACAACAGCAACCTGTATGATGAATGGAAATACTGGCCACAGTAAGGTTGACCACATGGCACCTACACCTCTGAAAAAGTCAGCAGGAAAGACGTCACATGACAGGTAAGATTATTCTAAATTTGTCCCCATCACTTTCTGACAATCTAAATTCATCATCATCATTCTCCTGTTGTGCTCCTTACAGATCATGGCGCCACCACTGAAGCTGGCCCCCTTACAGGGAGCCGGCATCAAAGCACATACTCCTGCAACAGTGGTTTTGGCAGCAATTTGTGTTCCATAATGTCATCAACATCACCTGTTATACTATTTATCAAGAGGAACCAGGTTCGATTCCCAGTAGAGGGAATATAATTTATGGAAATTTGTTTCAGAACCAGTGGTCCTAATGATGTCATACTCCCCCCTGGTCATGGGTTGTGAAATCAGATGCTTAGCCTTCTCAGATAAGGGCGAAGCAATAGGAGGTCCCGTGTACAAGTTGCACGTGTTAAAAATCCCACGGCAGTTGGAAGTCATAAAGAGTAAGCCTATCAGGCAGCTGCCCTGGCAAAATTTAAAAACAAAATTAGAAATCTACCCTTACTTACTTAGTCGTTCCTCTTCTACCATGAGGTGTAGAGGTTTGGAAGAGAGAGCGCCAGACTATTCAATCAGCTGTCTTCTTCCTGGCCTGGTTCCATTCTAGTCCTCGGTCCTTCAAAGATTGTCTAATGTTGTCCTCCCAGTGGACTCTGGGTCGTCCTGGAGGTCTGGATCCCTGGCTCTTTGTTTCCCATGCTTTTCGTGGTAGCCGATCTTCTCCCATTCTGCAGACATGGCCAAACCATCTTAGTTGGGACTGTTCTATTTGGGTCTGCAGCGGGTGGGATTTTAGGCCTTGACGTATCGTCTGGTTGCGGACCATGTCTCTTCTTGTTACTTCAACCACCTTCCTCAGATACCTCATTTCTGAGGTTTGGATCTGGCTTTTGTGGGTTGTAGTCATTGCCCATGACTCGCATCCATATGTCAAGACTGGGACATAGGTGGAGCGGTATACAGCCATCTTCGTTTTCTTACCAACCTCTTTCTTGCTGAGGAATCCTCGATTTATGGCCTGATAAAGTCTCCCAGCTGCTGCTTTTCGAGTGGCCAACTCTTCTTTGATGCGCCCCTTTTGGTCTATAATAGCTCCGAGATCTTTAAAGTGAGAAATCTACCCACCAAATATATTTATAGAACATGTGATTTCTATATACACACATTGGGCTTCTTGCCAGTGTTTCAGAGTTTGTGCACTGTGCTGAAATCCTCCTTGTGTGATCTAAGGGAGGAGATTGGAGCACTAATGGAGTTGTCTGTGTACAATGAAAATAGTTGTTAAAAGCAAACCAAACTATTTATCACCATCAACTTCATAAATGTCATACTCTGATTTTTATCTCCAACTTCATGAGTGTAATATTCTTTATCGTTATCAACTTCAAATACTGCATTCTTTGTTATTGTTACTGTTAAACAGAATCAACATCATTGAACTTTGGGCAAACCCATAGGTGCTCCCTCTAACTCAGTATATGTCGAAGAGTGTGAATGCTAACTATTCCTGTAGCTCGCTGGTTATATACACGATGGGTGCATCCTCTCATATGTCCATCTCTACTAGCCTTACGTTTGATGCCAAATTCCAACAGTCTTAACCTTGATGATTCATCTATTGCAGTGTCATTCTCTAACAGGCGATCATTTGTCAATGGCTTATTATTCTTTATCATCATCAACTTCAAATACTCCATTCTTTATCATCATTAACTTCAAATACGCATTCCTTACATCATCAACTTCAAATACTGCATTCTTTATCATCACCAGCTTCAAATACCACATTCTTTATCAACATCAATTTTAAATACCACATTCTTTATCATCATCAGCTTCAAATACCGCATTCTTTATCATCATCAACTTCCAATATGCATTCCTTATATCATCAAATTCAAATACTGCATTCTTTATCATCATCAGTGTCATGAATGTTCTATTCTTTGTCATTCTCAACGTTATGATTGTCACATTATTCATCGTAAGCAACTTTATGAGTATTGTTTATTATCAGCAATGTCATGTCTCGTGTTCCTTATCATCAACAATGTTATGAATACTGTCATCATCAACTTCACAAGTGTCATGCTCTTCATTATTTTCAACTTGATGAGTGTTATATTCTTTATCATCATCAACTTCACAAATGTCAAATTATTTTACCACAATCAACTTTATGTGTCCAATTATGTTACCACCACCAACTTCATATGTCATATTCGTTACCACCATCAACTTCATAAGCATCAAAGTCTATTCCACCATCAACTTTGCGAGTGCCATATTCGTCCTTTTCATGGTCAATAACAAGTAACAACAATGATGACATCTTCAAAATCTATTTCACTACATGAAACATTGCAGACCCATAAACCATGTGTTTAACAAATTGAAAATCGAACAGACAAATATGTGCCCATGTGGGGAGAAC
Source organism: Oreohelix idahoensis (assembly GCA_024509875.1). Classification (NCBI taxonomy): domain Eukaryota; kingdom Metazoa; phylum Mollusca; class Gastropoda; order Stylommatophora; family Oreohelicidae; genus Oreohelix; species Oreohelix idahoensis. Next base: position 489,903 of record JAMPIV010018150.1, on the reverse strand, counting down.
ACAAACAGACAGATATGTGCCTATGTGGGGAGGACACAAACAGACAGATATGTGCCTATGTGGGGAGGACACACACAGATATGTGCCCATGTGGGGAGGACACAAACAGACAGATATGTGCCCATGTGGGGAGGACACAAACAGACAGATATGTGCCCATGTGGGGAGGACACAAACAGACAGATATGTGCCCATGTGGGGAGGACACAAACAGTAGAACAGGTCCTCCAAAACTGCCAGTTCTATGAGAGAAGCAGGGTGGCAGCATGGCCTGTTCTCACCCAGTTGAGGGAGAAACTGTCTGGTGATGAGAGAAGCCTGAGACAGACTGCCACCTTCATAAGAGAGATAGATGTGGTTATTTGAGAGCAAGCAACAAAGAAGAAGAATCACTATATGTTTTTCTTCACAATCATTATAGTAATATCTCCAGGGAACAACCACAGCATCCTACCTGCTTCCTTGTTTGATGAGAGCTACTGCTATCCTTATCCTCTGGCACAGAAACAATAAAATGAGCAGCACTATGACCAGGATGACTCCAAAAACAATTCCTGAGGATAAACATTTATACCCACTCAAATTTACGTCAAAAGTGATATAAAAGAACAAAAACTTATAGAAAATAGCCAAAATAACACCAAGTTTGAAACATGAGAACAAATGATAGGAATCTTTATAAACAGCATTACAACAGGAGGCAATCTGATCATCAGAAGCAGCCTCTTACCAGACAAGTGTTTGAACCCTTTTATCATCTTGACACTCTAGCAGGCAGTGGAATGGAGCCACTTGTGTCATGGTTTCCAAAATGTCATACTCTTGTCATTGCTACTAGTTGCAGCTTTCTGATGAGGTAGACTAGCCAGTTCCCTCCCTCACTGCCTTTTGCCTTCCCTAACTCAAGATCAGAGCCAGGTGCCCATTTACAGCTAGGAAGACTGGAGCATAATGCCACCAGGTTTTGAACCCAGCAATTTTGCCTTGAGAAGCCCTAACCACTCTGTCACTCAACGCTGTAGCCATTACTTTAGCCAGAACACATCATACATGAACATTATACCCATGAAAACAGTAATAGGGGTTGCAATAAAGACAATATCTTAACAACTTTTCATCTCCTGCAGCACAATCAAGCCAATATCTTAACTGTTCATCTCCTGCAGCACAATAAAGCCAATATCTTAACTTTTTGTCTCCTGCAGCACAATCAAGCCAATATCTTAACTTTTTGTCTTCTGCAGCACAATCAAGCCAATATTTTAACTTTTCATCTTCTGCAGCACGATCAAGCCAATAGATTAACTTTTCATCTTCTGCAGCACAATCAAGCCAATATCTTAACTTTTCATCTTCTGCAGCACGATCAAGCCAATAGATTAACTTTTCATCTTCTGCAGCACAATAAAGCCAATATCTTAACTTTTTGTCTCCTGCAGCACAATCAAGCCAATATCTTAACTTTTTGTCTTCTGCAGCACAATCAAGCCAATATTTTAACTTTTCATCTTCTGCAGCACGATCAAGCCAATAGATTAACTTTTCGTCTTCTGCAGCACAATCAAGCCAATATCTTAACTTTTCATCTTCTGCAGCACGATCAAGCCAATAGATTAACTTTTCGTCTTCTGCAGCACAATCAAGCCAATAGATTAACTTTTCATCTTCTGCAGCACAATCAAGCCAATAGATTAACTTTTCATCTTCTGCAGCACAATCAAGCCAATATCTTAACTTTTCATCTTCTGCAGCACAATCAAGCCAATAGATTAACTTTTTGTCTCCTGCAGCACAATCAAGCCAATATCTTAACTTTTCATCTTCTGCAGCACAATCAAGCCAATAGATTAACTTTTCGTCTTCTGCAGCACAATCAAGCCAATATCTTAACTTTTCATCTTCTGCAGCACGATCAAGCCAATAGATTAACTTTTCATCTTCTGCAGCACAATCAAGCCAATATCTTAACTTTTCATCTTCTGCAGCACAATCAAGCCAATAGATTAACTTTTCATCTTCTGCAGCACAATCAAGCCAATATCTTAACTTTTCATCTTCTGCAGCACAATCAAGCCAATATCTTAACTTTTCATCTTCTGCAGCACAATCAAGCCAATATCTTAACTTTTCATCTTCTGCAGCACAATCAAGCCAATAGATTAACTTTTCATCTTCTGCACCACAAGCCAATATATCAAGCCAGCACAATCAAGCCAATATCTTAACTTTTCATCTTCTGCAGCACAATCAAGCCAATAGATTAACTTTTCATCTTCTGCAGCACAATCAAGCCAATAGATTAACTTTTCGTCTTCTGCAGCACAATCAAGCCAATATCTTAACTTTTCGTCTTCTGCAGCACAATAAAGCCAATATCTTAACTTTTCATCTTCTGCAGCACAATAAAGCCAATATCTTAACTTTTCGTCTTCTGCAGCACGATCAAGCCAATAGATTAACTTTTCATCTTCTGCAGCACGATCAAGCCAATAGATTAACTTTTCATCTTCTGCAGCACGATCAAGCCAATAGATTAACTTTTCGTCTTCTGCAGCACAATCAAGCCAATATCTTAACTTTTCATCTTCTGCAGCACGATCAAGCCAATAGATTAACTTTTCATCTTCTGCAGCACGATCAAGCCAATAGATTAACTTTTCATCTTCTGCAGCACAATCAAGCCAATATCTTAACTTTTCATCTTCTGCAGCACAATCAAGCCAATATCTTAACTTTTCATCTTCTGCAGCACGATCAAGCCAATAGATTAACTTTTCATCTTCTGCAGCACAATCAAGCCAATATCTTAACTTTTCATCTTCTGCAGCACGATCAAGCCAATAGATTAACTTTTTGTCTTCTGCAGCACAATCAAGCCAATATCTTAACTTTTCATCTTCTGCAGCACGATCAAGCCAATAGATTAACTTTTCATCTTCTGCAGCACAATCAAGCCAATATCTTAACTTTTCATCTTCTGCAGCACAATCAAGCCAATAGATTAACTTTTCATCTTCTGCAGCACAATCAAGCCAATATCTTAACTTTTCATCTTCTGCAGCACAATAAAGCCAATAGATTAACTTTTTGTCTCCTGCAGCACAATCAAGCCAATATCTTAACTTTTCATCTTCTGCAGCACGATCAAGCCAATAGATTAACTTTTCATCTTCTGCAGCACAATCAAGCCAATATCTTAACTTTTCATCTTCTGCAGCACAATAAAGCCAATAGATTAACTTTTCGTCTTCTGCAGCACAATCAAGCCAATATCTTAACTTTTCATCTTCTGCAGCACAATCAAGCCAATAGATTAACTTTTCGTCTTCTGCAGCACAATCAAGCCAATATCTTAACTTTTCATCTTCTGCAGCACGATCAAGCCAATAGATTAACTTTTCATCTTCTGCAGCACGATCAAGCCAATAGATTAACTTTTCATCTTCTGCAGCACAATCAAGCCAATATCTTAACTTTTCATCTTCTGCAGCACAATCAAGCCAATAGATTAACTTTTCATCTTCTGCAGCACAATCAAGCCAATATCTTAACTTTTCGTCTTCTGCAGCACAATAAAGCCAATAGATTAACTTTTTGTCTCCTGCAGCACAATAAAGCAAATATCTTAACTTTTCATCTTCTGCAGCACACTCAAGCCAATATTTTAACTTTTCGTCTCCTGCAGCACATTTCAAAGACTGAGAACATTACTTGGAACTCATATTGTTGATTTCAAATGAAGTTGCTTAACATATTTGTAAAATTCTGAAAAAAAAAATTGTTGTTTTCGTACTTCCTTTCTAGGGACGTTATTTCCCCTATTTCACCCATTGTTCAAGGAAAACAATCAGATCAAGAAAAGCACCCTCGAATACGTTTTCAATATATGACATTTTACTATGCTTTTTTCATGCATAGATACATATCTGAAGTCATCTTTATATTACCACCAGCTATGCACAATGCTACAGTATACATATGTGGAAGTGAACCTGTCTGTGAGGCTAATTACATCCTCATTGACTCTTGAAATCATCCACACACTTCCAGGGATTCCCTCTGTGAGAACCCAGCATTGCACACTAAACTTGGAGAAGTGACTTGAGCCCCAGGCGTAATTCTTTGGCTTTGACTTGGTTGACTGCATGCAGAAGGATCTCAGTGATAGGCAGGGGAAGCTGAGAAGTGGCTCTGTGCAGGACGTGACCATTCCTTGGGAGAGTCCAGAAACAGAGTATAGTATTTTAGCTCTGCATAGTTGGACAGCCCCCTTGGATGGCGAGGAATGCACAGTATGCAGTGCACTTCTTACTCCTAGCTTGGGACCAGATGTGACAATCCTTTAAATGCAAGCCAAGCTGGAGAAATGAGCTCATGACTTCAACTCAACACATTTCAGAATGTCAGAAAAATTGCAGGAAAAGCCTAGATCTACAGTATAGATAATACCAAGGAGTCTTCAACTTGGTATTGACTGCTAAAGAGCGAAAAGCTCAGCATCCCTAGTTAAACATCAACAACTATACTTTTTCAAATTATATTTAAAAAACATAACATGTATACAACTATCTGTTTTTAGGTTGCCATTTCATTCATTCATAACCCCCCACTCCAAAAGGAGCATAAGCCTTCAACAAACACATGCCAAGTCCTCCTATCACGTGCCATCATCTCAAGTTCTTGCCACGTTTTCCTCATCATTTTCACCTCTGTTTCCAGCTCTCATCTCCATGTGCTTCTTGGTCTACCTCTGCCTCTCTTGCACTGGGGGTTCCAGAACAAGGACTGCCTTGTAATGCTATCAACAGGTTTCCTAAATGTGTGTCCTATCCATCGCTCATCTCTTGTTCCACTGGCACTTGTCTACTTCTTGTCAACAGTTCCACGTTGGTAACCTTGTCATACCATTTTAATCCCTCTATTCTATGCAAGCACCCATTTATGAAAGTCTGTAGCTTTTTGGTTGTTGTCTTTGTTGTTCTCCATGTCTCAGAGCCATACAATAGGACTGACTTCACATTTGAGTTGAAGATTCTTATTTTCGTGTTGGATCTGATTTCTCTTGATCTCCATATATTTCCCAATGCAATGAAAGCTCCTCTTGCCTTTTGTATTCTTATTTTGATATCACTGTCTGTTCTTCCAACTTTTTCTATATTGCTACCAAGATATGTGTATGATTCTACATCTTTTAGTGGTATTTCTTCAAGTTCAACCCTGTTATCATTACCTGCATTTATTCTCATTATTTTTGTCTTTTCCCTGTGTATTTTCAGACCCAATTGCTGTGACCTCTCATCGAGTGTTTTCAATTTGTCCTGCATCTGATTACGGTTATGGAACAGAAGAGCCAAGTCATCAGCAAAATCCAGATCATCCAACTGCTTAGTCAGAGTCCACTGGATTCCATTTCTGTTGTGTGTTGTCGATGATCTCATAACCCAGTCTATTGCTAGTAAGAAAAGAAATGGAGACAAGAGTCATCCCTGTCACACTCCTGTTCTTATCCCAAACGGTTCTGTAAGCTGTCCTTTGTGAAGGACTCTGCATGTCATGTCTTCATATGTTTTCTTTATTAAATTAATAATCTTCAGGGGAACTCCATAATGCCTCATCAATTTCCAAAGTGATTCTCTGTCTACACTGTCAAATGCCTTTTTGTAGTCCACAAATCCAATGTATAGTGGTGAATTCCATTCCAGACTTTGTTCAACTATTATTCTCAAAGTGGCTATCTGGTCTGTACATGATCTGTTTTGTCGAAAACCTGCTTGTTCATCTCTCAGTTTCTTGTCTATGGACTCTTTTAATCTCTCAAGGATAATCCTGTTTAATACTTTTCCTGGCACTGATAGTAACATTATTCCTCTATAATTTGTGCACTCTTGTAAATTTCCCTTCTTAAACAACTTAACCAGATATCCTTCCTTCCATTCTGCTGGCATCTCTTCCTTTTCCCAGACTTTACCAAGTAATTTATATAACATCTCTGTAGCCGTGTCGATATCTGCTTTGATGGCCTCTGCTGGAATGCCATCAGGTCCAGATGCTTTTCCATCTCTCAGAAAATGTATGGCTTTCTTTATTTCTTCCTTCGTTGGTCTTTCACTGTTAATTTGTAGCTCTTCTTCTGCTGGCTGGATGTCCGGGGGGTTTTGTGGAGCTGGTCTATTGAGAAGGTCCTCAAAATGTTCTGTCCACCTCTTCATTCGCTCTTGTATATTGCTGAGAATATTTCAATTTTTTTTTTTTATGAGGCAACTTGTTTGCTTGTATTTCCCTGTTAGCTTCTTTGTGCTGCTATACAGTTCTCTCATATTTCCTTTAGCTGCAGCATCTTCTGCCTCTCTTGCCAAATCCTCAATATACTTTATCTTGTCTCTTTTGATACTTTTTTTTACTTTTTTGTTTGCTTCTGTGTACACTTCCTGAGCCTTGGCTTTGGAACTTTTGGTTTTGCTTGTGTTTTAAATCTGCTTTCTTGTTTTTTCTGTCTTTTATCTTATTGATGGTTTCTGTTGTTATCCATGCTTTTTGTTGTCGTTCCCTTTTCCCCAGTATTTCTTCACATGTCTCATTCCATACAGTTTTGACCTGCTGCCAATAGTCTTCTGTATTCTCTACATCTTCCAGCTGTTGGAGCACTTGGAATTTGTTGGATACTGTAACCGCAAATTTGTCTCTTGTTTCTCGATTTCTTAAATCATTTCATTAAATTGTTGTCTATAATTTTGGATTGTTGCATATCTCTTGAGTTGCATTTTTACTTTGGCTATCAAAAGGTGGTGATCTGATGCCACATCTGCTCCTCTATATACCTTTACATCCTGCAATGATGATCTAAACTTCTTGTTTATGCATATATGATCAATCTGATTTTCTGTTCTATGGTCTGGTGATATCCATGTTGTCTTGTGTATTCTCTTATGTGGAAACATGCTTCCTCCTATAGCCAGTTGATTTGAAGCACAGAAGTTTGAGAATAGTTCCCCATTTTCATTCATTATTCCTAGCCCATTTTCCCACGACCTTCAAATCCGGTGTTGACGGTACTTATCTTTGCATTCATGTCACCCATCAAAATTGTGATGGCTCTTCTTTTTACTTGATCCATAATTTCTATGCTTTTTCACAGACTTTTCTTTGTCATTAGTTGGTGCATAACATTGGATGACATTTACATGTATTTTCTTTTGAGCTGTTTTAAAAGTAGCTGTTATTATTCTAGGTCCTAAAGATTCCCATTCAATGAGTGCTTTCTGTGCTTCTTTAGATAACATAAGAGCTACCCCTTCACTGTGGTGTGAACTTTTGTCTTCATGTCCTGAGGACAGCACCAATTCACCTGTGATGAGTTTCTTCCTGTTTACCCCCTTCCACTGTGTTTCACACATTCCCAGAACCTCGATTTTATATTCCCTCATTTCTGCTGCTACTTGTGCCACTTTCACTTGTACATTTAATATCTGAACATTCCAGGTGCCAAATCTGGAAGTTCTCCTAGAAGAAAGAAGGTTAGTCAGCAACACAGACTCCTTTCGGCTTTCTCTGTGTTGCATCATACGTCTCCCTGCGAGAGGACCTTCCCCTGTCTTGGATGGCTGTGTTTTATTTTCCTTAATTGACTTGTCCATATTTGTTGAAGTTGTTTGTGGTTTAAATTTTTTACAGGATGGGGTAACCAGACCCATGCCCAACCCTCCTTAGTCGCTTTCTACAACATGCATGGCAGGGTACAGTGTTACTATTCTTTGCTCCCCTTTCGGGCCCCGGTAACACACGGGTGAGGTTGCCATTTAGTTATTGTTATTGTTGATCAGAATCGACAGGCAAACCCATAGGTGCTCAGTCTCCGTCAGTAAATGTTGAAGTGTAAGAATGCTTATTGTTCTGGTTGCACGTTGGTTGCATACATGCCAGATGCACCATCTCATTCATCCATCCCTACTGGTCTTCTGTTTGATGACAAATTCCAGCCTTGATGGTTCATCAATAGCAGTGTAATTCTCTAACAGGCGATTATTAATTGCCCTCAGTACCTCTCCCGTATCTATATTCAGTGCATTTTAAAAACACAATGCAAATGTTACCTTCATACAGCTATGAGTCAACTTCTATTTTAAAAAATTGCAAAGTTATTTAAACCATCGATATTTACCACTCTGGCACAACCAGTGCCTCTCTGAAGGCGTTACATGGGGATTTTAAAAATTATTAATTAATGAACCAAGTGGCAACATTTTGCATATATCAACAGAAACAAATACAAATAATAGTGAGTCTTACCACCAGCAAGAAAAAGCTTCTGTTTCTCAAAGGTCAGCCTCCAGACGAGGTATACAGTAAAGGTCTCATTTGAATCTTTGGTTGTATAGTACAGGTACCAACAGGTAGCGGTTACTGGAAGAATGTTAGAACAGGTAAATGGTTACTTCATAAATTCAGTTCACCTTTTGCTCCTTATTGGGGATCAGATCTTCAATAAACTGAAACCAAATTTCTCTTGGAACATGGAGCCATCATGTTACCGTATATTTACGGCCACCACAAATGTTAAGGTGGGATTTACGTTATGTTATGTAGGAACTAACAATATCTTTTCTGTGTACTGTTGTAGTCAGTCCGACCTGGGCCAAACAGCTTTGTTATGCATGAATAGCTCACCAGGCGTTGAGGCGCTAACAGGGTGTCATGTTGACATCCAAACATCAGACATTTCTTGTATGTGAGGTACTCGAAGTTTGTGTGGTTGACAAGTGATGTGGGTGTGTAGAAACACAAATGCGTTTAGGCTCTTTGATAGATAAACATGGCACCCACTCACTCACATGCAGCAGTCAGTAATTGTAGAAACTGCTGGAACTTTCAACCATTTATTTACGAGACACAGTGACATCAACAGTTACAGTCAAATGGACGAGAATCAAGGACATCATATATATTGGAAATGACTGGCAAAACATCTGGCATTATAAAGCTTGAACCACTCATCTATAAGGACGTTATCGACAATGGTCTGTCCTTTAACAACTGTTCATATGTGGTAATAAATAGGAACATCAAACATCATCAGTTTTGTATAGCTCATAGGTATGATGCTAATAACGCTGGCTTGACATCATATTCTTTTTCCTACTGTAGCTCAGGGCCCATGACTGAACGCGTCAGGTAGTCCTTTAACAAATATAGTTGCTTAATATAGAAGTCTGTGAACTTGTATATAAAGTCAAGACTTCATCTGGCTTCACCTGCCAGGTACTTATTCTTCTGCTCAAAGTTATAGGCTGTAATGACGGGCCTTATAATGGTTGATAAACAACTGTACATTTTTTTCATAGGCATGTATTATCTTCCATGCTGAAACATACCGCCATCCTGCGGTTTTCATATCAATATACGTTCATTGTGCTTCTGTAAAGTACTTCAACGAATAGGCCTAATTGGCTACGTCAAGCACACATAATGGACTCTGGATCACAAGAACTGTGAGCGCTACTCACAGGTTCATACTAAATGTTCTGCAAACTTTGCATAATAATTAAGTTATTTTACCTTGGACAGAATTCCGAGAAATACACAAATAACACCTGTCGTCATTCCAGACGAACAGAATAACTCTGGGGAGAATCACTAAGATCACAAGACTATCTTTCCCCCAGATAATGCAGAGAAGAAACAACGGACATCTTCGTCCGGCAGAAACCAGCTCATCACTCCCAGACGGAAGTCTTGTCTGTTCGCGCTAAAACTAGCGCTTGCGTAGACAGAACAGATTTGAGAACAGTTAACTCCCGTCTTAAGACTGATCAACCAACAAAGAATAAACACAGGGAAGGTAACCCCTAATCAACCTGTGTCAGGAAGTTAACATACAGTTCTGTACCTTTCGATTATCAAAAGTATTAAATAGATTTACATCTTCTGGAACCGTCAAAAATGACGGCAACACATCACTATAGCTTGCCCCATTGCAGGAAGCTTACCTCAAAGCTTTCATTTACTCTTGCAGTAGTGGTTTCTGTAGCAATCTGTTCTACGCTGATAAAGTTGACAGCACAGTCACATATTACATGCCTATAATATGAGACATCTAATGTGTGGCTCCTGCAAGATCAACAGTACTGGTGGCCTTCCTGCAAGGTGAACACTGTATTAGTGACATTTATGCAAGAAGATCAAGAGCAGTAGTGACCTTCAAGCAAGGAGATCAACTGTAGTCATGGCTTTCCTGCAAGGAGATCAACATGAGGTACCTTTCCGCAAGGAGATAAATTTTAGTGGTGACCTTCCTGCAAGCATATCAATAGTAGTGGTGACCTCCCTGCTATAAGGTAAACTGTAGCTGATGCTCCATACTTCTTTGAGGGGAAAAAAGGCAAAACAGAAGAAAGTAGGAGAAAACAAATCACAGAGAAAATAAAAAGGGATAGGCTTGAGATAAAGTTGAAATACAAAAAGTAAAGGTGGGGGTGTGTGCAAGAAGACAACTATGCAATGTGAAAACCAAAAAACAACAAGACTATACTGCAGGCAAACTGAACCTTCTAGCTCTCACTCCTCCCCTTCTTCCCAAACACAGTACAGCCACACTGTGGGTGAAGAATGGGTTCCTGAAGACCTTGCATAATTCAAGACTACTTTTCTCATTTGAATAAATGTATAGTCAGAGGAGTTCTTGAAGCGCATATATTTTATAACTGTCGCAGTATATTTTATGACAGCCATATGCTTCGCTAGGAGCATATCTGATATATTGTTAGTGACAGCTCAGAGATTTAGTCAGAGCTGTTCAGTACTCATGAATCTAAGATCACATGATGTGGTCAGGTGATCATGAGCCATAGGACTGATGGGAAGTTAGGAAAAGCTCATCGTGTAGTGCAGTTGACATTGCCAGGGAACAGCTTAGAACAGGGAAGCCGTTTGGTATTTGGCACTTGTCCCAGCAGATGGTTGTTTGTGGTACTCCTGCTGTATGATTTACGACGGTTTGCCATTTTGCCAGGTTGGTTTTTGTGAGTCGAATCTAGCTAGTGTTAGCACCTTGTCATGGAGTTTTTCCAGTTATAAGTTTTGTGGTCCGATTTGACCTTGCCTTGTTGGCGTTAATTTTGTAGCCAGGTGTAGGCCTTGTAATGTCATTAAACAGTGTATCATTAATGCCCACTCACAATGTATTTCGGCTATGTGAAATAAATAAGAGATTGAAATGATTTGTATTCCTCCCTTATTCAGAATGGCACTAAGCTGTGTTGCCCAATAGACCAATGGTATTCAGCCTGAGGTAAGCTTACCCCTAGGGGTACAAGAAGAAAAAAAAAATCTGCCAATGCACTGGCGGAGGGTTTTCTTATTTTTCATCATTTTAAGTAAATTACTTTGAGTACTGAAAACTTTTTTTGAAAAGACAACCTGTTGAGGGAAGAGAAATTTTATTATTTCATTTTTCCATCCTCTTTTATTTTATTTTCAAGCATTAGTTTGGTTGTTTACTCTGATACGCAACTTAATCCTGTCTTACTCCCACCCTGCTTCTAACTGACCAGCTCTAATTCTTACACTTACGAAGATTCATCCCAGAATTGAAATGCTAGCATCCCAGAAACAAGCTAACACATCTCATTAACAAGTTAGAACCACATCAATTAATAGTTGATAACATATTAGACAGATGCATTTTGATTTGCTAAAACAACTTTTACTTATCCGGGCACTACAATTCATATGTACCTTTGTTCATTTAATAATTTTTAAACAATAGGAAATATGTATTTGTAAAATTTAAACTTACTGTTTATTTAATTATTAAAAAATATTAAACTGTAAATGTATTTAACTTTAATTTATTATATTGGATGTAAATTATGTAATTTATTTTAGATGCTTGCCCTATATTATTATTTATGTATAGGTAAATTGAATACTTGGAATTATGCATCTATAACATTGGGGGTACATAGTTAAAGATAAATTATATCTAAGGGTAAGCGAACAAAAAAAGGTTGAATACCACTGCTCTAGACTGTATTGAGCCATGTTCAGCATGTCTGTCTATCTCATATACACACACAATTAGTTTTCATCACAACAACCATTGTAGTGTATATTCTGTTAAATATGACAGTGTTATTAATTAATGTTATCTTCATGTTTTAAAAAATCACTTTATTACATTATTATACCACCATAATAATCTTAGTCCGAAGGCACTGAAGGAACATGAGATACAACAGGCGACAAATTACTGACAAAGAATGGTGCATATTTCAGTTTATCAGCTAAGGTGGCATCACCATGTGGTAAGAGCATAAAGACACTTGGCCTGCCAGGTTTGAAATACATTTTATGTAAGGCTGTAATATTTAACAAAGACTTATTAATAAAACGTTTTTCTGTGGATGAGAGTTTTGTCCCCCACTAATCCGATTGCCTTAAATTTAGATTATCTGAACAACCCTAGTCACAAATTAACTGGTATAAAAGGAGTTCTTCTGTATCTTGTTTCTCTCCCTTTTCAAGACATGACACAACTTACAGCCAAGCCAGATTGCTACGAAAGCAAAGATGGTCAGCCATACCATGAAGCCAGCAAGCCATCTCATTAGGGTTATCCAGATGAGAGAGATCACCATGGCAACTAGAAGACCACTGAAAATACACGTCATAAAATTATGGCCTTTCGGCAGTTTAATATGGAACAATAATTTGTTAATGGGTGTGTGCTGATGTCAGCTGACATGTAGGGTAAGTACATGACAATCTAGCATGGAGAATAACTAGGAGATGATCTTATGTCATGTGAATGTTGGGTACAGAGAATTAGAGAAACAGCAGTACATTTACGTGTATGAAACACAGAAAGTTATAGAAACAGCTGTACTTCTACATGATTTGAGTCAAGGAAAATTATAAAAACAGCAACAGATCAATGTTAATGTGAAACTGAATATTACAGAAACAGCAATCGATCAATGCTTATCAGAAACAGAAAGTTATAGAAACAGCAGATCAATGTTTATGGGAAACAAAGAAAATTATAGAAACAGCAGTAGATCAATGTTATGGGAAACAAAGAAAATTATTGTTATTGTTGATCAGAATCGACGTCACTGCACTCTGGGCAAACCAATAGGTGCACAGTCTCCCTCAGCAAATGTCGAAGGGTATGAATGCTAGTTGTTCCTGTTGTGCGTTGGTTGCATACACACTGGATGCATCCTCTCATTTTTCCAGCAATCGTAGCCTTGATGGCTCATCAATTGCACTGTCATTCTTTTATAGGCGATCATTAATTGCCCTCATTATCTCTCCCTTATCCATATCCAATGCACCTTCTATGGGTGCTCTTGAAGTTAGTCTATCAACTCTTTCATTACCATGTACCCCTGCATTACCAGGACGTAGATTCCCACCAGTTCCTGAAGATTCGAGCCTTCTATGAAGGTTTTCCATTCATGCCGGAGCCATACACTTTGGACCTTCCGAAGCATGGACTGTGAGTTCGACACAATAACCGCCCTTGTTAATGAAGTCACAGACAACCACCTTAAGGCTGCAGTAGCTGCCTCTACCTCCATTCTCATGCTGGAGGTTGTTGTTACGTAAGCTCCACTGTGTTCAGCAACAATTCTGCAATTTACTCTTGCATAAAAGCCCCACCCTGATTTCTCACCACAGATTACAGACCCATCAATGTAAACATTAGCATCATCATACCCAGCATGATATTTATCAGATGACAATTTCCAGCTGTGCCCTCCCATTGCCCAAGTTCTGCATTCTCAACAAAGGCTGATAATGACTAGTTGGTAATTAGCCCAGGTCTCATCTGATTTACTCCACTCTTCCCCTTTGAATATATTTTAAACTGTGGTCACCTGCTTAATCGTTGCTTCTGCCTATGCCATCCATGACATCCCTTGCTTTATTCTCGCTCCCTTAATGTCAGCTATGTTTCCATGTAGGAGGTGCCTTTTGTCTGTGGTTACTCGCATATAGGCTTTTGACTGAGCCATTGCATATCTTGATCTAATTGACAGTAATCCAAGCATGAACCACATCCTCACAATGGAGGTATCTCATGTACAGACCAAGACTACATGCATTCCTTCATTTTGAATGTGTTCCAGTCATTCACATTGTGATATTGACAGCATGAGTATTCCCAGACCATACTCAATTACAGACAAGACCATGTCATTCTGTTATCCCTATCATATTCTGCTGTTACCAGTTCAATTCTCCGTGATGTTTCATGTTTCCATCTACCTCTGTCACCATGGGGATTCCAGACAAAGGAGGAAAAAAAAAGTGGCAGATCTGTTAGGGTTACTTACACTAGAATCATCCACCATGATGCAACCACATCAGCAACAACTTTCTCTCCAAATTCTTTGGCTTTGAGAAACTGTTCATAAATGCTGAAATAGAAACAATTGTGACAGTTTTTAGAGAGCTGGGGAAGTAACTTCGGAAGTTTGGGAATACCTTGTACTTGTAAGGGGGTAGGCGGGAAGAAAATGTATTACTTGTTTCATTTCTGCCTTTTTCTGCCAAAGACTGTAATTTCTGGTTTAAGTAATTGTAAATGATTATTAATCATAACCTCTCTTCACCCAATCTGAGGCAACAAATAGAGAAAAAAACACTGACATGAAAGAGAACTGGAAACAGAAATAAAGTGGATAAAGAAGACATGGACAAATCTTCAGCGGATGTCACATGACAGAAGGACCTGACATTAATTTGTTGATGGCCTATACTCCTTTTGGGATCTGAAGGATAATGATGATGGGAGGCAAATAGGAACTTGTTTTTTTTCAAATCCCACAGACAGCTAAGGTCAGCAACAAAGAATATTTGAGTCAAGGTAATGAACAAAGCAATATAATAACAAAGATAAGCAGAAGACAATCAACCTTCAACTATATGTGATGAGAAGAGGAGCACTCAAAAGCACTGACTACAAGAAAGACTGATGGAATGACAATTAGTTCCCGAGGGTCCCTTCTTTCATCTTTCAACTCACAAAGTTACGTAGATTTTCAAGAAACCTATGCCAATTCTTAATATCCTATGCCAAATCTTAATATCCTATGCCAATTCTTAATATCCTATGCCAAATCTTAATATCTTATGCCAATTCTTAATATACTATGCCAAATCTTAATATCCTATGCCAAATCTTAATATCCTATGCCAAAACTTAATATCCTATGCCAAATCTTAATATCCTATGCCAAAACTTAATATCCAATGCCAAATCTTAATATCCTATGCCAAAACTTAATATCCTATGCCAAATCTTAATATCCTATGCCAAAACTTAATATCCTATGCCAAATCTTAATATCCTATGCCAAATCTTAATATCCTATGCCAAAACTTAATATCCTATGCCAAATCTTAATATCCTATGCCAAAACTTAATATCCTATGCCAAATCTTAATATCCTATGCCAAATCTTAATATCCTATGCCAAAACTTAATATCCTATGCCAAAACGTAATATCCTATGCCAAAACGTAATATCCTATGCCAAATCTTAATATCCTATGCCAAAACTTAATATCCTATGCCAAATCTTAATATCCTATGCCAAAACATAATATCCTATGCCATCAGCTCAAGGTCTGTCCATATCATCTTCATCCCCTCCATGACTGTCTCCAGTTCTCTTCTCCATGTGTTCTTGTGTCTTCCTCTACTTCTCTTCCCCTGAGGATCCCAGAACAGGGATTGTCTGCTAATGATGTCAACAGGTTTTCTCAATGTGCATCCCATCTATCTCCAGCGTCTTCATCTCACCTCCCGCTCCACCGGCGCCTGTCTAGCTCTCATCACCAGCTCCACACTAGTTACTTCATCTCAATCCGTCGTCCACTCTACGCAAGCATCCATCCATGAAAGTCTGTAGCTTTTCAGCCATTTCTTCTGCTACTCTCCATATGTCAGAGACACACAACAGGACAGACTTGACATCTGAACTGAAAATTCTGATTTTTTGTCAGACATGACCTTCTTCGACATTTTACCTAAAGCAACAAATGCTCCCCATCCCAGCTCTTTGTATTCCCATTTTGACCCACCAACTGTGTCTATATTGTTGCCAAGGTAAATGTATGATTCTACATCTTGTAGTGGTGTTTCTCCAAGTACATCTTGTTATCGTTTCCTGAATTTATTCTCATTATGTTAGATTTCTCCCTGTGCTTTTTTAGACCGGCTGGCTGTGATCTCTCATTAAGTATTTAAATTTTCTAAGAGACTAAAAGGAATGGGACTTTTATCCTTCAGACCTTTTGTAAGGAGCTCAGATACATTGGTGTCTCCAAAAGGAGGAAATAATATGAGACGATGCTGATGATGAACGACAATGACACTACTGCATGGGAAGAGACCATCAACAGATCTGGTAAACAACATTTTAAAAAAAAGTCTGTGATCACTTATGCCCGGAGGCATGGCACCTAACTTTACTTCAGGTCTGATTCTTCTTTATTCTTTCTGCATTTTTATGGAGCGTGAAGCCACCAATGAAGGTGGGTTCTTTGAAAGAATATGCACTCATCTGCTCTTGCAGCAGTGGTTTCAATAGCAAATTGTTCTATATGGTGAGGTTGCCAGGCACATGCACAAACTCATATCAGTTGTCTCTGTTTGAGGGAGCTGTAGTTTTTCTTCTTCTACCCTTTTCGCTCCCTATAAAACAAGGAGCCACCAAGACAGCTGGTCTCATTTAAAACAGCTGGCAACAAAGCTTCTATATGCTCATGCAGTGGTGGTTCTCTATAGCTAATTGATTTATATCACAGGAGAAGAAAATCACATAGTGTGATATGAGATGTTTAAGAAAAGCCATTAATGTTACCACGTGAAGCAGAATGAGAAACGATGACGTCAGAAAAATTGTAGGAACTACATCCTGCATCAAGTATGAAGTGAGACAGAAAATTCAGTGTTATGGTCATCTCATGAGAATGGAGCCAGATAAATTACCTTCAAAAGTAGATACCAGACCTAAGGGACTTTTATATTTGGACATGCGCTCTAATATAACTGACTAGATTGAACAGGACGCGCCTCGCCAAAACTTTATATATATATAAAAAAAAAAGATAAATTACCACAATACGTGCCTACAACAGTGGAAGATCTGGTTTCAGGGCACGGGAAAGTCCAAGAAGCAGATAGATAGGCAACATCACAGACATCCTACAACAACACAGGCTTACAGATAGGCAACATCACAGACATCCTACAACAACACAGGCTTACAGATAGGCAACATCACAGACATCCTACAACAACACAGGCTTACAGATAGGCAACATCACAGACATCCTACAACAACACAGGCTTACAGCCCCCCCCCCCCCCCCATTCCATGTGCCAAAATTGGAGATTTTCCCAAAAGAAAAATGTTGAC
The DNA here is from genome assembly GCA_024509875.1 of Oreohelix idahoensis. NCBI lineage: Eukaryota > Metazoa > Mollusca > Gastropoda > Stylommatophora > Oreohelicidae > Oreohelix > Oreohelix idahoensis. The sequence goes on along the minus strand of JAMPIV010018150.1, from coordinate 472,474 downwards.
TAAGCAACACAAACTTCTTGTGGCTTTCTGTAGGTTGCCTCCCTACCTTCTGCCTTGGATGGCTTTTATTTTTTTTAGTTAACGTATCTGTATTTTTGTTGACATTCGTGGGTTAAATTTAGGGCCAGAGTGGCTCAGAGGTAGAGCGTTCACTTTAATTCCAAAGATACAGGGTTCGCTCCCAGTACTGGGAATATAATTAGTGGAAATTTTGTCAGAACGTTTCTAATGATGTTACACTCCCCACTGATCTCCTGGGTAGTGAGATTAAATGCCTAGCCTTCTTGGATAAGGGGGAAGAATAGGAAGTCCCATGTGCAAGCTGCGCACGTTAAAGATCCCTTGGCAGTTGAAAAACGTAAAGAGTTGCCCCTACGGCTGCTGCCCTGGCAGAATTTAAAAATTAGGGTTCTTACCCACCACAAAAAATATTTATAGAATGTGTGATTTCTGTATACACACACTGAGAAACTTGCTGGGGCTATTGAGTTCATGCACTGTGCTGAGATCCTCCTTGAATGATCTAAGGGAGGGAATCAGAGCACTTATGAGGTTGTCCATGTGTAATGAAGATGGTACTTAAAACCAAACTTTCTACAGGATGATGTAACTGGTCCAATACCCAACCCTCCTTAGTTGTTTCTTTAATGGCATGCGTGGTTAGTTACAGTGTTTACTATTATTTACTCCTCTTTCGGCTCCCAGGTGACATACAGGATTTGAGGTGTGACTAAAAGACACAAAAAATAAGATTTTTTAAGCCCATTACAGGATATAAAAAATAATACAAGAATGACACTTACTCCAGTCCAGCATTTATAAGTTGTCTTTCTATGGGATGCTGTCCAGCATCTGAGACATTGTGATTATCAATAGTGATAAAATCGCCGGCTAAATCTAGCACATCTGATATCGGGAGACATCGATTGATAACTGGAGAAAAGTTGGAAACAAAACATAAACATACCTTATAGCAGTATCTGCTACAGGCCCACCATAATCTTTTTTACAAATCTTAATAAAGTCTTACTTGATGCTAGAAAATTAAAGTTTAAGTTTGGTTATCCTGAAAACATTTTGTTTTTTAAACTTTAGAGCAGGATTTATTTACCTGTGGTCCACGAACTCCTAGGAAGTCCATGAATAGATTCTAGGGGGCCCTTCTACATAAACCAAAAATTTGAATTTTACTTTTACTTAGAAAATTATCATAGATATTTGCATTTAAATGTATCATCTTTACAGGTTGTTTTTGTATTTCAGTATGCATATATGTAACCTTAAGGAGTTTTCTTTATAACAAAATGTATTATTTGTATGCACACATTTTAATTATGTGTCCACGTACATTTTTTCAAAGAAGGGGTCCTTAGCCTTCACTGGACAATCAAAGGGGTCCATAGATCTCACCAGACAATCAAAGGGGTCCATAGATCTCACCAGACAATCAAAGGGGTCCACAGATCTCACCAGAGAATCAAAGGGGTCCGTAGCCTCCACTAACACTTAAAGGGGTCCATAGCCTTCATCAGACAATCAAAGAGGGCCATAAATGACATTGGACAAGCAATGGAGTCTGTAGCCTTCACTGGACAATCAATGGGGTCCATAGCCCTCACTGAACAATTAAAGGGGTCCGTAGCCTTCACCAGACAATCAGAGTTCCATAAACTACACTGGACAATCAATAGGGTCTGTAGCCTTCACTAAACAATCAAAGGGGTCTGTAGCCTTCACTGAACAATCAAAGGGGTCTGTAACCTTCACTGAACAATCAAAGGGATTTGTAGCCTTCACTGAACAATCAAAGGGGTCTGTAACCTTCACTGAACAATCAAAGGGGTCTGTAACCTTCACTGAACAATTAAAGGGATTTGTAGCCTTCACTGAACAATCAAAGGGGTCTGTAACCTTCACTGAACAATCAAAGGGATTTGTAGCCTTCACTGAACAATCAACGGGGTCTGTAACCTTCACTGAACAATCAAAGGGGTCTGTAGCCTTCACTGAACAATCAAAGGGATCTGTAGCCTTCACTGAACAATCAAAGGGGTCTGTAGCCTTCACTGAACAATCAAAGGGATCTGTAGCCTTCACTGAACAATCAAAGGGGTCTGTAACCTTCACTGAACAATCAAAGGGGTCTGCAGCCTTCACTGAACAATCAAATGGGTCTGTAGCCTTCACCAGACAATCAAAGATGTCCATAAACTACACTGGACAATCAATGGGGTCTGTAGCTTTCACTAAACAATCAAAGGGGTCTGTAACCTTCACTGAACAATCAAAGGGATCTGTAGCCTTCACTGAACAATCTAAGGGATCTGTAGCCTTCACTGAACAATCAAAGGGGTCTGCAGCCTTCACTGAACAATCAAATGGGTCTGTAGCCTTCACCAGACAATCAAAGATGTCCGTAAACTACACTGGACAATCAAAAGGGTCCTAGGCACAAAAGAGTTTAAGAACCCCTGCCTCACAGACAAGAAGATCCCTGGAAATGATGAAGTTGATTTACAGAGCGATAAGAATGCCTTGAAAAAAAGACTTGCATGCAAAGGATGTATAATACCTAGTAAGTATACCCATCAAATCAATGACGTGAGAAGAATTAAAGCCAACATCTTAGAACAGTCAGTATCTACAGTAGATTTAGAAGACCAAGATGTGGAAATAATTAAATAAAGTATAATCTAATTACCTAACAGCGCTTTATTCATAACATTTTTTGGTAAATGTAAAATTATCTGCAAAATTTTTGCTTTGATAGCCTGTGTCCTGAATTTATACTTTAATATTGTTTGGATGTCATGCCTTGTTTGAGCACTACACTAAACTGACCACAGCAAGTACTGCTTTTTTTAAAATTACGAAACTAAATTATAAAATGTCTCCATCATTTTCTTACTGTGGTGGCTTCTACGCAATATGAGTCTAATGGGCATGTAAGATAACTTTCACTCAAAGCAAATGCACATCATTTCCTCATTTTCCTGAAAAGCTGGTGTGAATGTATCTTGACTCAAGCACATGACAGACGTACATACCAAGCAAACTCTTATTGGTTTGATTGTTCCCTAGTCTTACTACTTGTCGCATAGAGATTATGATCAATACATTTTCTATATTTCCTTTCTTTTTCTACCCGTGTCCTCCACTTTATTATCGCTCTTTTATCCTTTTCCTGTGTTTTTCGCATTCGTACGTTTGCGACTATAAACATTACTATTTTCCCATTCAAACTTTCACCTGTTTCTTTTTCTCATTTAGAAACGCGCACGCATGTTATTATATAACGTGTCAGTCGCTGCAGTCAGACGAGATGTGTGATTATGTTTCATACTCAGACATAGGAGCAGTTTTTTGGTCTAGCATTTTCACCTGACACGAACGTTTCTCCGGCGTGAGGTGATAACTGACATCTGCACGGTGCAGAATGAGACATTTGTCTGGTAATTTCCTCTGTCACGGCACTCTCGGCCAGCTTCTTTAGCGTGAGGTGTCTAAGATGTGTTTGGCATGTTATGTCCAGCGTCTAAGGTACATAGGTGTTAGGAAAGGGGAGAGATCGGGTTTTTGGAAATAGTGGGATCTTTTGTCTGGTTTAAGATATTAACCAGAGTTTGAAACTAGATTTTCATTCGTACTCCTAAATCTGCAGTAGACAGATTGCCAGGCTAGAAGAATATCTTGTGTATTGAAAAGTCTTTAGTTTCTGGGCCACATTTTGCCGAGTTCTAGACTACTATTATATTGAATGATTCTAGTTCGTGGTATTAATCTGTAGTTCTGTGCGGAGGTAAATATTATATATTAGATATCTAGTATTTTGTGAAGTGTTTAAAGTGTTAAATCGCTTATTCCATATTTCACTAGTTCTTTTGTGCAGAGAGAATTAAAATATAGTCTGTATTATTTTCTAGTGACGTGTTTCAGTGGAAAGCAGAATAAATTATATTTCTAGCTTAAAATCATGCAGCTATAAATGAATTTGATTTTACTGCTAAATAATCAGACGAGAATATATTTTAAAATTAACTTATAACTGAAATGCTACATCAGTGAGTATTGACGGGATACGTATGTATTCCTAATTCATGATGATTGATTTTATGAATATAACTACTTCACGGGAATTTAAACGATAAGTCAAGCGCTACGCTTGCAGTTTAAAATGTAAGTTATAACGAGTACATAGTATGTATAATTATTTTATATGTGTTTTTTCCTCTATTTAGTGAAGAAAACTGGGGTTAACCCAAACTTTGCCAGCGTTAAGTACTGATGAGTAATATCTGAGAAGAACTAAAACATTTTCCTTAAAAGACTTGGTGTAAAATCTTTACAAGAACTTTAAAGGTGAAATGACATAACGGGCCTATTGCACCAGATTTTATTCTTCCTGAGAAAACTTAAGTATCATCTCTCACTGTGGCTATCACTCATTCTAATCTATTCAGAAGGGACCAACCCAAGTCTTAATTCCCCTATCAGAAATCTATGACACTACTTACATAGCCGTTCCTCTTCTACCCTGGGTGTAGAGGTTTTCCACAGAGAACAAACTATCATATCATGCATGGAGGCATATCTGGAGTCATCCTTTTATGACCACCAGCTAAGCACAATGCTATAGTATACTAACGTGACAGTGAAGCTCTGTCTGTCTCAGGCTAACGACACCCTGGAGAACTGGACATAGAAATCAAAATGATGAGGAAGACAATGAAAGAACTTGAGCTGATTGTGTGGGACAGAAGGACTTGACATATGTTTGCTGAAGGTCTATGCTCCTTAGGGAGCTAAAGGACTGACTGACTGAAAGACTGTAGACTGTAATTTGCAATGAAGTCTTCACACAGAACCCATTGTTAACTTTGCTTGATTTACTCCAGTTGTACAGAATCCAATAATTAAACAGAAATTGTGCATCATGTTCCATCAAATCAACTAACTAGACAATGCATCATGTTCCATCAAATCAACTAACTAGACACTGCATCATGTTCCATCAAATCAACTAACTAGACACTGCATCATGTTCCATCAAATCAACTAACTAGACACTGCATCATGTTCCATCAAATCAACTAACTAGACACTGCATCATGTTCCATCAAATCAACTAACTAGACACTGCATCATGTTTCATCAAATCAACTAACTAGACACTGCATCATGTTCCATCAAATTAACTAACTAGACACTGCATCATGTTCCATCAAATCAACTAACTAGACACTGCATCATGTTCCATCAAACCAACTAACTAGACACTGCATCATGTTCCATCAAACCAACTAACTAGACACTGCATCATGAAAGTCATCGTCATTTTCCCTTTTCGCTCCCTGTGGAGCACCACAGAACCACAACTACAAGTTAATCCCCTTGAAGGATGCCTGCACCATGTGATCTTGTAGTAGTGACTTCTGTAGCAAATTGATTTACAGGAAGCAGCACTTACTTATGATGACAAGAACCTGACAGGTGCCCGTGGAACAAGAAATTAGAAAAACATGCTGGAGATGGATATGACAGACATTGAGGAAAATTACTGATAGCATCACAAAGCAGTCCTTGTTCTAGAATCACCAGGAACAGAGAGGCAGAGGTAAACCAAAAAACACAAGGAGAAGAGAACTGGAGACAGAAGTAAAAATAATGAGGACAAATTGGAAAGACAGGAAGACATGGTATGTGTTTGTTGAAGGCCTATGCTCCTTGAGCAGCTAAAAGGGTACTGACTGATTGATAGTGTGACAGGGAGTCGAATGGGGAAATTATACAAGGGGATTGACATAAGTCTTGGGCCTGACCATGAAGGACATGTCACAGAGAACTGAAATTTTGTATATTGTTTATTCCTTTTAAATATAGCCACCGTCTGAATTGACACACTTCTGCCATCTCTGTTTGTCCTTGAAAAGATTGCTGTCAAAATGATTTCCTTTTAGCTGTTTTTTAAGATTTAGGAATAGAAAAAAGTCTGATGGAGACAAATCTGGAGAATATGGTGGGTGTGGAAGAATTTCAATATTCAAATCGTTGGCTGCTAGCTGCACAAGCCGTGCTTTGTGAGAAGGTGCGTTGTCTTGAAGCAAAGGAAGATTTTGAGTGCGCGTTATCCCTCGTTTCCTGGTCACAACCTTTCTTAGTTTGGTGAGAAGATTGGCATTGTACTGTCCATTAACTGTGTTGCCACGAGGCAGATAATCTTTCAAAAGGACACCTTTGCCGTCCCAAAAAACAGTCAGCATCACTTTTCCTGCAGATTTCTGTGCTCTCGGCTTGACAGGTGTTGGGGAGCCCGGGGTTTTCCATTGCATGCTGGCAATTTTGGATTCGGGGTCATAATGGTGTACCCAAGTCTCATCTACTGTCACCATGGTCTCCAAAACATTTTTTGACTGACACTTTTTGAGCAACTGTTGGCAGCAATTTACCCTCGTTTGCTTCTGTTCACGTGTCAACAGTTGCGGAACCCAGCGTGCACACACTTTTCTCATGTTCAGTCTGTTGTGCAAAATTCTATAAACTGTTCTTTCATTTAGTTTTACTCTACTAGCTATCTCCACAATTGTCATTTTTCGATCGTGGTCAATGATTTTCTTCACTCTTGTTGCATTTTCATCGTTGCACTCTGAGGCTGGTCTACCAGATCTTGGCAGATCAGCAACATTTGAGCGGCCGCACTTAAACTGTTGACACCAGTTTTTTACCGAAGTATATGAAGGACAAGAATGACGAAACACTGGTTCCATCTCCCTGTGTATTTCTGTAGGTGTTTTTCCCTGAAACATCAGAAATTTTATTAGAGTTCTGGCCTCCTTCTTTTCCATTGTTTTGTCAAATCTTTGGAGCAGCAGATCCTGTCAATAGGGTACATTGTGCCGTGCACCGTAGCGGGAAAACCCATTGAAGAAACAAACGCGTACTTCACACATTCAGTGCAAATATGATGAACTTTAAATGTGCCAAGTTTCATCTTCCTCCTCTGACTCCTTCATGGTCAGGCCCAAGAGTTATGTCAATCCCCTTGTATATCCAATACTGGGCAAACTAGGCAACTTTTGGGAGCTGCATTGCTGGTGACAATTTTCAAAAGACGAATCCATATTATTTTTTTGCAAAAAGTGTTTATATATGATGATGTCAATATATATATATATTTTTAAATTTCTGTTAAAAATGAATCTTACTTTCCTAATACAGTAGAACTCCATTTATCCGAACCCCAATTATCCGAACATCCAATTATCCGAACACTTTTTCCAGAAAAAAAAAAATCAATCGCCACCAGTCACGTTAGACTACATTTCTCAATCTTTTCATGCGGCAAGCTTCAAATGTGTGCGAACAATTTGTAGAGGATGGGTTGGGGTAATGGTCGGTCGCTTACGTACAGGAAGTCAGTTAGATCATAAAGTCAGTTAATATCTGGTTTACCACTCCAGTGTACGTGTGCGTTCTAGGCAGAACACTGGCTAAACAGACAGTTCAACTTAAAATAGTTGTGTCCTGCTACTACAGCAGAATAGTTTTGGTGTACAAGTATTTCTCTGTGCGATATGGCATCTTCCAGTAGGCCTAAAGCATATAAAAGGAACCGCAATGTTTTGTCAATTGAAACGAAAACAGAAATTATCAAGAGACTAGGAAAAGGTGAAACTGTGTCTTCACTTGCGAGGATTTTCAATGTTGGGAAAGCTACCATCTCTGACATCAGAAGTAACAAGGATAAAATTATGAGTTTTGCATCGAAATTGGATAGTGAAAATGGGTCGAGGAAACGTAAAACCATGAGAAATGCGAAATATTTGAAATTGGAAAAGGCTTTTTATATATGGTGTCTGCAAAGAAGAAGCAAATCGGAACCTATCTCTGGCTCTCTATTGTGTGAAAAGTCACTTCAGTTCAACAGTCAACTTGACGGTCCTCTTGACTTTAAGGCTAGCCAGGGATGGTTAAGAAACTTTAAATCTCGTCATGGCATACGAGAACTGGAGATTCAAGGGGAATCTTTATCTAGCGATGCAACTGCCGCTGAAAATTTTAAAGAAACATTCTTGGCTTTTTTGGAAGAAGAAGGTTATTCACTCGATGATGTGTATAATGCCGATGAGACTGGCTTATACTGGAAATCATTGCCTCAAAAATCACTTGCATCTCAGCGCGAAGCAGCTGCCCCTGGGTTTAAAAAGTGCAAAGAGAGAGTAACAATTTTGGTAGCCGCGAATGCCAGTGGAAGTCATCGTTTACCGGTGCTAATGATCGGCAAAGCCAAAAAACCACGTTGTTTAAAGAATGTGACATGTCTCCCATTGTGCTACAAAGCACAGAAGAGTGCTTGGATGAATAGTGAAATATTTCTTGATTGGTATACAAATCAGTTCATCCCAAATGTGAAGAGGTTGAGAGAACAAGAAAAGAAAACTGGAAAAGTAATTCTTCTACTGGACAATGCACCATCTCATCCAGAGAAGGATACATTGAATGCAGTTGATGCAAATTTTAAAGTAATTTTTCTGCCTCCCAATGTAACAGCACTGATTCAACCAATGGATCAGGGTGTTATAGCAAAGCTTAAAAAGATGTACAAGAAGGAAGTCCTGCGTCGTTTATTGTTGGCTGAAGATGAAGAAAGTGTGGTGGCGTTTTCTAAAAAGCTTAATCTCAAAGACTGCTGCTATATGTTAGCTGATGCTTGGACCACCCTGTCACAAGATAATCTCAACAAGGCTTGGAATAAATTGCTTGGGAAAAAAGGAGGAAATGAAACTACTGCAGTGGACACAAATGATGATTGTATAAATGAAGTTGTGGAACTGTTTCAATGATTCGGGTTTTCAGTTTTTGAATGACGAAGAAATGTTGTCTTTTGTGCAAGAAGAAAACCAAATACATGTAGTGACCGATGATGAAGACTCCTCAGAAGTACATGATGTACTTGTAGATTATGAAGAAAACCCAAAACGTCGACCAAGTCCTGAAGAGGCCTTTATAGCACTAGAATCAGCGATGGCTTGGTACGAGCAAGAAGATGACAGCTGTCCTACACAGCTTCTGCTGTTGAAGAGAATGCGGGACTTAGCAGCCAAAAGGAGACTATCCAAGTTTGGTGCAAAAGAGGATTCCTCATTTTTTAAATAGTGGGCTACATCTGTGCAAGTACATGTATACGTAAGTTGCACCTGGTTTTGAATCGTTTGTAATGTTATTTTGAAAACATTTCTCTTTCTTAAAAAAAAAAAAATTAATACAAGTAGTACATGCACTGCAGTGTAATGAAAGATTTTGGTGATACAGTGATCTAATACAGTATGGGTATTATTATTTCAGTACAAGTAAATATGTTTTATAGTGTATTTTCCTTGTGATGGTTAATTATTTTTAGAAATATGTGTACATGTACTCGATACATTATGTAATCCAATTATCCGAACATTTGATTATCCGAACGATGCTCGGTCCCATGGGGTTCGGATAAATGGAGTTCTACTGTAACGTTTCTTTTGCATCTTTATTGAAAAAAAAACAAGGTCACTAATGTGGAACTGATGACAAGAACTAGACAAGTGCCAGTGGAACAAGAGTTGAGAAGAAGACATTGGAGATGGATATGACACACACACTTAAGACAACTAGGCAGTCCTTGTTCTGAAATCCCCAGGATAAGAGAGGAAGAGGGAGACCAAGGAACACAATGGAGAAGAAAACTGGAGACAGACATGAAGAAAACATGGAAAGACCTTGAGATGAAGGCATGAGACAGGAAGACATGGTATATATTTGTTGAAGGCCTATGCTCCTTGGGGAGCTAAAAAGGTGATTATTATGTTGATGATCCAGTGCTATTCAGCAAAATTGTAATATAATTAATGAGAGCCATGTAACTCATAGTTTTAGGCTCGTTCTCTAAAAGCAGATGTTACAGTAAATGAGAAAACTGAAGATACTGTACAAGGAAAATGTGAAAATTACCTGATTCACTCTTGAAGTAGTAAGCTGCACAATCATTGTCTTCGACCAGTTCAATAATGCTCTGTATCACAACATATTGTAAAGGAGTTTTTAGTGTTTAAATTTGCCTTCACATGAATTCAAAGGTTTAAATAAAATTTTCAGGCATTCAAAATGTTTAAAATCAGATTTAAGAATTTCAGTAAACTGCTACATGAGAAGAAAATGTTGGAGATGGATAGGATACACACTGAGAAAACCTGTTGATAGCATTACTAGACAATCCCTGTTCTGCAGGAGGCTAGATTGGCTAAGAGGTGTGTCATCTGCCTCGTACTGAAGAGGTACCGGGTTCAAATTCCAGTTGAAGGATTATAATTTATGGAAATATTTTTTTCAGAACCAGTGGTCCTAATTATGTCATACTTCCCCTGGTCTCATGGGTAGTGAGATTGGATGCCTAGCCTTCTCGGATAAGGGCGAAAAAATAGGAGGTCCCGTGTGCAAGTTGCGCACATAAAAATCTCACGGCAGGTGGAAAATCATAAAGAGTAGGCCATAAGGCCACAGCCTTGGCAAAATTTAAAAATTAGGAAACCTATCCACCACAACATTTTTAATAGAATCTGTGATTCCTATACAGTAAATACACATTTGGATTCTCGCCGGTGCTATGGAGTCTGTGCACTGCGCTGAGAACCTCCTTGATTGATCAAAGGGAGGAGATCAGAGCACCGATGGCGTTGTCTGTGTGCAATGAAGATAGTTTTGAGAAACCAAATCCTGCTCTGGAATCCCAAAGATAAGAGAGGTAGAGGAAGACAAAGAACACCAAGGGGTGTAACTGTTGCACTGCTGAACATCTGCTTCAAAGATGCTCAACATATGTCAAACACAGAAAGTGCATATGGCAATCACTGGTACCATTCATGGAAAAGCTCTATGGAGATGCAAACAGTGTCACGCTGACTATGGCTGTCTTTGAAAATATTCAAGTAGATGTCTGATAGTGTACAAAGAAGCAGAAGACATGAAGGGGATAAGGAAGTCATGGACAGATCTTGAGCTGATGGCACAGGACAGGCAGACTTGGCATAAGTTTTGTTGAAGGACTTTGCTCCTGGAGGAGTTGACAGATGAAAGAAGCTAGAAACCTTCTTCACATACCATTACTGGTGGTGTAGGTGATCACATCTCTCTGCAACCTCCTGTTTACACCACTGTTTATCAATTCTGTTGTTGACTTTCATGATGTCCAATTGTCCAGTTTATTCTATTTTCCTTACCCTCTATCATTTTTTTTTTCTTCACTGTTTCTGGTTTTCTTTATATTCCAGCTTTCCTCTTTCTCATCATCATCAGGTGCCATCTCCACAACAAAGGTCGGCTGCAGTGGATCTCCACTGTCATCTGTCTCTTATGTTGATGGGTCACACTGATAGACTCTCTCCTGTCCATCTATTGATGTTATCTTCACACTCATAGCGCTGTCTTCCTCTTATGCATTTGCTTTCACCTCTTCCTTTCATTATGATCTTCAGCAAGGTGCTATGTCTTTCTATGAGGCCAACATATTGTAGTTGTCTTATATGTGATCTCCTCCTCATAACATGTCCAAAGAAGAAGGATTGTTGCCTTCTGATATGAGTAATACTTGTACTGGCTCCTGTCAGGGTATCAACATTGCTCTTTTTAGCTGTCTTAACATTCTTCTGGATTTTCCTGCTTGCCTACTAGCTGTCCATGAGTCACATCCATATGTCAGGATTAGACTCTAAATAACACTGAAGAACTCTTTTTCATAACTCCACTGTTTCTAAAGAGGAAGCTTGCATAAAGTACAGGTGGATAGGTCTTTGTCATGGCATTTATGGGATATGCTCTCATCATTGTTTTTGGTCAATCCTCTAAAGCTGTTAATTGTCTTTATTGTGACGTTTGTTTCATGTAAATTAGTTAGATTGAAGTGAAGAAATAATAATTTAAGGACAGGAAGTGACTTTTCAGTCATCTGTACAGTAGTTCTTCCCTGCTTCCTTGTTTTTTCCTTGTTTTGTTTTGTTTATTTCTAACATTATAATCATCATTATCTCTTACCCTGGTGATTCCAGAACAAGGATGGCCTTGTAAAGCTATATCCATAGCCAACGCTTTCTTCTCTCCTCTTGTTCTACTGGTTCTCATCATCAGTTCCACATTGGTGATCTTATCATACTATTTTAAACCTTCTGTTACACGCAAACACCCATTTATGAAGGCCTGTATACTTCTTGTATGTCCTTTTTTTCCTTTTTTTTAATTCTCATTTCAGAGTCATACAACAGGACTGACTTGATCTTTGTTGAACACTCAGACAGGACACATCGAAAATCTCAGCCTCCTCTCCTGCGGCATGGACCTCACACTGGATACTCAGTCAGATCAATCTCTGTGATTAAATGCTCTTCATAAAGTCATAAACACATGTGGCATTCTTTCCTTGCTCAATAACAACATTTATACCTTCAACAGTTTAACTAAACATGGCATTATCTCTTCGCACATACAGCTTATATACAGAATGTGTGATTCCTGCATACACACATTGGGATCCTCGCCGGTGCTGAAGAGTTCTTCACTGTACTGAGATCCTCCTTGTGTGATCTAAGGGAGGAGATCAGAGCACTGATGGAGTTGTCCATGTGCAACGAAGATGATCCTTAAAACCAAACCAAACCAAACCAAACCAAAGCAGCTTCACTTGAGTCTTCCTCTGACAAAACCATTTATTCTCTGGTACACTGGCCAGTTTTTCAGCCTCCAAATTTCTCGGCTTGTTGCTGGGCCCTACTGTCTATTCTATGCTCCCAGTGTTAGAGATACATAATCTTTTCCAGTTCTTCAACTGGTGATGTCTTCCTGCTGCCCTTTATAATTCTCCTTGTTTGGTTTTGGAGTCTGTTTTGTTAATAAAAGTTTGACTTAGCTGACCGCTGACCACACTGCAATGCTATATTTTAGGAGAACAATCATTCTCAAAACATGAGCCATTCAGCCAGTCACAAACAAGAGATAAGAAAATAGACACATTTTGGCATGGTTTATCTAAGGCCTAGGGAGCTGTGGGGTAATGAAAGACTATATAAATATTTATTATATATTAATGATGAAAATTATCCCGTTCAACATCTGGTGGGTTATAATTTCAGTTCCAAATAATATGAACAACTGCCGATATGAGAAAGTGGCACCACACCTGTCAAATCATTGCAAATAGGGCAAATCACAATTACCAATAATAAAAGGTAAAGGATCCCGTTACACGCCCATTGAGGCATATTGGGAATATGGTGTTAGGCCCATATTTTCACGACCATCGGCACACTAGGGGTGATGTGGTCAGCCTTAATCTTCCCAGAGTTGCTCTTGCATTACCAATAATGCTTGTGTTAAAAAAAAAAACCCCAAACAAACAACGAGATAAAACTGAACAAAATCAAGCAGAAACTCCAAACAAGAATAATATTAAGGTGGAGGGGTGTAAAGGCCTGGCAGTTCCAGTTATATAACTGACTTTAACAGATATTTACTTGACTTTCACCTGTTAAAAGTCATAAGCATTGTAAGAACAGAATCAGACCTTCACATTCCCAATTACTATATATTAATAAAGAATGACTGACTGAATGATAGCTGGAAGGTGAAGGAGACCATGGTTACATAACATAAAGAATGGGAAGTGGGGACCAAAATGTGAACTATGTCCTAGAGGTTTTTAGTTGAAGGTAAACCTGCAACTAAGAGACAGACATATGAGGTGGGTTAACCTAAAATTGACTGATAGAACTGAAGTAAGTAGATATATGACTGACTGATAGAACTGAGATAGGTAGATTGACTGATAGAGCTGAGGTAGGTAGATATATGACTGACTTATAGAAATGATATAGGTAGATATATGATTGACTGATAGAACTGAGGTAGGTAGACCTATGATTGACTGATAGAACTCATGTAGGTAGATATGATTGACTGACAGAACTGAGGTAGGTAGACCCATGATTGACTGATAGAACTGAGGTAGGTAAACCTATGATTGACTGACATAAATGAGGTAGGTAGACCTATGATTGACAGATAGAATTAAGGAAGGTAGAAATATGATTGTTCAGACAGAAATGAGGTCAACTTATGATGACAGACAGAACTGAGGTAGCTATATGATTGACAGACAGAACTAAGGTAGGCTGACCTACAATTGACAACCATAACAAAGGTAGGTAGGCCTACAATAGACAACCATAATGAAGGTAGGTAGACCTGCAATTGACAACCATAACTGAGGTAAGTAGCCCTACAATTGACAACCATAACTGAGGTAGGTAGACACATGACTGAAAGACAGAACTGACACAAGTGGTGTAAGATTATGTAAGATTCATTACTTTGCTCTGTAAATCCACTTTATCTTTACATATCAGTTTGGACTTGTCACTGCTAGCCAGAAATACATAGTCTGTTTTTGGACATTCTTCCACGCAGACCTTGGGGTTTGGGGGAGTAGGAGGGAAAAAAGGGAGATTAAAATTGTTGATCAGCATAATCATAGATTTCAATACAGCTTAATTTGTGATAAGACTGACAGGTGGATGCATAGACAGAGGGATAGACAGATAGATAGATAGGTAGACAGACAGTTAGACAGGCAGGCAGACAAATAGATAGATAGATTCGATGAAGGATGAATAAGTAAAAAAATTTGGTCTGTAAACATAGATACATACAGACATAAAGACAGGAAAGAATGACAGGTAGATACATAGGTAGGTAGACAGACAGGTAGATAGATACATAGGTAGGTAGACAGACAGGTAGATAGATACATAGGTAGGTAGACAGACAGGTAGATAGATACATAGGTAGGTAGACAGACAGGTAGATAGATACATAGGTAGGTAGACAGACAGGTAGATAGATACATAGGTAGGTAGACAGACAGGTAGATAGGTAGGTAGACAGACAGGTAGATAGGTAGGTAGACAGACAGGTAGATAGATACATAGGTAGGTAGACAGACAGGTAGATAGGTAGGTAGACAGACAGGTAGATAGATACATAGGTAGGTAGACAGACAGGTAGATAGATACATAGGTAGGTAGACAGACAGGTAGATAGATACATAGGTAGGTAGACAGACAGGTAGATAGATACATAGGTAGGTAGACAGACAGGTAGATAGGTAGGTAGACAGACAGGTAGATAGATACATAGGTAGGTAGACAGACAGGTAGATAGATACATAGGTAGGTAGACAGACAGGTAGATAGGTAGGTAGACAGACAGGTAGATAGATACATAGGTAGGTAGACAGACAGGTAGATAGATACATAGGTAGGTAGACAGACAGGTAGATAGATACATAGGTAGGTAGACAGACAGGTAGATAGATACATAGGTAGGTAGACAGACAGGTAGATAGATACATAGGTAGGTAGACAGACAGGTAGATAGATACATAGGTAGGTAGACAGACAGGTAGATAGGTAGGTAGACAGACAGGTAGATAGATACATAGGTAGGTAGACAGACAGGTAGATAGGTAGGTAGACAGACAGGTAGATAGATACATAGGTAGGTAGACAGACAGGTAGATAGATACATAGGTAGGTAGACAGACAGGTAGATAGGTAGGTAGACAGACAGGTAGATAGATACATAGGTAGGTAGACAGACAGGTAGATAGATACATAGGTAGGTAGACAGACAGGTAGATAGATACATAGGTAGGTAGACAGACAGGTAGATAGATACAGAGATAGATAGACTGACAGATAGAAAGACAAATGGATATAGGCAGATAAATAAATAGAAAAGCAGACAGACATGCAGACAGATAGATGTACAGAGACAGACAGACAGATTGTTGCTGATAATCACCCACGGGCACTTACCTGCGGAGTTGGACACCCATTGATGAAAACCCCAGGTCCCATCCGCCCACAAACAGACAGATCAAAGAAGAACAGATACTTCTTGTTCCTACCAATGACAAGTATCACATTGGGCTTGAAAGTAAAAGCATTATAAAGAAGGTAACAAATCAATGTACACATACACACACACAAAACTGTTATGGGCTACTGTTGCCAGATGATTTACCAGCAAGTCATCATCAGCCTTGGTAGAGAGTGCACAACTTGGGTCAATGGGAGGGCAAAGCTGGAAATGGATCAGCTAATAAATGATCATGCTGGAGATGATGATGCCATTGTGTAGACTGCTGGGTCTGTAATCCGTGGTGAGAAATTAGGATGGGGTTTATCTGCTAAAGGGCAGAATCATAGCTGAACACAGCCGGGCTTACATGATAACAACCTCTAGCATGAGAATGGAGGTAGAGGCAGCTACTGCAGCCTTAAGGTGGCTAAGTGAAACTTCATTAAGAAGGGTAGTTATTGTGTCAGACTCTTAGTACATGCTTTGGAAGGTCCAAAGTGAATGGCTCCGGCATGAATGGAAAACCTCCACAGAAGCCTCGAATCTTCAGGAACTGGTGTGGATCTACTGTTCTGGTCATGCAAAGGTACGTGGCAATGAAAGAGCTGACAGACTAGCTTCATGAGCACCCACAGAAGGTGCATAAGATATAGATAAGGGAGAGATACTGAGAGCAATTAATGATCACCTATTTGAGAATTCCACTACAATCGATGAATCATCAAGGCTAAGATTGCTAAAATTTGGCATTAAACAAAAGACCAGCAGGTATGGACGTATGAGAGCATGCACCCGGCATGTATTCAACCTGTGTGCAACAGGAACAACTTGCTCAGAGTGCAATCACATTTATTCTGATCAACAATAACAAAGTTAATTCTATAACACTTAAAAGTAAATTCTCATGATAACACTGTATGAACTAAAACAGAGATCAGTCAGCTGCATATTCAAGTTGTCATGATTTTCATATGTGAATGTAGATGTCTTTTAAATGAGATGTGGTCTTTAGTTGAGACAGATATTGGTAATGCGTTCCACGATATAGCAAGTGCATAACTAAAGTAACTATGAAATAGTTCAGATTGAGAGATGATGGTAGTAATTTTTGTATTTATATCTGACCTCTCCAGAGTGCACTATCAAAGCAAATACAAAACAAGTCAACAGATTTAAATATCTTTCTTCTTTGATCCTTAGCCGCCGACCGCCAAAGCAGTCAGTGGCATCACGCCTGGTGGCGTCTTGTAGGGCAACAACAAATTGATTCCACTTTGCTCGGTCGGTGGCCATCCTTCATACAGTGCCCCAACTCTGGTTCATTCTTTGCATCTCAGCCTCCACAGTCCTCTGCCAAGTTGTTTTTGGTCAGCCTCTCTTTCGTTTTCCTTCAGAGGTCCATAGCATAGCTGTTCTTGTGATGGCATCGGGGTCTCTTCTGAGGACATGGCCAACCCAGCTCCAGCGTCTGCCAGCTGTGATGGTGTGCATGTCCTCTTGCTTGCTCCGAGTAAGCAGATCTTGGTTGGTGATGGTATTCGGCCAGTGTTTAACTGATTTAAATATGTAGACACGTTAATAGCATCATATGGAAGATATGCCTCACAAGAGAAGAGTAGAATAGCCCAGACAAAAGCAGCATTCTATGAAAATCAAAAGTATTTTATGCAACAAATCCTTGCATAAGGAAGTCAGAATGAGAGTTCTTCAGTAAAGCCAACGCTGACCTACGGAAGTGAGTCATGGACAATTTGTAAACAAGTAGGAACTTGGGAGCCAGAGATTTTTTGTTTCTTCAAAAGAATGTTAAAAATACAATTTCCTTCAACCTTTCACCTTCCATTAAGCAAGTAAGCCTCTCAACACAAACAGGCACTTGGAAACTATAATTAACAAAAACATTTATAAAAATAGAAAACAGATGACTGAATTAAAATGTAAATAACAAGCTGCTAGGAATCGAACACAGAGTATATGCTTGGATGGCAAACAGTCCAACCACTAAATCATCAACGCGCTTTGGTGGATGTGGTTTTTTAATGACTGCCTCCCTCATTAAGCGTTGTGATACTTGTGGACATGCCCATCACATTATTAGAGAAGATGGTAATGGCACCAATAATGATAATGTGGACAATGACGAAAGCAATGATAATGAATACTGTGATTATGTTGAGAACTTTATTAATGATTATGATGGTCCTGATTATCATCATCATCAAGTTCCCCAAGCAGCATAAGCCTTCAACAATTCATGCCAAGTTTTCTTGTACTGTGCCATCCACTCAAGGTCTTCACATGTCTCCTTTAACCTTTACATTTCTGTCTCCAGTTCTTTTCTCCATGCGTTTTTTGGTCTTGCTTTATATTTTTTCATCCTCAAGCTTCCAGAAAAAAGAAATGCCTTGTAATGCTATCAAACATTTTCCTCAGTGCATGTCCTATCCATCAATAGCATGGTGATAAGGCAGGTTAACAGCCAGGAATAAAGGATTCTGTTACACATCTATTGGAGCATTTTAGGAATATGGTGTTAGGCCTATATTTTCTTAACCATCGGCACACTAAGGATGATATGGACAGCATCATGCCGGCCACTTTAACCTTCCCAGAGTTGCTCTGGTACCCAATTCATAAGGCTGGGTGAACACCAGTGCCATTAGCGGTCTAAAAAATCCCACTTCACCTGGGGATTGAACCATGGACGGGACCTCAAGACGCAGCAATAGAGACCGCAGTCAGCGACTCATAGCTTGACTGCCTGCGTCAGGACCAGCAAACCAGAGCTGGTCAAGACCGCACTCCACCTCCACGTGGTGGTCCTGGAAACAGTCTGCAGCTGTGCAGTCTGGCTGAGCGAGTGTGGATCGAAATGGGAAGGCAAACCCGGTCCTAAAAAATGCCGTGCAGAAGTCGATGTGTTGACCGAAAGGTGCAGATATCACAGCTTAGGCGTAAACAGACACAACGCAACCACCGTCCTTTTCAGGACGAACAAAGAAGAAGAAGAAGAACCATGGACCACCTAGCTTGGAAGCCAGTGCACTAACCACTGCACTATCGCGGCTCACCAGCATGGACAATTTGTATATTGTCAAAGATTTTGTGGTTTATATTTTCTACAGGATGGGGTAACCGGCCAGTGCACAATACTCCTTAGCTGCCTGCTACAACATGTTTAGTAGGTTACAGTATTACTGTTCTTTGTTCCTCTTTTAGGCCCTGGTAACACATTGGTCCTGATTATGGCAAGAATGAATTTAATTATGGTGGCAACAATAATGGAAAAAAATGATAAAGGGAATGATCATGGTCAGTGCTATAACTGTTTACTTACTTAGTTATTCCTCTTCTGCCATGAGGTGTAGAGGTTTGAAAGAGAGAGAGCGCTATACTATCCTGGGCAGTTTAAAATATTGGCATGGAAATAGCTCAATATCAGTTACAAATAGCAACAGACATATAAAGTTGCCGTATGCTTGTCATACAAGACGACTAATATGGGGTTGTGCATGAGGCTGGTAACCTCATTCTTCTACTTTGATTCTTATCCACTGACTGATAAAGCAGTCGGTGGCCATCACACCTAGTGTCATCTTGTAGGGCAGTGATAAACTGTCTCCATTTTGCTCGGTTGGTGGACATCCATTGTGCAGTGCCCCAGCTCTGGTTCATGCTTTGCACAGTTCTTCGCCAAGTTGTTTTTGATCTGCCTCTCTTTCACCTTCCTTCTGGGGTCCATAACACGGCATTTCTTGCAAATTGTGTCAAGGTGTCTTCTGAGGATATGGCCAACCTCACTGTGTACAACAAAATACTGCTGAAATCACCACTGCAAAAGCATGTGAATGCTCGTTGATGTGGAGCTGATGGAAGGAGCTGGACAAATGTTGGTAGGACAGGATGTGAGGAGGAAATGATGGCATTGGGTAGAACGCTAAGAAAAACCAGTTGTTAGCATTACAGGGCTGTACTTGTTCTGGGATCCACAGAATGGCAGATATGAGGGAAGACCGAGAAGCACACAGAGAAGGGAACTGGAGACAGACATAGAAAGACATTGAACACAGGATGGCACATGTCAGGAAGGCTTGGCATGCATTAGTTGAAGACCTGCACACCATGAATGGTTTAAACAGTGAATTAATGAGTTCACTAAGTGGATTTGTTTCCTTAATTTATTCACCAATAATTGGCTGTCTTCCTCCTGGCCTGGTTCCATTCTAGTCCTCTGTCCTTCAGAGATTGTCTAATGTTGTCCTCCCAGAGGACTCTGGGTCATCCTGGGGGTATGGGTCCCTGGCTTTTAGCCTCCCGTACCTGCCATGGAAGCCAATCTTTACCAATTCTGCAGACATGGCCAAACCATCTTAGTTGGGACTGTTCTACTTGGGTCTGCAGGGGTTGGGTTTTTAGGCCTTGACATATCGTCTGGTTGCAGACCATGTCTCTTCTTGCTACTCCAACCACCTTTCTCAGATACCTCATTTCTGAGGCTTTGATCTGGTTTATGTGGGTTGTATTCACTGCCCATGACTCGCATCCATACGTCAAGACTGGGACATAGGTGGAGCAGTATACAACCATCTTTGTTTTCTTGCCAACTTCTCTTTTGCTGAGAAATCCTTGAATTATGGCCAGAAAAAGTCTTCTAGCTGCTGCTCTTCAGGTAGCCAAATCGTCTTTGATGCCTAAATTCAAGATCGAAACAAAAATGTACCAGCAACAAGGGTGTAAATGTGTTATAGTTTGTAGTATAGCAGCTCAAGAATCTACGGCTGAAATATCTTTTCCTGCGTAAAAGTTGTAAAGATAGTCCCACACTATGAAGAAACCTTTTAGACAGCATTATAAGGCTGTCCTTATTCTGGAATTCCCAGGGTAAGAGTAACAGAGGAAGATAAAGGAAAAACACAGGGAAAAGAGAAAGTGAGACAGAACTGAAAGGGATTAGGTAAACATAGAAAGAGCTTAAGAAGATGGCACAAGACAAGATGACTTTATTAAAGAACTTTGCTACTTGAGGAGCTAAAGGTTAATACTACCACAGAGGAGTGAAGTGTTATAGATTCACCTATACTAAGTCTCAGCTATATGACATGGGGCAACCAGTTCCCTTCCTCATTGCCTCTGTCTTACCTAACTCAAAAGCATAATTTTTACAGCTGCAGCCATAATTGACCTGGTTTTGAACTCGATTCCTTTGCCTCAGGAAGCAACCGCAACAATAGTAAGACCAGAAAACGTATTAGATTACTGAAGAATGGGAGAACTGTTACATACAAGAGCTATTTCTATGCTTAGGAAGTACTTCAGGTGGGTTGTGACGGATTTGTATTAAACAAAAAAAACAAACAAAGAACAACATATTGAAGGGAGCACAAGAAGAGAACTTACTCTTTACTGCCCACACCACAAAGGTTGCCATCTGAGTCCTGGGGGTAGATCAACAATCTGGGGTCACCATACACATACGCTTAAAAAAATAGTTGCCACGTTAGAATCTGTACATGTAGTATTGGTGAATAAATTAAGGAAACAAATCCACTTAGTGAACTCATTAATTCCCTGTTTAAACCATTCATGGTGTGCAGGTCTTCAACTAATGCATGCCACGCCTTCCTGACATGTGCCATCCTGTGTTCAATGTCTTTCTATGTCTGTCTCCAATTCCCTTCTCTGTGTGTTTCTCGGTCTTCCCTCATATCTGCCATTCTGGGGATCCCAGAACAAATACAGCCCTGTAATGCTAACAACTGGTTTTTCTCAGCGTTCTACCCAATGCCATCATCTCCTCTTCACATCCTGTCCTACCAACATTTGTCCAGCTCCTTCCATCAGCTCCACATCAACAAGCATTCACATGCTTTTTGCAGTGGTGATTTCAGCAGTATTTTGTTGTACACAGTGAGGTTGGCCATATCTTCAGAAGACACATTGACACAATTTGCAAGAAATGCAGTGTTATGGACCCCAGAAGGAAGGTGAAAGAGAGGCAGATCAAAAACAACTTGGCGAAGAACTGTGCAAAGCATGAACCAGAGCTGGGGCACTGCACAATGGATGTCCACCAACCGAGCAAAATGGAGACAGTTTATCGCTGCCCTACAAGATGACACTAGGCGTGATGGCCACCGATTGCTTTATCAGTCAGTGGATAAGAATCAAAGTAGAAGAATGAGGTTACCAGCCTCATGCACAACCCCATATTAGTCGTCTTGTATGACAAGCATACGGCAACTTTATATGTCTGTTGCTATTTGTAACTGATATTGAGCTATTTCCATGCCAATATTTTAAACTGCCCAGTTCTGTCTCTCTTTGTCAATCTCTCTCTTTTGTCCTCATAAACACTGCATTATAATCTAACTTTCCTCTTGTCATTGTAGCATATTTCCAACTGCTCCTTACTGATTTGTGTATTACACATCGCTGTAGGACATTTACACCCTTTAGGGCATCCTAAAACACACTTACTTACTTAGTTGTTTCTCTTTTACCCTGGGGTGTTGAGGTTAGCCAGAGACAGCACCATACGATCCTAACAGCTCTCTAACTCCTGGCCTGGTTCCAATCTAGTCATCGGTCCTTCAGAGATTGTCTAATGTTGTCCTACCAGCAAACTGTGGGTCATCCTGGAGGTCTGGCTTTTGGTTTTCTATATTTGTCGTGGCAGCCGATCTCCCATTTTGCAGACATGGCCGAACCATCGTAATTGGAACTGTTTCATGTGGGTCTGCAATGGTTGGGTTTTGATGCCATGACATATCTTCTGGTTGCAAACCATGATTCTTCTTGTTACTTTAACTACCTTCCTCAGATACCTCATTTCTGAGGTTTGGATCTGGCTTTTGTGGGTTGTAGCCATTGCCCATGACTCACATTCATAAGTCAAGATTAGAACACAGCCATCCTTCTTCTTGCCAATTTCTCTTTAGCTGAGGATTCCTTAATTTATGGCCTGAAAATGTCTCCCAGTGCTGCTCTTCGTGTAGTTAACTCTTTTTAAAACACACTACTTACCAAAATATGCCACAACTGCGAGTCCACCCAGAAATACGAGAAACAGGAGGCAACATATTACGTCAGTACACGACCTGGGGAAGAGATATCACCATTGTTACTATAGTAATATTAATCATCATCAACTCACTTCAGCTCCCTAGGGAGCATAATCTTTCAATTAATTCATTCACATCAGGACATTGTGCCCTGTGCCATACTTTTAAGCTCTTTCCATGTTTGTTATTTCCTCTAGATCTCTCTGATTCCCTTTTCTCTGTGTTATTGGAGTCTCCCTCTTTATCTTTTATCCTGGACATTACAGAACAAAGGACTGCCTTGTAAATCTATCAACTGCTTTTCTTAATGTGTACCCCATTCAACGTCAGCATTTTGTTTTCATAATCTCCTGTTTTCTGGCACCTATGTAGTTCTTTCCATCAGTTCGACATTGGTGATCTTGCTATACTAATTCAAACATTCTAATTCTATGCAAAAAAGCACCAATTTATAAAAGTCTAAAACTTCTTGGCTGTTTTTTTTTTTTTTGTTCTCCATGTTTTCCAACCATATAATAGTACTGCATTGACATTTCAGTTCAAGATTGTTATTTTTGTGTTAGATTTGGTTTTTTTTTATTTTTATGCATTTCTCAAGACAATTAAAGTCCCTCTTGCGATGTGTATTCTTATTTTCATATCACTATGTGTTACTCCAGGGGTGTCTATTTTACTGCCAAGTTGTATGTACGATTGCACATTTTCACAAGGATGGTTCTCTATGTGCAATTTGACTCACATCTGCCAAATTTATTCTTATAATATCTTTGTGGATTTTCAGAACTACTCGTAATCAACTTTATCATTTCAGCAATATCACCATTTAAGCAACACCACCATTTACCATTATCAGTTGAACAACATGATAACTCGAACAACCTTAACACTCTAAACAAAATCACTGCTTAAGCAACATTACCATTTCAACATTATGACCACATGGACAACATTTTGTCTTAAACAACATTAAGACACAAACACCATCACCCCTTCTTTACAGTGGTGTAGCGAAAAAGGGGCAGGGGTGGCCAGCCACCCCTGGTGCCTTAGGAAGGAAGCGCCAAGCATTCAAGTCATTTCTCTGCGAACATTTGTGACTGTCAGAGTTTCATTCCTTGGCTTTATTGAACTCCATGCCAAAGATACAGCTACACTTGAAAATTTCATATGCAAAAAACTGCAGTCTGACAACTTGCCTCTAGCTGACTGTAGACCACAATGTTATGCCAAAACTTCTGTGATGGCTGGACAAATATCGGGATTACAGCTAAGGATGTGTGCCAGAAATCATCGAGCTGTGTTTGTTAATTGCAACATCCATAGCTTAAATTTGGTTGGAATACACACTGCCAAAAAGATCCTATGTTATCGTTTTTTTTTTAGGACAGTAAACAAGCTTTACTCATGTTTCTCTGCATCAACTCTCAGGTAGCAATGGATACAAAATAATTTCGGCATCACATTTAAGCGTGAATGTGAAACCCGTTGGAGTTCAAGAGCACTGTTACAGTTATTTATAAAAGATTTGATGAATTGGTAGATCTACTTGAGAGGCTGTCTGAAGATACAAACCAAATATATGACACAAGAAGTGAGGCATACAGTCTACTTCAAAATGTGTTTTAACACTTTGCTGACCAGCGATCCGGAGCATTAATGTCTCCCATTACCAAGGGTGTTTGCAGATTTCTTTAAAAATAACTGTTTTTTTTTTTTAAATTCATAAAAAATTGAAAAACAGACATAGGGTTTTGAAATTTTCAGAGCACCACTATGAATGGTTGCTAAATCTGAAAAAATATATTTCATGCAAATTGGTCACATGATCATGGCGGCCATCTTGAATTTGTGTGGCTATTTATAGAAATTTCAGGAGATGTTTTAAAACCATGATATTTTTCCAGTGTTTAGTGAATTTGTTTGATGTCAGTGCAATAAAATGTTAGGGTCATTGATGGCAATGAAGAAAATAATCTTAATTGACGTACTGATTTAACGATTAACCAGCAATCCAGTGCATTAATGTCTCCCATTACCAAGTTTGTTTGCCGATTTCTTTAAAAATAACTGGTTTTGTTTTAAATTCATAAAAAATTGAAAAACAGACATAGGGTTTTGAAATTTTCAGAGCGCCATTATGAATGGTTGCTACATCTATAAAAAAAATATTTCATGCAAATTGGTCACATGATCATGGCGGCCATCTTGAATTTGTGTGGCTATTTATAGAAATTTCAGGAGATGTTTTAAAACCATTATATTTTTCCAGTGTTTAGTGAATTTGTTTGATGTCAGTGCAATAAAATGTTAGGGACATTGATGGCAATGAAGAAAATAATCTTAATTGACGTACTGATTTATTAATAACCATGTATTTCAACATAAAAGGCTCATAAAAATTGTGAATAAAATGCAAAGAAAATTTAATTTTTGTATTGTCTTTTTTGAGTGTATTCTGTGTCTGCGGCATCTGACAATGAGTGTTTGTGAATGTTTTGAATAGTTACATACCTCTAGTTGGAGTCTGAGCTGCTTCCTTCATTAACTGGGGTTGAAGTTGTAGCTGTAGGCCTCTGCAAGAGTCTTTGTCTGGATCGTTGATAATCCTCGACTGTGTGGTATAATTTGAAGCACGGTATCGTGCAGAGAGGTATATTGCAATCTGGGCAGTACATGACAGTCTGGCTTCTTTTCCCTGCAGCCTTACACACTTTACAGTCTGGTTTGTACCTTGCCCTTTCATATTTATCAATGAAGTGGCGCTCAGTAAGTCGTGTTGTTGTGACTTGTGGTTTTGAAGGTGTCACATTGCGTCGAAGAATAGCAGGTTCAATAAGAGCGAGACTGACATCCTGCCTGAACTTCTTTGCTGTGATCTTTTTTGTAGAGTTGGCAGTGTTGTAGGTTATGTGCCCATTAACCAGGGCAGTTTCAACTAAGAAATGATATAATGGCAGGTACCATTTATATGATCTGTGTGGGTAGGGATAGCTTGCACCCAGTTGGCCGAAGTGGTCGACACCTCCCATACTTTTGTTGTATTTTTCTGCTAGCACTGGCTTCTGAATTGTTCTGCCCTCAGGTATTCCTCGTTTTCTAACTGTCTTGTCCATAACATCATTGGAGTGAACAGTAGATAAAAGATTAACTCTTTTTGTGTCATGCCAGGTAACTGCCAACATGCCTTTATCTTCTGTGGCACAAAACACAGGATGATCTGCCTTTTTCAATTTGAGTTGCTTTTTCTTCAGTGCTTCAGGAAAATGCTTCCTATTCTCAGCTACTGTTCCACATGCACCAATCTGAATTTCTTTCAGCTCTTGAAATAAAGCTGGGGCTGAATAAAAGCTGTCGCAGTAGAGAATATGTCCTTTATTGCCATATCCATCAAGAAGATCTTTCACAACCCTGGAAGTTGCCCCAACAGAACCTTCATCATTTGCCTTACCAGTATAAATTTTCAATTTCAGGCAGTATTGTGTTTTAGCATCTGTGAATACAAATACTTTGAATCCCCACTTTGTGGGTTTTGCTGGCAGGTATTGCTTGAAATATATTCTACCCTTGAACCTCACCATCGATTCATCTATTGACAACTCCCGCCCAGGTGTGAAGTGTTGCTTATATGTAGGCAAAATAATATCCAGTAAGGGTCTGAGCTTGAAGAGGGGGTCATACCCAGGCTGCCCCCTCTCAATTCTGTTATCATTATTATTAAAATGAAGATTTCTGTTGAGCTGTTGGTACCTGTTCCGACTCATGACCCTCGAATATGGTGTATCATTCAACCAAAAATTCTTACACCAGTAGTCTGAGACTGCTGGTTTGCAACACATTCCCATACCAATCTGAAGGCCTATGAATGCAGAAATTTCAACTGCATCAGTTTTATCCCAAGTACGTTTCTTGTACTTAGCATTTCCTGTGTACTGAGAGAGGTGATTTTCTCCGTACCTATTCACTTCGTCAGTGATCAGATCTATGGCAGTGTCGGGGAAAAAAAGTTTGAAAAAATCAATTGACATAGTCAGTTGTGTCTGCCGTGACACCTTGTTGTTCTTCATATGAAGGAAGCATGTCAAGCTCAACAAGTTCGTTTTGAGCAAGCTTTCTCCATCTCCACAGATTATTTTGATGTGCAGTCTTGCTGTGGTCTCTTGTGCCATGCCCATCTCCTGCTTCAGATGTACCTACATCACCTTCATCTAATCCAAATTCGATGAAAACAAAGAATGGGCTCTTGTACTAAAAATAATGAAATTTTAATCAAAACTCGGCTTTAAACAGCGATTCACGATATCATTCATGGGCGCAGCCATTTTGGAATGTTAAAAATACCCGGATGAGGCTTGTTTCGTAAAACTATCAATACGGCTGTCTGTTGCGTTGGTAGAGTTACTTCTTCTTCTTCTTCTTTTGTTCGCTTGAAATATATTGTCTATATCTGCAATGTTGTTTCTTGTATAAACTTCATACAGAGGTCCATATAATTGAGAAGGACCCCCAGTAGTAGGGGTTGGGCCCTTCCGAGGCAGAGGGCCCGGCACTGCGCCTGCCTGGGTGTCCGTCACAGGGCGAGTGCCATAACGTTTTGCAGATATAGGCATACTTCCCATAGCGCATGTGCGTGGCATCCTGATTGCTGTGGTGCGCCTCTTGGCTGGTTGCCTCCGTCTTCAGCACCTTGACTTGCTAGGGCAGACTGTGGTCTTGCTCGAGTCTAGGAGGGCCTGGCCAGTCTTGGTTTTTCAGCCGCTGATGGCTGTACTTGAGCCCCATCTCCACGTCAAGGAGCTGGCCTTGATGGGGGGTAGAGTTACTAATTCGACTTTTGTCGAATCTGGTCAGCAAGGGTTTCAACCGGAAATTCGACTATCGTCGAATTTGGTCAGCAAAGTGTTAATTTCAGTTGCCTGGAGAACTAGCACAAGACACTACACTTACGGCAGAAGATGAGAATGCGCATGTGATGAGGTGCAACGAAGACAGACTACAGCAGGAAATGTCAACACATTTCAGTCGACTGAAGAAAATAAATACAAAATTTGGATTCCTTCTCAACATTGATAATTTTTCAAGACAGAAAATCCTGATGAGATCTATCAGAAGTGCACTGGTCAGCCAAGCTTTCATAACACAGCCATTGATGTTAAAGAACTGTTTTCAGAAATTGCGAACTCATTCTGTCCAACAACTGCTTTGGAATGACTTTCTTTCATGCTGTCTTACGATAATGATGTACTCCCAAATTTACACATAGCATTGCATATGCTTCAGTAGCCATTTCTGAGCATTCTTTTAGTAAACTAAAGCTAATTCTTTCGTATTTACGAACGGCTATGGGGCAGAAACGTCTGAGTAATCTGACACTTCTTAGTATTGAAAGAGAAACTCTTTAGAACATTGATATTGACAACATAATTGATTCGTTTACATTAATGAAGGTGCGAAAGATCAATCTGTAGTGGAAAAATAGATATCGGCAGTGTACTGTTTTTGCTGTTAATAAAAAGCTTATTTAAAAAATCGGTTCCGGGGTTTATTTCTTTTCTTTTGGGTTTCAGTATTAAATTTCATATTTTTACAATTATTCAAATTGTTGTTCTTAATATAATTCTAAATTCATGATGGTGCTTGATATAGTCATTAAAACTTCCTTTTGATTGGTCTACAAAATGAGCATGTGTTTTATCTGGCGGTGACCACGGTGCATTGTTCCAGGCTCGTTGTGGCAGATTATGATAATTGATTTCATATATCTAATTTTTTTATCTTCATCTTTCTTTTTGCCCGGCTTCGCCTGCGCTTGTTGGGCTAACCTAATCTCTATTACGCAGTAATCTGTCCATCTCTTCTCATTTTAGCACGCATTTAATGCTGGTCGCTATATTTCTTTGATGAGAGTCTACCAGAGACCCATTAGTAACGTGAGCTGTAATTTTAACACCAGCGCCAGAGATCAATCGTTGTAGAGATCAGACTGAGACCATATTTGAATAAATTTGAGTAGATAGCCTGAAACTGTAGTGAGAAATCTGTATTACCCTTCCCCTGAATCCGTTCGTCATAAGTAATTAACACGACAAATTGGGAGATCTAAGACATTGCCCGCCTGAATACGAGCATAAAGACGAAGGTAACTCACACGTATTAGCGCATTGCCGATGTCTGGTCTAAGCGTGAATGAAGATCCTGGGTTTTTGGCTTTGAATTACGCATAAGCCGAAAACTGAACGTAGAAATTCCCGTAGGTGAGAGGTCTCGGTTTTGGAGGGATAATTAACTATCTTCTTTCATCTTTTAATATATAACCCCAGCAGTTTAGACTTCATTCATTCAGTACTGCCACAGCTTTAGAGAGACAGCTAGCACGAGTTCTAGAATCACTATAATAGTAGTCTTAGTTTCTCGTGGAGAAGATCTTAGAAGTTTGTGTGAAGGTAAAATATAATATTGACTTGTATTGTCAAGTGATTAATTGTTAGTTCAATTTATATTTCACTAAATTTTCTGTGCTGAAGTGTTTTTCTAGAATAGGTCCGTCATTTGATAATTCTCTAAGTTTTACTGTGTTACAGTGGATAGCAGAATAAATAATAATTTATAGCTAAACTATAATATAAAATTTATTCATTGCTAGTAACCAGTCAGAGAATAATTTAACCATCTAAGTAATGCACTGATACATCATGAGTGTTGACGAAATATGTATTTATTTCTAATTCATGATGATTGATTTCTTTTTAATGACTAGAATTTATGTCACGGGAGTTTTAAACGATAAGACAAGCTCTAAGTTTGGGGTTTATAATTTAAGTTAAATGACTGAAGTGAACATATTCTATTTTACGCGTAGGATTGTGTATACTATTAGAGTTGAGTATTTATGTTTTTCTCTTCCTTTTATACAGTATATGGGTCAAGCCCAAAATCTACCAGCGGTTTTACAGTATATTTGAGAATAACCTAGAAGAAACATTTTATACTTAAATACGTGGGGGTCCAAGTTACAACCTGTCTGGCATTGTGTTTGCACCCAGAAGGTGATACTCACCGACACAGACACATAAGTGATGACAGTTTGATGTACAAATGTGAAAACTATATCAATGGAATATAGATATTTTTGGACGAGCTGACCGACACACTTGAATAAGTTTATGTAAATTTTATTTATCATAAGAATTCCACCACGAACTTAAATTTGAATATCAATCACATATAAATACACATACACATAAGTTAATGAATTACTAAAAGAATAGATCCATAGGTGTAATCCTTTCCCCCTCTGTTGAGCCCAGGATCCCATTAGAGAAAAAGTTATAGCCCCCAAAGAGCCACAGATTTATACGCTGTGGTCTAGGATTTCCCTCTACAGTTAAGAACAGAGTTGATATATTAATCTATTCTGAGAGGAAAACATCATTAGCAACAAACTTGCATAAAGAAAAAACACAAAGTGGGTGCATAAATTATACCATAAGGGAATCACTCAGTCCTGCTTTCTCTCTGTTCATTCACCAGTGGCCACTGACATACTTTCTTACCTACAAACTTGAAACATCAAAATGTCACAATGTAACTCCATCAACTATATCTACATGCCACATTGTGACTACTTCAACAGCATCAATATCTCACAATATAATTACTTCCACATCAAAATGTCACAATATAATCACTTCCAGAACATCAAAATGTCACAATGTAACTCCATCAACTATATCTACATGTCACATTATGACTACTACAACAGTATCAAAATGTCACAATATAATCACTTCCACAACATCAAAATGTCACAATATAATCACTTCACAATAGGGGGGGGGGGGGGGGGGGTGTCATATATATTTATGGGGGGGGGGGGTGGGGGGGGGGGGGAGGGGGGGGGGGGGGGATCCACTTCCCACAACATTCCTAAATGTCTTTAATGGGTCCACAATATAACCACTTCACAATATGTCTCCATCAACTATATCTACATGCCACATTATGACTACTTCAATAGCATCAATATGTCACAATATAATTACTTCCACAACATCAAAATATCACAATATAACAGAGTTATTTCAAGTCTGTCTCAAATTGAGCCTCAAGTCTCTTAGTACAAATCTCAAGTTGAGTCTCAAGTCTCTTAGTACAAGTCTCAAGTTGAGTCACAAGTCTCTTATTAAAAGTCTCAAAATACAAGCCTAAAGTCTCTTAGTACAAGTCTCAAGTCTCTTGGTACAAGTCTCAAGTCTCTTGGTACAAGTCTCAAGTCTCTTGGTACAAGTCTCAAGTCTCTTGGTACAAGTCTCAAGTCTCTTTGGTACAAGTCTCAAAGTACAAGTCTCAAATCTCTTAGTACAAGTCTCAAGTTGAGTCACAAGTCTCTTCGTACAAGTCTCAAGTCCTTAGCACTTGCTTTCAAATCGAGTCCTGAGTTCAGCCTCATTGTATATCTAAAACTGTTACCAGCCACAATCGCACTTATATCGAACAATCACATCAACCACTATCAATAATAATGAACAATAATAATACCTAGCTTTAGTATTTTTACAATCTTATTTATTGGCTGTTTTTATTAGATCAAAGTTATTTTTTCAGTATTACATTTTAGAAATACGATCTTCTCCATCATATTCCTCTCCTCCCCAGCCTACAACAGTATGGATGGAATAATACTCTAGATCAGCACTAAATTTGGTGGGTTGTTTTAAGGACCAATGATTATTATTTCTGTCTGAATTCAAGCCCTCAATCAGGAGTGTTATGTTTCCATAGTCCAGGAATGTTAAAGTTCAGACAGCTGGGTGGCTCATTTCCCAGAGGTTTGTCTAAGGACAATGTCCAATTATTTATGATAAACTGAAGGAAATATGTTTGCACAACGAATTTTTTGTCTGGGTGATATCGCTTTAAACATAGCTGTTTTTGGTTTCTCCTTGATTAAGAGTGCTTTATGAATGAGGATGGTGAGTCGATTTACCAAAATCAGCAAGACTCGAGTAGAGTCGCTAATATCTCCATCTTGAATCGAGTCCTAGGTCAAGTCGCTGTGATGACTTAAGTCTGAGTCAATTGACTCGAGTCGACAATACTGTTATATAACCACTACAACATCATTATACCACATCATAACTGCTTCAACATCACTAATTAAAGGACACCATTACGTCTTTCATGCACACCATTATAGCTGGCAGGCACAGGAGTTGGGTTGGTCATGTCCTCAGAAGAGACACCGATGCCATCACAAGAACAGCTACAGTATGGACCCCTGAAGTAAAGCGAATCAGAGGCCGGCCAAAAAAAACTTGGCGGAGAACTGTGGAGGCCGAGATGCAAAGAATGAACCAGAGCTGGGGAACTGTACAAAGGATGGCCGCCGACTGAACAAAATGGAAGCAGTATGTTGCTGCCCTACAAGGCATCACCATGCCTAATGACCACTGACTGCTTTGACAGCCGGCAGCTAAGGACCAAAGGAGAAGAAGAAGATTACTCCTTTAACAAAAAAATATCATAATCTTCAACTCCAAGTCAAGTTAGTCCTACTGTATGGCCCTGTAACATTGAGAACCATAACTACTGTAACATTGAGAACCATAACTACTGTAACATTGAGAACCATAACTTTGACAAACAAGAAGTTAAAAAGGGTAAAGGCAGTTCCATATCAGATACTACTGTAGTGGAGTGAAGTGTTAGAGACTTCAGCATACTAGAGCCAGCTGTTAAAGAGGTGGGTTGACCAGTTGTTCCTCACTGCCTTTGCCATCCCTAACTCATGAGCAGAGTTAGGTACTCATTTATAGGTGGGTAGGATGGAACATGACATTACCAGGTTTCGATCCCAGTAACCTTGCAGCAGAAAAGTCAATGTTCTTACCGCTTCGTCAACTGGATGCTCAAACAGGAAGTTACAAACTTAAAGAAAGAAAAAAACTGCGTGCTTATGTGGCATAGAATAGAAGAACTGAGGTGGTATGACAAGATCACAAATGTAGAACTGATGACAAGAACCAGACAAGTGCCAGTGGAACAAGCGATAAAAAGAAGCCATTCATGATGGAAGAGTCACACATTCAGGAAACCTTATGAAACTAAGCAACCAAATCACTATTCCAACAAATCAGTCTTACCTGTTCTGGTTTGGACCTTTATAACAAGGGTCATACCCCTTCTTTAATTTTGTTCCTGAAAACAAACAAAGCAAAATTTTTTAAGTTAAAAAAAAATTTTTTAAACACTCTTGGAATCAGTATTACATATCTTAATGTTCTTCTTCGTACACTCTCAGACATCCACTTGAATGTTTTCAAAGAAAGCAGTAATCAGCTTGAGGCTATTAGCATCTCCATAGAGCTTTTCAAAGAATGGTATGGTGATGGTTATATGCATTACTTTTTCATCAAGTGGCATACGAAGTACTTTTCCATTAGTCCTGTGGCCCAGTGCATCCAATTTCAAAATGCATTTATGTCAGGTTGTGTTCTTTAGCCTTTGACTGTCCCCAGCCTACAGTTTTACAAGTGAAAAATACTCTAGAAAGATGAGACTTTCGGGGTTATTATTCATCAGCAACAGACGGAAACAGAAAGCAAAGATTAGAAATCCAGAAAGGTTATAAGAAAATAACATAGAACAAGCAGAAATTTTGAAAATAAAATACTTAATTAACAAATACAAATCTTAAACAGGAAAGAAATATCAAGGCAAAGAAAAGACTTCTTCGTTTGCTTTCAGACTTCCACATTAATGACTCTAAAAAAAGCAGTAGTCAGCTCAAGGTTCCTGACATCTCCAAACAGTTTTTCATGGAGAGAAGTGGGATGTTGCCATATG
The DNA here is from genome assembly GCA_024509875.1 of Oreohelix idahoensis. NCBI lineage: Eukaryota > Metazoa > Mollusca > Gastropoda > Stylommatophora > Oreohelicidae > Oreohelix > Oreohelix idahoensis. The sequence goes on along the minus strand of JAMPIV010018150.1, from coordinate 438,632 downwards.
CTACTCTGTTCACTGCTGTAGGCAAAGAAACTAACTACAATTAACAAAGCAAGAATTTAAAAAAAGAATGTAAATTTTTTTTTTACTTAGGATTTAATTATAAAATAGTGTAATAGTGTTAATGTCCTAGCAATGATCTTTTGTGATTTCAATGGTGACTTAAATTATGGACTTTCCTATGGATAATACTTCAGAAGGAAGAGCAGCTGAAACCAAATATATCTAAGACTAATGAAAATTTACCTGGATATTCCAGATTTTACTTTAATTTTTAACTAATAAGATTGATACAATTAAATAATGCACAAGATGCAGGACTAATAATATTCATACAATAAATAAATATAATTGTCTTATGTAAGTAAAACTGAAATTTCCTGTTTTTTACCAACAAATGACCTGTTGTTGTAAAAATTAACAATTTTCAGTGTTTAAAATTGATTAAAAACTGAAACTGTTGTTAGAATGCACTGTCTGTTTGAAGACATAAACTTGATACTCATTAAGGAACAATTGTAGAAGGTCAATGCCATGCAATATTTTCACTGTGTTTTTTTTGTCCTCCATTTTACCTTGAATAACTAATCATTTTTCAATGAAAGCTTTTATACTTGTAGCACAAGAATAAAAGTACATGCAAGTACATTCATTTCATATACAAAAAGGCAAAGTTATTTATACATTGACCATTTAAAAAAAAATGTTTCCAAAACACAACAATTGCTTACAAGGGTTGATTTTCCTCTATTTTAAACAATATGACATGTTGTTGTATTTGGAAATTAACAATGAATTGATAAACAAGAGAACTTTGTTAGTGCCTGTCATTGAGGACATTGAGCTTTAGGATATTCTCATGAGCCCACAATAAAAAAACTTTTTTCTTTTAGTCTACGTTTTGCACCGGCTTCTTCTTTTGTCCTCCATTTTACCTTGAATAAATAATCATTTTTCAATGAAAGCTTTTATACTTGTAGCACAAGAGTAAAGTACATCCAATTACCTTCAGTTTCATATACAACAACAAAGTTATTTATGCATATGAACATTTTAAAAAATTATTTCCAAACAACAACAATAAAAACGCACTGGAGTGGCCATTTTTGCTTGGGCCAAACCCACTTTTTTGCTTGGGACTGAAAGAGTTAATGACTCTAAAAAAAGCAGTAGTCAGCTCAAGGTTCCTGACATCTCCAAACAGTTTTTCATGGAGAGAAGTGGGATGTTGCCATATGCTACTCTGTTCACTGCTGTAGGCAAAGAAACTAACTACAATTAACAAAGCAAGAATTTAAAAAGAATGAAACAATAGCCTGATGTAATAGTAATGTCCTGCAATGAACCAATGGTGACTCAAATTATGGCGACTATAAACAGGAAGAGGAAGTGAAACAAAGAGTAATAGGACTAATGAAAATCAAGGATAGCCAGAGAATTTTTAAATGACAATAAATGCTCAATTTACATAATCCCGTAAATGATAATTGTCTTACTGAAATGTCTGTAACCAACAATGAAAAAATCCCACCAACTTTTCAGGAAAATATGGGGAACATATGTATTGCACTGTGAAAGCTAAACTGAATACCCCATTAAAAGAACGTGCATGCCATGCAATATTTTCACAGTGTTTTTTGGGAGAAAATACTGAAATGTCATGCATTAAAAGAACATGCAGGCCTTTCAATTATTGTAATGGTGCATTGACCATAAGTCATGACAAGTTTGGTTACAAAGATCCAATAAAATTGAAATGGAAAGCAATGAAATAACCACAAGAGAATTAGTGCCGTCATCAGGACTTGCAGCAGGAAGAGCCCAAAATAATTATTTCCTGTCACGTTTTGGCGAGTTACTTGTAGTAGCAATAGCAGTTATACCCCTTCATTATAACCAACAATAAATTGTATGAATAGCAGATCAGATGAATAGATGTCTTGGCATCAAAGTCTGCCTCCTTAGCATTTCATGTCTCTTACGTTTCATGCCACACTTAGTTAGGCTATTTCCTGTCCACTTTTTTATGTTTTCTTCCTACTTACATAACTTTATGTGTATTTTTTATAAAAATAAAATGTTTTTGTGTGCCCATTTCTTTATATTATCTTCCTACTTAAATAACTTTCTATTATCTAGTATGCAAAGCTCTGAATGGGCCAATCCTGAAAAAGAACTGCTGGCACTTGCAGCACTGATAAACACTGAGCTAAAAAAATAACTATTTTTCTTTGTTGTTATTTTTCGTTTAAATTGATGATGAAAAATATCCCGTTCAACATATGAAGGGTTATAATTAGGATATAAAGTGTCTTCATGTCCAATTGCCATTATGTAAAACTGGCATTATATATAACCAGGAACACAGCACTAAATGTGCATTGACCTGTTTACCATTATGTGTGAATGGGGTGTCTAGCCTTTCTAAAAATGTTTCCCTGTATATTACATTGCAGTTTGAAGAAAACATTGAGGCCTTTGAGCTGTGGATACATAGGTGAATGTAGCTCATCTCAAGGAAAGAGAAGAAAACGAATAGAGGTCATAGAAAACCTAGGAATGAAAAGAGGATTAACGAAGGAGATCAAAATTAGACAGCTAAAATATCCTGACCACTAAAAAGACAATGTATTACTGAAGATAGAAATAAAAGAGAGCTGAAGGCAAATGTATGAGAGGAAGACAGCACTGTAAGTAGGGAGATAACATCAAGAGATGGACAGGACAGAATTCACCATCAAGATAAGAGATAGAAGTATGATACAGCCTATAGACCCACTGCACCTGACCTATATAATATGGAGATATATAATTATATATATATCATATATATATATATATATATATATATCCATTTATATATATATATATATATATAGCAGTGTTGTTGACTTGAGTCACTAAAGCGACTTGATACGACTTGCGATTTAGGCATTAGTGACTCGACCCAAGAATTTTGGTGAGCCATCTTGCCATCCTCATTCATAATGCACTCTTTATTACGGAGAAACAAAAAATGCTTTTGTGTTTTATCACTGAAATATTACAACACATATAAGAATTAGATTGTGCAAACACATTTTACTTCAGATTATTAGTCATAATTGAACACTGTTGCTTGTGTGACCAAATTGTGTGTTCTCTTTTCCTAGCATTCATGTTTATCGGCGACATTATTGCTCCATGTCTCATTTTCTGTACTTAATTATTGTTTACACTCCCTTCTTTCAATTTTTGTCATATTGGAACTGCAGTGACCATCGTTTGCTGATTAGGGTAATCAATCACTTTTGTTTGAATCCATATTGACACCTGAATCAGGGGAGTGAAATGTTGTAACACATTTCTGAGCAGACAGTGTGTATGAGCGACCAGATTAGTGAGTAAACAACCTTGGGATGACCACAGTCTATTATCTTATCAACTGATAAGTTTGTTGATTGTTGGCTAGACCGGGTAAATGAGATAATCCTTTCTGGACAGACTTTCAGGAGAAGAAGTATCCATCTTAAAAGAGATTATATGTGACAGATTATGAAGTCGCGAGTGTAAACATGATCGATAATAGATGGAAGCTGGCATACCATAGATGGAGAGGTGACTTGTAAACAACACATTTCTTTTGCCGATGTCACACAGGAATTTTCCGTGAGAGGTAGAGGGAATATGCCCCACCAAAATATATGCAAATTACATGCTATTGGCTTAGTCATTGAGATGTTAAAATACAACATTTCTGATTGGAGCCTTGTCATTTAGTAGCAACCTAGATGTGTGACGAATGTTGCCATATAATCTAGCTCCTTTTGATTATGGCACTGTGAAATTCAACTTGTCAAGAAGACAGCCAGACAAGCCAGAATAAAGAATAGGATAAGGATTCCATTTTAAAGGATTGAACATGTCTGAGCATCTTGTGGATTTACACAATGACAATTCTACATTTATTAATACGGAAAGCCCAGAATCCTAGGAACCTGAACACTAAGTCATAGTGGGAGTCTATTGTAAAGTAACACCCCAGACCACGTGTAAGAGGCATCTTAATCAAGTTGCCTTAACTATTTCTCTAAGCCAGAAGTCAGTATTCTCAAAGATATGTGAGGTGAGTTGTTGAGTTGTACATTTTATAATTTTATATTTTGCAATTATTAACATGTGAAAATTGCTAGTGGATGTCCTAGTCAAAGGAGGCTGTTAACCTCAGCATACAGAATGATGGTTTCATGAACCACCACTGCAAGAACTGGTGACTGCTTTATGCAGGTTTCTCACAGAGAACCAAAAGCAGAGGTAGTCCCAAGTTCCATATGGAGCAGGGAGTGGTTATTGCTAGAACTGATGTACATACTTATTATATTAACCTTTTCAACCAGTGCAAATGTAAACATGTTCAATATAAATGCAATGAATGCTTTCCACTCACTGGGATTAATATTAATGCTCAGAGAGGGTAAAGTTCTGAGGCAAATGGAATGGTGGAATGGAAAAGGGGACGGGGGGGGGGGGGGGGGGGGGGGCACCTGATTTTGTGTCAGGAAACTCAATACTCAGGAGGTTATTTGTTTCTCTCTTATTTCATGATACTGGTCTGTGGTACCAATTGGCGGTGCTATCTGTGTGGTATAAGTGGCCTTCAGTCAAAACTAGACACCAACAGCAGATGCGTCTTAACAGACGCTGGACCATCTTCACAATTACCCCACGATTCTATGAGGGACTTGTTGCAGCCACCAGACTAGATCAGTGACAAGAGTGAACCAGTCCATAAAATGCAAAGAACAAGCATCAGCTGGAGCAGAAACCAACCAATATCTTACTGGCAGCTAAGTATCCATTCAAAGATGCCAAGTGAACTCTCTAATTACAAACTTTTTCCAAATAAAACCATCACCTGTGATGAAATTTGCCATCTGATTCTTCCCACCCTTATTTATTTTACAATTGTTAACGATAAATGACTATTACATTTTGTTATTTGTAAATATACAAATTTATAGTTGATTTAGCCATTTTGAGTGAACTGCACTTGTATGTCCCAGTCATTTAAGCACTTATAACAGAGCTATTAAAGTAATATTTTACTGAGTTAAATCAGTTGGGGGCTCACCAAAACAAGCACAATTCTAACTCATAGAAGGTCAGGAAAGATAAAAAGTTTACACGGCCTGGATCCTATCAGCGGTAGTACTTGATTTCTTTAAATTCCTATGAGGCTCCCTAGAATTGAAGCACCATTCTTCAATTCACATCTCTGCCAAGAGTAATCGAGAGCAAAAGGTAGACACCTTTAAAGACCCTCAGTAGATACTCTGAAGTTTGGCCACTGTTGGACCATCACTGCAGAGCAAGAAGAGTGAATCCCGTGAAAGGTAGAGACAAACGTCTTGAGACACAGTAACAATTAGAACAATGTTATTATTTTGCTATGAAAACATTACCCTCCCGACTGGGGGGGGGGGGGGGGGGGGGGGGGGGTGGGGGGGGGGATCAGGAGGGGGGGGAGACTCCAATCAAGGGAGGGGGGTTTGGGACACATTGCGGCGGGTCCGGTCGGGGTGACATACCATGTGTCCTTAAAACAACTAACGCTGTAAATTCGCTTAGGTGTAAGGTTTAGTGCTAATCAAGTGTATTATTCCATCCATTCTTATGTAGGCTCTTGCAGTATGCTTGAGAAGATAATATTTCTAAAATGTAATACTGAAAAATAACTTTCGTCGAATAACTTACTCACTTACTTAGTCATTCCACTTCTACCATGAGGTGTAGAGGTTTAAAAGAGAGAGCACCAGACTATCCTATAGTCTGTCTCCCTCCTGGCCTGGTTCCATTCTAGTCCTCGGTCCTTCAGAGATTGCCTAATGTTGCTCTCCCAGCGGACTCTGGGTTATTCTGGAGGTCTGGATATCTGGCTCTTAGTTTCCCATACTTGTTGTGGTAACTGATCTTCTCCCATTTTGCAGACATGACCAAACCATCTTAGCTGGGACTGTTCTACTTAGGTCTGCAGTTGTTAGGTTTTTAGGCCACGACGTATAAAAAGACAGTAAAAAAAATAGTATAAGTCTACTAAAAATATACATTTTTATTATTGTTCCTTATTATTTGTAGTGAACAATGTGATTGTTTGATAAAGTGCAAATGTGGCTATAAACAGTGTTATTAGTGTTATATCATTGATGAGGCTCGACTCTGGACTCAGCTTGAAGCTAGTGTTAGGAACTTGCAACTTGAATTGAGACTTGTACTAAGAGACTTAAGACTTGTACTAAGAGATTTGAGACTTTTACTAAGAGACTTGAGACTTGTTAGGAAAAATTTCACTACAACTCTGATTATATATTGTTACGATGGGTGTTGTTAGATGTTTAACACCCACCATATGCCCGGGTTCATAGGCTCCGCTAGGGTATGTATCTTCAGCATAGCAAACTGGCACAGGAACATGAATAGGTCATCAAATAACACACTGAGTATAACAGTACCATGATTTATTACACCGACAGTACATTTACATCAAAAACAGTCACGTCTGGCAAATCACAACACAAGCCAGAAAACTATGGGTTGTGCATCTACGCTTCTGCACCCACGCCCATTCTCAAAACATCTCTCTGCTCTCATACCACTAGAACACTTAATCTAGCTCACAAAATGCTTGCATCACTCAGAAATGGTTCCTCTACAATTTTCACAACTCTACTTGAAAACACATCATTACACATCCAAATCTCTCAGCTGACTCCTACCTATCCCAGCCGACTCACACCTAACACACATCATTACACATCCAAATCTCTCAGCTGACTCCTACCTATCCCAGCCGACTCACACCTAAAACATGAGAACAGTAACCAGATCTCTATCTGCCAAACATCGTGCATAAATCATTCACAACAGTGAACACAACAAGCTCACTGCAATAAACAACCCATACACCTTCCTATTCACTACCCACACTATTCTCAGTTACTACTGTTCCACAAAACACACACACATACATATATATATATATATATATATAAACTACCCAACAGACACCAATAAACCAATGAACTCACATCGTCCAGCACCATTTTGCTATTCAGTAGCCTCAGTCTTAATAGCAAAAAGACAGAAGTAATGGTCGTCTCAAAGAATTTGGCTTCCCCAGAATGAAAAGTATATGGAACAGTTTTAAAACCGGTCAATAACCGGGGGGAGGGGGGGGGGGGGAAATAATGGGTTTTTAAAAAGTGGGGGGGGTGCTGACAGCCCTGGTGCAGAGCGGGGGAATGGTTGGGATTAGGTCTATGTCTGTTTTTTCGTTGGAAACAATTTATTAAGTATAGAGTCGATAAATTAGGTCATGTGTTTCCGTGTGCTGTATTTGCATATAACATAAATTGTCGTAAGCATGATTTATTATGACATTAGAAACTAGAGGCATTAGCCTATATTATATCATCATTGTAACCTGTCAGAGGTTGAACGGGATACTTTTCGTTTATTTTGATTGGAGTCTGGCTAGTGTTAATAGTGGGTATTTTACAATGCGTCGAAGCGATAATGTTAGGCCTACTTGTCCGTATAAATAGCGTTCGTGCAAAATGACGGGCCTTGTTCCATTATTCTAACCAGATACCAGAAGAAGTTTTTCCCTCCACGTTATTTAAGGGTCCGGTGTCGTCCTCTCTTAGCCTCTGTGTATCTCTTATTTTTGTCGCATGTTTGTGAGTGTGACTTACGAAGGCTAAACCTCTACAGACGACGTGTTTTGTATAGGCTATAGGCCTATATCGTTCACTTGTAAACCTGACTCAGCAGGACCTAGGCCTACACATTTTTATCCATTATTGTTGTGTTTTCTTTCCGAACCCACACAGCTTAAAATATGTAGGCCACAAACTAACAAACCTGCAAATACTAGCAGACAAAAGCCAGATAAGACAATATGCACCGCTAACAACAGCTTAAAACTAAACATTAGACAAACAAGCGAGCCGAACTCACATACCTTCATTGTTTTGGTTACGTCTGACACCGGATGACTTCTGCTGGTCAGTGAAAGCAGTTTCCTTTTTATTGTTACCAGATTTATCTCGCCCCATATTTCAAATTAATATTTCTCACGCAAGTGAAATACTGTAATCCCCGTTTTGTTTTAAAAGTCTATATAGTTTAATTATATCGTTAATCTCCTGAGCCGACCCAGCTCTAATGGGTACCTCCGAAAACGGCGAGTATCTGCTTGAATGGCGAGGGACACTTGTCTCTACAAGAAAATAGGATACTCACGTAAAAATCAATGTCAGGTTAGACATTAATAATAACCTGAGATTTCGCCTCGAGTATTAGCGGGCGTACGAAAAAAAAAAATAATATCGTTAATTAAAAAAAAAAACACACACAGTTTGCTTACAACCTAACTGTTACGAAACGTTTTTGTAGTTACTTTTATCTTAATTAAAAACTCGTACAAACTTAACTGTAAGGAAGTATACTTTTATAGTTAATATCGTCAATATAGTGAATAGCCGGGACCCGAAAGGAGAGCAAAGAATTGTACACAAACCTACCATGCACGTCGTAAAAAAGCGACTAAATAGGGTTGACGGCTGGTCCGGTTATCTCATACTGGAAACATTTTATTTAAACCAAACCAAAAAAAAGTAAACAACCAAAAAGGACAGGTCAACTAAAACAGACAAATGCCAGTGAAACAAGAGATGACGCTGACGATGATACGGACACCCACTGAGGAAACCTGTCGATAGTTTTACAAGGCAGTCCTTGTTCTGGGATCTCCAGGGTAAGAGAGGAAGATGGAGACAGAAGAACACACGGAGAAGAGTATTGTAGACATACATCAGAGAAATGAGGAATGCATGGAAAGGCCTGAAGGTGATGGCACGAGACAAGAGGATTTCACATTCGTTTCTTTAGAGCTTATGCTTCGTGGGGACCTGAATGGCGATGACAGTCGCTTGTATCTAAACAAACCTGGATTTCGTGCAAGCCTAACTGTAAAAAAACATTCCAACTGCAGAACTCTATATTGACAGATGTCACAGATGACCAAAGTACGAAAAAAACACGAAACGACAAACAAAAGTATCTCTCCACGCGCCCTATGATATCAGTACGAGAAGTAAAAATTAAACTACAAATCCAAAAAAAGGAAAAAAAAAAACATCAAATGGTCAGTAGATACATTTAAAACAGCGTGGTCCAACTACAGTCCTGCAGTAATATTATTTTCTGGCCCTCGCTCATCCCATCCCAACATAATTAACGATGTACGAGTATGTTACGTCGGCCGGTCTCATTCAAAATAGTAACTCGCGCCAGAAAAAAAAGTGCGCAACGCACGGTGTGCAGCTTGCGCGGCGTGGGTGTTATATAAAACACATACTTTGGTTTTTTTTTTTTTTTTTTAATTCTTTCACGAAAATAGTAGCGCTCGACAAAGAAAAAATGCGTAAATATTGAAATGCATGAGCCATCACCCGATGTACAAATCATGAAAACTTGAAAGTTTTTATTAAAACCACTTGTTATCAGGGAACACTCTTTGAAAACAATCCAGGCACTTTCACGCGAAATGTTGTCATCAAAGAACTTTTAAATTGAATCTAAAATAACATAATTCTCGCCGTGTGTACATTGGTCACAGCTGAGGAATGCAACCGTGTTGAAAAATTGTATTGTTTCCATTATATATATATTCTACCAAAATAGTTACAATCAACAAAGAAAAGCGTTCAAATGATGGTGTTAATGAACAGTTTGATTACACTGTATAATGGAAAGAACCCAAAAACACTCTAAGAATGTACTTCTATCTGCTCATCTGGGAATGGAAACATCACACTATAATTAAAAACCCGTCAAGTTTGACGGGTTATTGCTAGTACATAAAATATTTCTTAAATTATATGATAAAATTAATATTTTTGAAATTAGACTCAATACGTCTGGAGGAAAGCAATGTTTTACTGCCTGCAGCCAGCATCGGAAACCGTTCGAATCTGAGGAAGCGTCCTTAGTTTCAAGAATGCAATGAAATCAATTGTACTTGGTTTTCACAATAAAGAGCTTTCATGCAGCATTCAAATATGATGGAAGATATAAGGAATCATTCAATGTTCTGGCAGACTATGGCCACACCCCCTAACTGACTGAACGCATCAGTGGGTGTGGGTGTGTAAACATATATAGAGTTCACTGGCCGAACCTTTTCCTTGGCTAAGTTCTCCAGCGACATATATCAAATATTTATGTAATAAAGTTAAACCACGATAGGGGTTTTCATATTAGTGAGATCTCCACATCACTGTCCGATAATAAGTTTGGGTATACTGTTCTCAGGACAGCGATCCATAACGATGACAAGAAAGCAAGATGGCTACCTTCCTGAGTTTTGCCCACTCACCCAGCAGAAGGATAATAATAAGCCAAAGTTAATTCACAATTTTGTGGCGAGAGGTTTTATTTGGCTGTAGGATCAGTATAGTACTGAAAATTACAGAAATAGAATTTCTGCAGAAAATGGTGAAGTCCCAGTGTCTGAGAGGACTACTGGTATCACAAATTAGTTACGGCTGTGAATGATCTGATCTCGAAACAATAGTAGAGAGGAGACCGACATAAAGCGCCACCTCCGCTGTGTAACTAACTGTGATATTAAACAAAACAAGGAAACAGATTTTTACTTAACAATGATAAAATTGACAAGTCGTTCAAAATACAATTTCCTTATATTTTATTTAGTATATACACTATCTACTCTTGTGCTGAAGGGTGAATGTTGAAAACAATGGGATGTAATGGAATTGTAAGTTTACATGTGATTTACAAATATTTATTTTATATATATAAATATTTTACAACAAGTTTTCCAAATATAGGAACAAAAAAAAATTATATCAGCTGTGCTGTTAATTAAGGATATAACACTTATCAGCTATGCTGTTAATTTTGTCTCTTGCTATGCTAATTTCACTTTCTCATCACTGACAGTTTCTATGCTCACAATGCTGACAGAAATGGTACTAATGTGTACTCATCTCTCTTAAGTCTGTTCTTCTTTGTTTGGTTCACACAACAACGGCAGAGTATCGTTCCTTTAGCCCACCCAAGACTGAGGGGGACCAAAGATGTAGAGTCTGGTCAACTTCTATGCTCCTGCGGAGTTCCAGGCAGCGGGATTGACTAGAACATACGATCTCAGTTTTTATGACACGACTGAACCTGTAACAAAGCAAAAATAGGGGCTAATTTCTGTCCTCAAGCCCATCTATTTCTAATGTGGATGAAATGAGCGTGTGCCTCAGTGTTTGCATGTAGGATGAATGACAACATGGCTCAGTATGATTTAGCAATAGCGAGACAAGACAGGTGTCTACTTGCAAAGCATTCTTTCTGATAAACTAATACATGGATACAGTCAATAATATAAATTTAATGCATCAATAATATAAATTCAATACATGAATACATTCAATACATGAATACATCCCATAATATAAATTCAAGACATCCAATAATATATACATTTAGGTGATACAACCATTTCCTTCCCTCTATAATATACCAGGCCCTCTCTGACGAGTGCTATACAAGCTGGTAACATATATCCTAACAATACCGTTATGTTCTTATGATAGGAGTATATGAGACGAGGACTGTTTGGTGATATATCAGGTTGGAGTTATAGGAGACAATAGATTGGAGTTAGATGCGACAATAGATTGAGTCCTAACAAGGACTGTTTTGGTTATATGGCAGTTGGTCTTATCTGAGATAATAGACAAGTTATAGGAGACAATAGGTTGAGTCCTAACAAGGACTGTTTTGGTTATATGGCAGTTGGAGTTAGATGAGACAATAGATTGAAGTATGAGTCCTATTAGCCTTCGTCTATTCAATCATATTAGGAAATAAAATCATTATACCTAATTCCCCCAAGATACAATCAGTAACTTGATATATTCATATTAAAACAATATATGTTAAATATATATATATATATATATATATATATATATATATATATATATATATATATATATATATATACACATACATATATATATATATATACACATATATATATATATATATATATATATACATATATATATATATATATATATATATATATATATATATATATATATATATATATATATATATATATATATATATATATATATATATATATATATATATACAGGTGTAGGTAGTATAATGACACACAACAAATACCACCATTATATACCTGCTGAAGGCCTATTTTCCTAAAGGTTATCGTAAATTTATATTTACCCTCCAAGATTTAAAAAGGCCAGTTTGACTCGACTAGTGAAGTAGGCTGCAGGTCGATGCCCTCAGGTAAGCAATAAATCGTGACAGCTTCTCTCCTCTTCAGTCAGTCGGTATCTCTGGCTTCGTGTCTGGTTGCGTGCTTAGCATAACATTTCGCCCGATTATATAGGTATTTGAATTCTTAAGCAAGGCTTTCGGTTGGTTCCTGGCGGAGCAAGCTGATTGGTTTCCTCCGGTTTCGTCTTTTGCTCGTACAGCCTAATTTTATTCAGTTTTAATCCGCCATCTTGCGTGAACATGATGGCCGTTAATTTATTCTGTCTCATAGACTGCTGAACGGTGCTCGTTGATTGGTTGAAGCAAATCTGTATCTCGACATAGTGATTAACAAAGTAGTGGGTTACACTCGTTTCACGACAAATTTGAATTTCAATAAATTCCGAGAGTTTCCCTACAGTTCCACATTACTAAGGTTGTTACATGTAGACATAATCTCTGTTGGGAAACCTGTCATCTTCAATGGTATATCAACGACCAACGATGTTCGAAAATACGACTCCATCTAGGCCTAACCACGTAGAGATCATCAAAAGAAAAGGGTCTTGTATTACCTGGAGTCCGAATTAATAACAAAGTGCATGAGGAGAATCTCTGACAAATAGACTCTTGCAGAGACACAAACTTCTCCTGGAAAAACATGCACAAATCACTTTTCAACCCTTAAAAGGGACCAGCCCAAAGAAACACACTCAGCCATCGCAGGCGGCATTATCGAGACTCACTACGCATGCCTCGAAAACGAATACCTGCCCCAGTGATCGGCACAAAGAATATAGTCCGACCTAAACATACAAAGATACACAATATAAGACTGAATCTTCTTGTACTAGACAAGTAATACATATGAATTCAGGCCATAAACATATTGAACAAGATCAATCTATTTTCTGGCCCTAACAAATGAGAAATTACATAAATTCGGTATTAATCCGCGAAATCAATATTCAAGGGGAGATCATCCACATAATCAAAAGTATAAATCAAATCATGGATGATATAACTTTGACTGTAACAAAAGTAATCTCTTTTTCATATCAATTAGTCATATCGTACATTTGTAATCTGTGCGTCAAAAATATGTGCGCAACACCGTTACACGCCCATTGAGGCATATTGGGAATATGGTGTTAGGCCCATATTATCTTGACCGTCGGCACACCGTCGGGGTGATGTGGTCGGCATCACGCCGGCCGCCTTGACCTTCCCAGAGTTGCTCTGGTACCCATTTCATAAATGTATATATATATATATATATATATATATATATATATATATATCTATTAATATATATATATATATATATATATATATATATATATATATATATATATATATATATATATATATATATATATATATATATATATATATTTTTTTTTTTTTCATTTCGCTCTCTTCGATTTTAATTCATTTTTCCCTAAGCTTTTATTTTAAATAATTGTTTTATCATGAATGGCCAACGATCTTTAAATTTTTGGTTTATGTTGCCCTCGGGTTTGAATAAGCTGGACCACGCTGATTTAAAAGAATGTCCAGTGCAATAAAAATAAAGATGAAAAAAAGATCCAATAAAACAGCCTACAAACCCTCCAAAACGCAACAGGGTACAGAGAGATCAATATATCAACATGAAAGGGAATACACTATAAACACTATAGACATTAAACAATACCACAACAAAGGGCAGATAAATTACAGCCTGGAGGAACCAACGCACAAGAAAAAACAACCAACGTAATGCACTATATAGAATGATGAACACTGTATACCCTAATTATAACCCACATAGGGTTTAACTGGATATGCTTTGCACAGGATAAACATAAGTTTTCAAGTGCATGGTTCAAAAACCAAACCAATAAAGACACATTGTTAAACCATACAAATTAACTTAATTCAACTTGTGGAAAATATACCATGAAGATCAGAACATCCAGGACCGATACTACAAAGTTTATGACTGAAGGGGCTATTATAATTTTTAATAATGCTGTATTCTCCATCTCCACTTTTAACCAAACTTGACCTGAGGTCATAAATCGCCATCGTATAGTTTAGTATAATATCCTACACAATATCTTACAGTTAACAGTTTGGATCATGCACAGTTTAATTCTAATGTGACTTTTCCTTCTTTTTAACTAGTAACACAAAGATTTTGAACGTGTTTTTTCTCAAAACAAGTTGAAGTGTAGATGTGAATAAAGCAGTACTAGGGAGACGCAACGTCTAAGAGAAACTTTCTATAAAGAAACAATAAATAAAGAGGTAAACTTGAGGCTAGTGAACAGCAAATAAATGACAAACATAACAGGGGTAGACTATTGGCACTCATAAAAAAACAAGAAGTATTTACGTTGGGCAGACGTGTTAATGTCCACGAAGCATCATGTTTGTGGTGTCCAGTTGGCACCAAATTAAGATTATACGAGAACTGCGTTCTTTCTGTACTTTTGTGTGGCGCGGAGTGCTGGAGAGTTTGTGTGGCGCGGAGTGCTGGAGAGTTTGTGTGGCGTGGAGTGCTGGAGAGTTTGTGTGGTGTGGAGTGCTGGAGAGTTTGTGTGGTGTGGAGTGCTGGAGAGTTTGTGTGGTGTGGAGTGCTGGAGAGTTTGTGTGGCACCGAGTGCTGGAGAGTTTGTGTGGTGTGGAGTGCTGGAGAGTTTGTGTGGCATGGAGTGCTGGATAGTTTGTGTGGTGTGGAGTACTGAAGAGGATCAGAAAAGGAAATGTCCAAATTATTCTTATTCCACACAACCTGCCTAGGGAAAATTCTTTGAATTTTTTGCCCAATACCATCTCCAATCAA
Source organism: Oreohelix idahoensis (assembly GCA_024509875.1). NCBI lineage: Eukaryota > Metazoa > Mollusca > Gastropoda > Stylommatophora > Oreohelicidae > Oreohelix > Oreohelix idahoensis. The sequence goes on along the minus strand of JAMPIV010018150.1, from coordinate 423,457 downwards.
GAACTGCTTACAAGGTGCAGTCAAAAAGGCATGCACACTATCATTGTAGGCAGACGCTGGAACTGAGTTGGCCATGTCCTCAGAAGGGACCCTGACAACATCACCAGAACTGTTATGCTATGGACCCCAGAAGGACGGCGGAAGAGAGGCAGACCAAAGACAACCTGGCGTAGTACAGTGGAGGCTGCGATGGAAAGCATGAACCAGAGTTGGGGTGTGGCACGAAGGATGGCCACCGACCGCGCAAAATGGGGACAGTTTGTTGCTGCCTTACAAGACGCCACTAGGCGTGATGACCACTGACTGCGTTGTCAGTCAGGGGGTTAAGGATCCAAGCAGAAGAAGAAGTTGGCAGGGCAGGTAGTCACGATTCACTTCCTTAGTGAGACGAACGTGCCATTGGGATAGTAATGTGGTCGAGTCCCCGGTAAAGTTATCCCTTCTGTTGTTTTTCAGCTGTTTAATTTTTCTACTTCTTCATTTCTTTCGAGTGCCATCAACATACCTCTTTATGTGTATTATGTATTTAATGTAATGAAAAATGATAAATCCTACCAGTTAATTTTGGAAAAAAATGCGAAAACGGCGCGCATTGCCCATAAATACTAATTTGAACACTGATTACAAAAAACAAAAGACGCAGGCCTTTCATTTTTTTTTTCTCAGAGTTCACCAACCATTGATCATAAGTGACAGTCAAAGAAAGAGCCATTGAAGCTGAACTGGAACGGGAAGCAATGACACGACCACATGGGAATTAATGCCGTCTTCATAACGTGCACAACATAATTATTTCCCATCATATTTTGACGGGTTACTGGCTATTTTGTTCCTTTTTTCATTTAATCGAATATTCTTGAAAGATATTGTCTTCATAACGTTATTGATGTTTTAAACAATTGCTACAAATCTGTATTATTACAGCGGAAGGTATATACCATTAAACAGCTAATATTGTAGACCCAATGGTCTTTAATATTTGGACATGCGCCCTTATATAACCGACAGGCCTAGTTTGGAGGTTGAATGAGGCGCGCCTTACCAAAAAAAGGCAAAACTCCAAAATAATTTTTTTTTTTTTTAAATTACATGAAATATTCTAGCACTAATATATGTCCTAATCACTTTTCGTTTTGTTAAACCTGTACACACACCAGTTATGGCTTAAGCTCATACAACTAATAAAGGAAAAATAAAGTCTTAGGGACCGACTTTTCTCTATGTTAGCACATGCACTACCATATATATATATATATAGGTTGTTCCAAAAATATGTTCAATACGCTTTCAATGCTGATAACCCAATTATCATTTGAGATAGAATTATGGAACTTTCGCATTTAAAGTCACAAATGTTCAAAGTGTCGAAAACCTGCAACAATTCATTGTTGACAGCGATGGACAACTGACTGCAATTCTGTATTGCTGTTAAATTAACAGTGAAACATGCAGATTTAGTTTGATGTGTCAGGTCCCTTACAGTGCACGTTTTGAGGTAAGCAAAACCATCTATCAAAACACTTCACGAGTAATAATCTAATGGCTTCATTCATTTGTATCTAGCATTATTTCGCTCTATTCTTTCGAAATAGCAAAATTTTATGTTGCGCTATGTGTGAGTTACGTGCGTTTGTAGTATGTAAACATGATTTTAAAATACCCAATATGAAAGGTCGTGTCCATTAAAGTTTTTGCAAAGTTAACACATACACATATCTAAAGCTTACTAAAACTAACACAATTTAATTTCCCATGTATGAATACCAGATAATATTGTAACTGTTCAGTGCTGATAAATTACTTTGTCTATCACGGATCTCTGACACAGTAAATATGATAACACTTGTGAACAGAGAACAAACATAACTTATTTATATCAAACAGTACTTGTTCACCTGATCTTTCAATGCAGGGATTCCCAAACATTTTTGTGTCCCATTTTTGTGGCTTGTAGTAAACCTCACGTAACACATATTCAACATGATAAGAAATACATTCTGGAATTTACCATGCATTTTTAAGAAAATTAAAATGTAAGAAAATAAATTAATTTTTTACCAAAAAAAAACTTCATTCAGTGGATAACTTACTTACTTAGTCCTTCCTCTTCTACCATGAGGTGTAGAGGTTTGGAAGAGAGAGCGCCATACTATCCTATCGGCTGTCTTCCTCCTGGCCTGGTTCCATTCTAGTCCTCGGTCCTTCAAAGATTGTCTAATGTTGTCCTCCTAGCGGACTCTGGGTCGTCCTGGAGGTCTGGATTCTTGGCTCTTAGTTTCCCATGCTTGTCATGGTAGCCGATCTTCTCCCATTCTGCAGACATGGCCAAACCATCTTAGTTGGGACTGTTCTACTTGGGTCTGCTGGGGTTGGGTTTTTAGGACTTGTCTATTCTTGTTACTTAAATCACCTTCCTCAGATACCTCATTTCTGAGGTTTGGATCTAGCTTTTGTGGGTTGCAGTCATTGCCCATGACTCGCATCCATACGACAAGACTGGGACATAGGTGCAGCGGTATACCGCCATCTTCGTCTTCTTGCCAACTTCTCTTTTGTTGCGCCCGTTCAACCCAGATATGCGGACTTTCGGTTATATGAAGGCGCATGTCCAAATTTAAAAAAAAATAAAAACCTTTGGTCTGGTTTATTGTGTACGATCAGCCTCCAGTCTGTTTTTTGCTTTTGATTTGATCAAGAACAAGACGCGCAGTTTTCTCTCCAATTCCCAAAAATGTGTTTTCATTAACGCTCCGGGTCCGTATCATTGAGTTCGGACACCCGAAAACCGAAATATTCCGAAATTCGAAAGTTTTTGGACAAACTTTCGAACACATTTTGAGTGACTTTAAACACATTTTGGGCTGTCCCCGAAAATTTCGGATTCAAGGATACGGACCTGTTCTACTTTCGGAAAATTTCTATAGAATAATTTCAATAGTTATCTACTAAATATTTCCAGTGCAGCTTTGATAAGCTTCTTGTTGGGTACTCAAACTCCAGGTCGAGAACCAATGTTCTAATGCATATTGGTCATAGGCGTAAGCACAGTTTCGAACTCGAACTGCAATCGTTGTTACACCATCGACAGTCTCTGCGAGATAAGGGAGGTCACGTGCTTACCCAGTTGTGTTGCAAAAATATAAGTCACGATAGTGATAAGCAGAAATAGCGTCCGGTTTAGTTTTTCATTGGTTTTTTTTCCGCGCCTTTTGTGACTTAGATCCTCCAGTCATAACAGCGATCTACTGTCGCGATTCGTATCATTTCTTTTTTAAAACCACTTTTATTTAATTTCATATTGATTTTATATTTTTGTCAAGTTATCAAATTTATGACGCTCAAATTCTCTATGTTCCACTCAACGTAGAAAGCCGAAATTTAGCATGCAGCTTCCTTTATTGAGACATTTTAATCTTTAACATACAGCCGGCAACGACTCAGTCGATTTTATATAATAAGTACAACTAATGTAAACTAAAGTGCAAATAACTTCATTACAGTAAGGGAAATAATAAACGACGAGTATAGATTGTTTCGTATTTGAAAGGGGACAATAGCATGTGCAGCAAACACAGTACAGGTTATTCATCGTCAAGATGTCAATAACAAGATAAAATATTTAATTGTTATACTTTGACAGTAGAAAAATTAAAATTTTAAAGAACTTTATAATTACACAAAACCACGCAAACCACGCGCATTGAAATGTTAATTTTTTTTCTTTGTTTTTTTCTTTCCAATTCGTTTTTATTACTGATAAGAACAAAATCATTCGGCTGATGTGGTACTAAAAGGTCCTACATCCAATTTTTGTTCGACAAGCATTGACCGGGAGGCAGTTAAAACATAGCTACTTTGTTCATTGTAGAAATGAGGGTGAAATCTAAGAGTTGGGTTTTAAGAATAATAATAATAGACCCTTCAGTCATAACTGACTATGGGAAAGTGTTAATAATAAACATATCGCAAAACAATGTTAATAGTAACACCGCGTCATTGACGAAGAAAAGGCAGCTCGGGTTATTTTAGTCATGGCATTCACTTTGACGCAGTGGCGGCTCTTTGGTAGGCACTGTGGGAACTGCTGCACTTCAGCTTTTTAAGTCTAAATGTACAGTCAATGGAGTTAAATGAAATTTTGTGACGAACAATGTAACGCGAAGAACTGTTTTATTAACAGGTCCTGCATATAGTTTACTCATCCTCTATTTCAAATAATCATTTCAATAATAAAAAATTAAAAACACGAAATCATTTTCCACTTTGAAGTTTAACCGTAGGCAGAACTGTGCGCTAGACACTTCCACATTTTGCTCCTGTCGCATAGAGATTTATGATCAATAAATTTTCTATATTCTTTTCTTTTTCTACCCGTGTCCTCTACTTTATTATCGCTCTTTTATCCTTTTCCTGTTTTTCGCATTCGTTCGTTTGCGACAAAATATATTCTGACTTTGCCGTTTCTTTTCTCATACTAGTAACGCATTTAATTACGTCATATGTCAGTCCCTGAATGTGAGCGAATAGTGTGAAAAGTCGTCTAGTCAGACATAGGAGCAGACATTTGTCTACATTTTCATCTAACACGAGTTTTCTTTGGCTAAGTTTCTCGGCATGAGGTGTGGAAACTGCCATCTGCATCGCTCAGGACTGAGAATAGTTAGACGGAGGGGTCGAAGACGCGTTGTGGCAGTTATGGCCTGCGTCTAGTATGTGAAGTGTTAAGAGAGGGGGAAGGAGAGAGAGAGAGACCGGAGCTATTTCGGGTTTTCGTAATAGCGTGGGATCCTTTGTCCGTTTTCAGATATCTTACCCAGAGTTTTAGACTAGTCATTCATACTCCTAGTTGCAGAAGACGTGGTCGCTTTGTTCTAGATACTTATATTTATAAGTGAAACTCTTAGTTTCGTTGTGATACCCGTAGTTCTGTTTGGAGGTAAATATATTATATATCAAGTGGTATTGAGCGATCCAGTGATAACCGCTTATTTCATTTTTATTAGGTAGATTTCTGTGCAGAAGAAATTAATTTATAAGTCTGTTATATTCCCTAATCGACATGTTACAGTGGAAAGCAGAATAAATTGTAATTTCTAGTTTAAACTCATGCAGCTATAAATAAATTTTATTAAACTGCTAATAACCAGTCGAGAATATTTTAAACTAACTTATAACTGCAATGATTCATCATTGAGTATTGACGAAATACGTATGTATTTCTAATTCATGATGACTGATTTGACTATATAACTTATTTCGCGGAAAATTTTAAATGATAAGACAAGCTCTACGCTTGCAGTTTATAATGTAAGTTATAACCGAGGAATAGTATGTATAGTATTTTATATGTTGTTTTCTCTTTATTCAGTGAAACTGGGGTGGCCCAACTTTACCAGCGTTTAAGTACTGATGAGAAATATCTGTGAAAAACTAAACATTCTTTTAATTAAAGACGTGTGGGTGTACAAAGTAAAACCTGTCTGGCATTGTGTTTGCATCCAGAACGACAGAGTACCCATTTTCACAAACTTTAAGACAAATTGAATAACTGCGCCTACCGAGCCAGATTAAATTCTTCCTGATAAAACATCAAGTACATGCAGCCTCTGTGGCGAAAAATATTACCAGCATTAACTTTCCGACGATTATTGACAAATGGTGATGTGAACAATAATTATTTTTTTGAGAGAAGTTACCACCCGGTTATTTTCCTAAATACGTGAAACCTCGTGATTCTGACATTGTGTGCCCGCTAAAACTAATTCTTACCTGAACTGAGTAAAGTGACAATAACTAAATCTGAACAAAATATCGCATGAAGAGGACGCTCCCCGGACCCATTGGATGAAACCAAGCTCTGCAAAGCTGGGTATCCGCTTCATAAAATGAAATGCAGATTTACGTTGAGTGTGTCATAAAGTGCGCCAGACGGCGAACACCATCCAGACATTAGGTAAGAAAGTGAGACAGGGATCCCTGCTGAAAGAACAGAGTGAGAGTAGACTGAGTGATGTTTTTTTAATATATGCACCCACTTTGTAATTTCTTTATGCATTACGAAATCATTTATATAACCATTATAAATTAACTCTGGCTTATATTCTCCTTCCTATGAATGAGTGAACGACAACTCAGGGAGGCAGCCATGTTGGATTTCGGTCATCATATGTTTTGATCACTGCCAAGAGAACAGATTATTTATCTTATTATCGGACAGTGACAGGGAGATCTCAATCTTGCTAGAAACCCCCTTTTCGTGGTTTCATAATCTATACTACAAACTATGGACGTCAAGTAACTTTGGTTATTTATCGATCCGCCCTTCACTGACGCGTTTAGTCAGATAGGGGGATGTGGCCATAATGTATCATGACATTGAACTTTTGATGTACTGCCCATTATTTCTGAATGTGTCATGACTTCAGATCTGCTATGTATACCTACAAATTGATATGTCAACGAACCATGATGTACTCGTATGTCCCAGTGTGTACGTTTGAATAAATTGAGTAAACTAAGATTCCAGCAGTCTGCATTGGTGCCTTGTAGACACAAGTGTGAGTGGTTATATTGGTCAGCACACGAACAGTACACCATTCGCGGTAATCACACTCTACACTTCTACTTCATACATACACCATCCTGCGTCGGCTGAAGTGACCAAGTTTTGGGCCTGCTTCCCCTGGAGCCTTTGCCTTCCCTAACTCAGGACTAGGGTGAGTTACCCATTTACAGCTGGGTAGACTGGAGCATGCCTGATCTCAACAACACACCACTCTTCCTTACAGAGCAGACAGACTGATACTTTACAGTGTGTGTGTGAAAGCAACTTTACAGAGTGGAAAGAACAAGACTTTACAGTGGCGAGCCAGATTCCTGGGTCCAGCTTACGCAGTTTTGTGTTGAGAATCACAGTTTACAGCTGAAAGAACATTTGTTTGAACACATCAACACCAGTAGGACAGCTATACAGTCGATGTCATCTTGACCTGTATTACCGATAGGATGCTGTATCTAGGTCAGCGCTTGTTGACAGTTTTTCGCTGTACAGACAGTATTACACAGGACAGTGGTATCAAGTGTAGAAAATATCTGGAGCAATATTGTTGACATTTCTCAACGTACAGAAGAATCACAGTGTTGCTGAACATAAAGTGCATAGTTCATCGTTGGTTCTTCAGATGCTCAACAGAGAAAAATTGACAGTGTAATAGTTTAAAATTAAATCTATTACTGAATAAAGTGGCAAGTTATTAGTATTAAAATAAACTGTGCCTGCTTTACAACACTATACCTGCAACACATTCCATTCATGACATAAATGATATTGTATGCTATATGCTATTTATGCTTACATGTTATTTGTTTATATGTGTAGGGGTTTATATGTTGCGGGCCTGGATGGGTGGTGACTAGAACAGGAAATACCGAGTGATATTGGTCTTGTTCTGGCGTTCGATAGGGAGCAATTTCTTAATTGAAATTTGCATGCAACATAGTTTGCAAATATTTGGTTAGTAGTGACGACTGTTTCATATTTGTATTTGTAACATTTTTTGTGTTCCTTAGTTTTGTTTGATTTGTTTGTATAATTGTAGGTCTCATCTTTTCTTTCATTTCAGTTTTTTACACCCTTATGTTTATACACTGTGGCGTTATTTGTCTTGTTATCTTATGGCAGTTATCATCACGGTTTCTGTGATCATTTTTTTCATTTCTCCTATTTGATTTAATTTGATCTCTGCAAATGTTTTCAGATTGTCTTTTCTTGTTTGTCATTTGTAATGTCTTTAGTTGACATATGACGTATAGTGGTATACACTGATAGTATAGTACAGATCAGTACTTTCTGATTGTTATTGTTATAAAACAAAATGTACAAGACCTTTGTAAGGCTTGTCTCCCAAAGTGATTGGTAAAGGGAAATATTTTTTCTACAGGTACTAAAGTGATCTTTGATTACATTGAGGTATACAAGACCTTTATAAGGCTTGTCTCCCAAAGTGATTGGTAAAGGGAAATATTTTTTTTTTCCACAGGTACTCAAGTGATCTTTGATTACATTGAGGTATACAAGACCTTTGTAAGGCTTGTCCCCACAGTATTTGAGATACAATTATTGTTGTCCACAGGTACTCAAGTTATCATTGGTTATTATAAACCATACAAGTTTGGACTAAGACTAAGTCTAAGGTATAGACTTGTCTCCCATTAACTTGAAAGAGGGTAATTTATTTACTTTTTCAGGTTTCTGATTTAAGAAGACAATATGTCTACATTAGATTATTTTATTGCTCAAGGAAAATCTCTTGATAAGACTGGAAAAGACTTAGAACAATGGGCTGTTGCTCAATATGACAAAGCATTAGCTGCAGAAGAGAAAAAAAAACTGCTGCTGCTGTTGAAGAAAAAAAAGCTGCGGCTGAGGAGAGAAAACTTCAAATAGAAGAAAAAAAAGCTGCTGCAGAAGAAAGGAAAGCAATAGCTGAAGAAAAAAGATTAGAAAAAGAAGCTGATACTGCTGCTGAACTTAAGAAATTGCAGATGCAAGTGGAGGAAAGGAGATTTGATGCAGAACAGAAGAAATTAGAAGCTGATGCAGAGCAGAAAAAATTAGAAGTTGCTGCAGAACAGAAAAAATTAGAAGTTGCTGCAGAACAGAAGAAATTAGAAGCTGCTGCAGAACAGAAAAAAATTAGAAGTTGCTGCTGCTGCAGAACAGAAAAAATTAGAAGCTGCTGCAGAACAGAGAAGATTAGATAGAGAAGCTGAAGAGAGAAAAGCAATAAGAGAACATGAGTTTGAATTAGAGAAATTAAAATTGACATGTATGAGTAATGTTAATCAGGCATCTGGTGGTAATGGTAAACCCTTTGTGTACAAGGTCAAGGTACCAGCGTTTAACCCTACCAGTGATGACATAACATTTTGGCTTTCTAGATTTCAACGGGCTTGTCGATCTCATAATGTTGACAAATCACAGTATGTGAATCAGTTGTCTGAAAATCTAAAAGGGGAGTCTCTGAGTAAGTTATATTTTGTTGAAGAGGCCGACAAAGATAATTATGATGCTGTTAGGGCAGCTTTGATAAAGAGATATCAGCTGTCTGAAGAAGGTTATCGTCTTTTGTTTAAAACAATGAGACCTGAGGTAGGTGTAGAATTCTCAGAATTCATCTCAAAAGCACGAATTACACTTTCACGATGGATTGAATTATCCAAAACAGAGAAAACATTTGATGGTCTTACGGATTTATTACTAAGAGACAAGGTCATGTCTTCTGTAAATAAATCATTCCTAGAGTTCTTACATGAGCGTAAACCTAGTACAATAAAGCAAATGGAAGAATATTGTGACCAGTATGCCACGGCACACCCTGACATGATTCTTTATTAACTCTAACATTAAAGAGAGTATGCCAGTTGCTTCGGCAACAGAATATAATCAGAATTACTCACACAAATTCCAAGGAGCTAAAAATAAATTTGATAAAAAGGTTAATTGGAATAAGTATCAAAACCAAGATAACCACTCAAATCAGAGTTCTTCTTCGAAGAACTGGAATCGGGCTGATAGTCCTCGACACGCGAGGGGTGCCCATAATGTTAGAAATTCTCGGAAAGGGAGTAGCTATAGGAACTACCCAAGTGCTTCATGGAGACAAAAGAAACAATATTACAGGGATACTCAATTTAATGAACATGATGATTATGATCATGAATATTATGATTCAAACCCAAATAGGGGTTATAACAGAGGCAATAATAATTATAGAGACAATTATAACCGAGGTAGATCACAACACAAAAGACATGGTAAATCTTATTACCAGGCTAACTCTGCACAACAGGAGTTCCACGACACCGATAATCAGAATAATGATAAAAAAGACTCCAATAGTGTAGCGAATTCCGCTTTTGATTTTGCTAGAGCATCTGAGTGTTCGCAATGCAAAACATTATTCGATCCAACCACAGTGTCTACTTTAAGCTGCGGTCACCCACTTCCCGCTCTCCATGCGTCAATTGCGCATAATGGAAGGGGTGCTCTTGTCTTTAATAGGGGCCTAATAGATGGTACTCCGGTATCAATTCTTTTCGACTCGGGGTGCACTACAATTGGAGTGAGGCAATCACTCGTAAATCCTTCTCGAGCTACAGGCAATATAGTCAAATGTGTAACATTTGGTGGCACATTGGAGAAGTACTCCACTGCCATTATCAATATTGCTACGCCTTTCTTTACAGGAGAGGTGCAAGCATGTCTCTTGCCGAATCCGATCGCTGATCTTATCATCGGTCGCATTCATGGAGTGAAAGAATGCACTCCACAGCAAATTTCTAATTGGGAAAATGTTAATATGCAATCTGCTAATGCAGTAATCACTAGGGCTCAAGCTCTCAATATGCCACAATCTTCACATTCTGAAGATAATGATGCGCAGATCCAAGATGATCCCTTGGAGATTTCCCACGATTCCTTTATCAAACAGCAGGAAGATGATCCTACTCTAAAGAAATTCTTTACTCTGGCAACAAAAGGTGATCCGAATAAGGATACTAATCGTAAATCTTGGATTACGTTGAAGAATGGCGTACTTGTACGTATGGTACAAGACTCCGCTAAGTCCATTCATTCTCAAATCCTTGTGCCTAAAAATATGAGAGTTAAAATTTTACAGCACGCTCATGATTCGCAGTGTGCTGGACATATGGGTTTTTTCCCGTACTAAAGCTAGAGTTCTTCAATCTTTCTTTTGGCCTGCGGTGAATAAGGACATACGAATCTATTGTCGATCTTGTAAAGTATGTCAAGAGATTAAATCCAGAGGTCCACGCCATGATGCACCTATTCAGGCTGCAGACATTCCCATTCGGCCATTTCAAAAAATGGCGATAGACATCATTGGTCCATTTAAGATAAAGTCTGCTAGAGGACACCAATTTATTTTGACGTGTGTTGATATGTGCACACGTTGGCCGGAGGCTGTTCCTCTAAAGAGCATAACTACTGCTGATGTCGCAGATGCTCTTTGGTTAATATTTTCTCGTCTGGGATTTCCAGCAGAAATATTATCCGACCATGGTACCCAACTCATATCGGATACCATGTCTCAAGTAATGTCGACTCTGAAGATAGAGAGATCGCTGAGTAGTATTTATCATCCTATGTCCAATGGGATGGTGGAACGTTTGAATAGAACTCTGAAAAACCTACTAGGTAAGATAACAGAAGATCATCCTCAGGATTGGGATAGGGTTTTACCCGCGGCTCTCTTTGCATATAGAGAGGTCGCCAACGAACATACAGGATTTTCTCCCTTTGAACTTGTCTTTGGCGCGAAACCGCGAGGTCCTATGTCCTTACTGCATGATCTTATAACTGCTGATAATATTGTCGATGACACAAAATCCTCTTATGAATATGTCATCGCACTTAGACACAAGATTATTGAAGCATGCAAATTGGCAACTGCTTCTTCTGAATTTGCGAAACAGAAGGCAAGGGAATTTGCCAATAAAAAGAGATGTTTGCGTCAACTTTGTCCAGGTGACAAAGCATTTGTCTTGCTACCTTGTAGGGAAAATAGACTTCTCATTTCTTGGAAAGGTCCGTACGATATAATATCAAAGGTTTCCGATGTTGACTATATCGTCGATATTGACGGGAAGCGTAAAACCTTCCACATCAACATGCTCACGGAATTCCATGAACGTCCTGATTATTTACAACCTGTTTTCCAGGCAACGGACGATTTTCCAGTCCAACATGGACAGTACTCATCTCTGTCAGTAATACAGGATGAGGAAACGAGTTTCTCGGATGTAAATTTACCTTTTCCAATGATTCCTCTTCACTCTAATGAATCATGGAAAGATGTTGCAATTTCTCCAGAATTATCTCCAGGAGAGCAGAAACAAGTTTCTACTATGTTAGAACAATTTCAGGATGTCCTTACTGACATTCCTGGTCAAACTGATGTCATTCAACATGACATTATTCTTACTGACCATAGTCCTATAAGAGTCAGACCGTATCCTATCCCGATACATTTTCAAGCACAGGTAGAGAAAGAGTTAGATGAGATGATAGAGTTAAAAATTATTGAACCATCCACATCAGCATATTCTTCGCCGATGGTTATAGTACGGAAAAAAGACAATAACATACGTCTTTGCGTGGATTATCGCAAATTGAATCAAGTGACTAAATTCGATGCTGAACCTATGCCTTTACTAGAAGAGCTACTTACGAGACTATCGAATTCTCACTTCTTTACTAAACTCGATTTGTCTAAGGGATATTGGCAAGTTCCACTATCCGAACACGCCAAACCGTTTACTGCTTTTTCGACGCCTAGGGGTCTATTCCAATGGAATTTCATGACTTTCGGTCTTATGAACGCCCCTGCTACATTTGTACGCATGATGCGTCGAATCCTATCTCATCGCTCAGATGTCATTGCGTATCTTGATGACATCTGTCTTTTCAGTGATACTTGGAACGATCACTATAATGGTATAAATGAACTATTGTCTATCTTACGCGAGCATAACCTGACAGCGAAACCATCGAAAGCATGTATTGGTTTTAGCGAAATATCTTTCTTAGGACACCGTGTTGGTCATGGGTTCCTAAAAACAGAAGACCATAATACAAGTAAGATACTTAACATTTCTATTCCTAAGACTAAAAAGCAAGTACGAAGTCTCTTAGGTCTAATACAATTTTATGGACGATTCATCCCGAATCTGTCCTCCATTATGTCACCTCTTTCTTCCTTGCTAAAGAAAGGGTCTCCTAATGTAGTCCATTGGACTCAAGAATGTCAATCCTCTTTGGATAAGGTTAAAACTATGTTTTCTACTTCACCTATCCTAGTATTGCCTTCTAAGGATAAGACATTTATTCTTCGTAGTGACGCTTCATCCACCGGGATTGGAGCTGCACTAATGCAAGAGTACTCTGGAACTCTGCATCCTGTGATGTATATTTCTCGGAAATTAAATGCCGCAGAGAAGAATTACTCGGTCCTAGACCGTGAATTATTGGCTATGGTTTGGTCAATCCTTAAACTGCAAAGATTTCTTCTGGGCGCGCATTTCATTGTGGAAACTGACCAGAAAGCTCTTACGGCTATTCAGAGTAAAAATCTGAAGAGCGCGAGATCAACGCGATACGCGATTGCTCTACAGCCATTTCATTTTTCGGTGCGAGCTATCCGTGGGTCAGAAAATGTGATGGCAGATATTTTGTCTAGATGCCCACATGATTCATAACTGTTATACAACTTTGATACAGTTGTTTCTATGTTGAAATGTGTACACATATGTAATATATCATATATTGATTGTAACACTACTTAGCGGTTCATTGATATGTATTCACCGCTGATCTTTCAATGTTTTTCGTCTTTGATGATCATGATGTTAAGATATCTTAGATGGAATTTATGTATAAACTAATGTGGAAATTGTGTCATTGCTAATATTGTAGTATGCGTTGGTGACACCTCTCTGGAAATATTTATACTTAGAGAAGTACTTTCTCTAAGGTCATAAAACTTATGCTTATCATCTGCGCATTGTTATTGCTGCGTTGTGAGCCTATTGTATGTTGCTCCTAGATGTATTTCAAAAAAAAAATGTACCATTTTTTTTTTCCCGAGGGGTGTGGTAATCTGTTGCGTGCATATTTTGACGCACATTTTACAAAAATCGATATGGCTATTTAATATGGGAAAAATATAGACATTCATTTATTTGTGTATGAAAATGCTGTTTATGGTAAAAGCGAGATAATCCATGTTTGATTCACACTTTTGATTATAGGAGTAATCGTTCTGGATATTGATCCAGCGCAAGGATATTGCGCTTGCGTTTGTACTTATTTTTTAGGGCCAGAAAATATATTAATTTGCTTATTGTGTTTATGGCCTGAATTCATATGTATTACATATTATTAGTACAAGTAGAATCAGTCCTATATTGTATATTTTGGATGGGTAGGAGGGACTAGATTCTTGCTAGCGGAAGTATGAGTTGTCTTGACAAGTCGTGATGAGTTCCGATGTACCGCTTACAAATGGCGGGGTACGTTTTTCAAGAGCTGGTCCTTTTGTCAGAAAAAAATGTCTTACGACGTGGTTTTTCTTCTGAAGGAGATGGTGTCTCTACGATAGTTTGTGTTAGAGACTCTCCTTATGTCAGTATATAGATGATTCGGACTCCAGGTAAACCCAGCTCCTATTTTTGATGATCTCTCGTCGGTTAAGCCTAGCTTGACTTTTGGTGCTTCGTTATGCTAGTGTCGTGTTTGGTATCGACGAAGATGACAGATTTTCCTGCAGCGGTTATGGCTACGTGAAATTAACCTGATCACCGTAGAGCTGTATGGAAACATTTACGAAATCATTTATATAACCATTATAAATTAACTCTGGCTTATATTCTCCTTCCTATGAATGAGTGAACGACAACTCAGGGAGGCAGCCATGTTGGATTTCGGTCATCATATGTTTTGATCACTGCCAAGAGAACAGATTATTTATCTTATTATCGGACAGTGACAGGGAGATCTCAATCTTGCTAGAAACCCCCTTTTCGTGGTTTCATAATCTATACTACAAACTATGGACGTCAAGTAACTTTGGTTATTTATCGATCCGCCCTTCACTGACGCGTTTAGTCAGATAGGGGGATGTGGCCATAATGTATCATGACATTGAACTTTTGATGTACTGCCCATTATTTCTGAATGTGTCATGACTTCAGATCTGCTATGTATACCTACAAATTGATATGTCAACGAACCATGATGTACTCGTATGTCCCAGTGTGTACGTCTGAATAAATTGAGTAAACTAAGATTCCAGCAGTCTGCATTGGTGCCTTGTAGACACAAGTGTGAGTGGTTATATTGGTCAGCACACGAACAGTACACCATTCGCGGTAATCACACTCTACACTTCTACTTCATACATACACCATCCTGCGTCGGCTGAAGTGACCAAGTTTTGGGCCTGCTTCCCCTGGAGCCTTTGCCTTCCCTAACTCAGGACTAGGGTGAGTTACCCATTTACAGCTGGGTAGACTGGAGCATGCCTGATCTCAACAACACACCACTCTTCCTTACAGAGCAGACAGACTGATACTTTACAGTGTGTGTGTGAAAGCAACTTTACAGAGTGGAAAGAACAAGACTTTACAGTCCATACCTTTAAAGGGAAATCTGAGACTTCAGTATATGTATCCGTGACTCTTTGGGGCTATCACTTTTCTTCTAACAGGACTGTGGGCTATACATCGAGGGAAAATATCATACCAATATCAAAGTCTGTTCATACCTTTAAAAGGGAAAATATTAGACTACAGCAGATGTATCCGTGACTCTTTGGGGCTATCACTTTTCTTCTAACAGGACTGTGGGCTATACATCGAGGGAAAGGATCATACCAATGGGTCTATCATTCTTGTAGCAATTCATTGACTTTATGACTATTTGTATATGGTTTGATGTAATTATATATGTTGTGATGGAAGTTTATTATGATAATTAAACTTCACATAAACTTATTCCAGAGTGTCGGTCAGTTCGTTCCCAATTATCTATATTTTCATTGTCATAGTTTCACGTCTGTGGGTCTATTGTAGTCACTTATGTGTGTGTGCGGTATATATAAATTATTATATATCATACTAGACGGTCTGACAAATCTTAATCTGTTGTAGATGATAGGCTGACTGAGAGAAATCATCTCGAGGGTCAGAGACCGACTCTAATATATTTCCTCCATCTCACTCGTGAAATCTATTTCTATTTTATCACCTCCCACTGAGCTATCACTTATTTCTATGTCTATTCAGAAGGGACCAACCTAAGTCTTAATTCACCTATCACAAATCTACGACAGCTCCCAGCGGTTGAGTCTATGCCTAGCCGGTTGGGTTGCCAAACTGGCAATGCCAATACGCATTTTGTATAGGTGACAAAACGCGTCAAAGAAACTGCGAAGTGAGCAGTGCAAATTTGATCGTTGACCATGGAAGAGGATGTAAGGGAGACTACTGAGGCATTTCCCATAATTGAAAGAGAAAAACATCTGACGGAATTACAAGTTTCTATAGCAGACATGATCTACACAATTAGTGCAAATTAAGTGACTTGCTGAAATTTATCTCATGAAAATAATCTAGCCGAAGTTCTTGGTGAACTTAAAAACGAACGAATATTATTTTGACCATTCCGATGACCAATTCAGAGCCTGAACGCTACCATTCGACATTAAAAAGAATTTAAAAAAAAAACATTTTTAAGGAGCACTGTGAATCAGGAAAGACCAAATGCTCTTGCAACGCTTTCAACAGAGAAAAGCTTAGTCAACAGTGCACCAAACTTGAATGAAAAAAGTTATTAATCTACTTTCAACAAATAAAAAACCGAAGAATGGATTTTATTTTTAAGTACAATTTCACGATTACACAAGTCTATTAATTGTAAGTGTTCAGGTAATGTTTTGTAGTATTTTCAGCTTGCTTATTATAATTACTATCTATGTCTACATGTCTTATAAACAAGGCATTAAAGAATCGTTAAGAAGCAGCACCCCCATACATCAGAGTCACGAGCCGCCACCGTTTTGACGTGTTCTTTGTATGTGCATTTAATCATATTTTCCCCAGGCGTCGTGGCGTCCAGTTTTGTGAAACGTAAATTAAACATTTTGCATGGAAAACTGAAAAACACTAAAAAAGTTAACTGTATAGAATACGATCTTACCAAAGACAAATTATTTTGTAGACAATAAACTTTCTTTTTAGTCTTCAAACATCATTAATTCATATACAAAGTAAAAAAAAAACATTGCTTATGTCCACAATTAGTGAGAGCAGCAATGAAGCCTGACCTACTTTACACCTCTTGTTCCATAAGATCCATTGCTGTTGACCTTCGTGTGCAGATGGCAGCTGGTGATTTTAATAGACAAGTGGTGCCTCGGGCAGTGTTAAAAAACGCGGTATTATGGGAGATAACATAGACTTTGAGCACATTAGTATTGTCAAGGGAAGTTAAAAAAAAGTGTTAATTAACCAAGGGAAGTAAAAAGAACCAAAAATGTTATTAGATTTATGAGATAACAGTTGTAAAATTTGTTCATTTCTTATGTAATAATTTAACACTTTTAAACAAAACAACAAGGTTATGTATTGTGTGAGAGCAAAAGTTTAAACATTCTGATTTAATAAAACAAAAGACATAAAAATTGTAGCCAGTTAATTTTTTTCAGCCAATCTTAAATTTTAGTGTTAGAACTAGTCTTTCAGCTTACAGCATTTATCTATATAAATCGAGACGTACTTACGAAACTATTTTTGACGGCGTACCTGCCTTACATTTACTAAAGTCTGTGAATGTGTTTAGAATGTTTGCAATAAATCTGTCGTTTGGTGGGAAAGAGGTGGTGTCGTCTGTATAAGCAATCAACTTCTGCTCGCCTTTCCTGGTATAAAGGTGCCCTTTATAGAGCTATCCTTTCTGATTTTTTCTAGCATGGGTTCTAGTGCTAGAACATAGAGTAGGGGAGAGAGGGCACCCCTATCTAACGGATCGCGTTAGCCTGAACGTGTTGGTAAAATATGATTCACCAAAACCTTGCTTTCGGGCTTCGTGTAAAGGATTTCAAAATATCCTCTAACTCCCGTTTTTTCTTTTCGTGACTGTGTGCTAGCTCCTCGGGCTACTCAACCATTTCTGGTTGAAACCTGCCATATTTGGGGGAAAAGCTTTGTGCAACACATACCGACCACTCCCCTTTAATTTGGTCTTTCAATAGTTTCTCTCCTGCTCCGGTACGCCTCTTGCGCTCCAAGGCATCCTTTGTTTCCGTAAACCAGCTGGTACCGGCTCACTCTGGGAACACAGTCCTTTCTCTCATTTCATGAAAACATTAGTTATTAGCTATCATCCAATGTATAAATTGTTCTCCATTTTTTATTTTATAAATTTTTTAAATGTCGTTTTATCACATGGGTAACAAAAATTTGTACATGTTGGAATGCTTCTTCTTCTTCTTCTTGCGATCGCATCTTTGATGATTACACCGTCAGACGAGTTCTCATGATGAATTCGACTGTTGTTTGAAGTTCCTCTTTAACTCCATGTAAATAATAAGGCCCAACGTTCTTCCTTCTCTTATTATTGTTCTTCTGAGTGTTTCTTTTGGTCTTCCTTTTTTCCGCTTACCCTCAGGAACCCAAGTGAGCGCCTGTAGTGGTATTTCTGTTGTTTTGCATTCGTAGGACATGACCGATATATGACCATCGTCTTTTCCTTATATAGTCGGAGACATATTTCTGCCTAGAGTCTTCTCTTATTTGTCGATTAGTCTTGAATTCTTTCCAACTGATGTTCATGAGTTTTTCTAAGACATTTGTTCTCGAATGTATTCAGCTTGTTCTCCAATGATTTTGTTATTTTCCAACTCTCACAGCCGTATGTTAACACTGAGATAACATTTGAATTAAACAGACGAAGCTTGGTATGTATATTCAATGATCGTAATTTCCAAATGTTAGATAATCTATTGAAGGCGCTAGCTGCTAAAGCAATTCTAGTATGGATTTCTCTTGTTGTGTCACCATCCTGAGTCATTTTACTGCCTAAATAATTGAAACTTTCAACTTTCTGTAGTTTTTCCCCGTTCAAGATGATATCAAAGGTCTCGTTAGAAAAGTTCATAGCTTTAGTTTTTAGAGGCATTTATTTGGAGACCAATTTTAACCGAGAGATGACACAAATTATTTATTGCTTCTTGGGATTGTCTTGGTGTTGAACTTAAGAATGCTACATCATCTGCGAAATCCAGGTCCCCCAGGAATTTTCCATTTGTCCATTTTATACCCAATTGTTCATTGTGGGTATAGTTTCTCATAACCCAATCAATAGCTATTCCAAAAAGGAGTGGTGACATAATACAGCCTTGTTTCACCCCTGTTTCTACTGTAAACCATTCTGTATTCCCTTTATTTGTTCTAACACAACATCTTGCATTGTCATATAGTGCTTTGATTATATTCACATATTTTGTTGGAAAACCATAGATTGTAAGTATCTTCCACAATGATGGGCGGTGTAGACTATCAAAGGCTTTTTGAAAATCGACGAAGGTGATAATAAGTGGCGATTGCCTTTCCACTGATTCTTCTATAATTGTTCTTAGTGTGAATATTTGATCAATACATGATCGTTTCGGCCTGAAACCCGCTTGTTCTTCTCTGATCTTTTAGTCAGCATGCAATTTAAGTCTTTCTAACATCATGCAACATAATAATTTTCCAGGTACTGATAATAGAGATATACCACGCCAGTTATTACAGTCTGATAGATCACCTTTCTTCGGTAACTTTACAATAATACTGTCTTTCCATTGTTGTGGTGGTTGTTCTTCTCTCCATACTTCATTTATAATATCTAAAATTCTCTAGAGGTTGTTGTCATTAACTGCTTTAATCATTTCCCCTGAAATTTCGTCAACTCCAGCAGCTTTAAAATTTTTTAATCTTTTAACGGCTTTTTTTATCTCGTCCAGCGTGAATTCATCGCAAGTTATTGGCAAGGTGGTTGTGGGTGTTTCATTATTAAAATCAGATGTTACTGTTGGTGGTGATCTGTTTAGCACCTCCATGAAGTGCTCAGCCCATCTCTTCATTTGTTCTTTTTCTGTTGGTATTGAATTCCCTAATTTACCTTTAACAGGTGTTTCCATAGCAGTAGGCTGGTGACATAGTTGTTTTGTAATTTGATAAAGGCACCTACTATTACCAGTTCTTGCAGCATTTTCAGCTTCTACGGCCAGTTCATTGATGAAATGTCTTTTATCTCTTCGAGTTTTTGTCTTCACTTCTTTATTTAACAAGTTATAAGTTAGTTTGCAAGATTCAACTGCATTATGTGTACTTGCCGCTTTGAGTTTAGTGTTGAGTCATTGGGCCAGTATATCTTTCTTAACTGGTCATACAGAGGACAATCCTGTAGAACATGCTCAGCAGTTTGTTCGTTTAATCCACATGTGCACAGTTGTGAAGCAGACAATCGTAGCTTGTGCATGTGTTTATTCAGTTTGTTATGCCCTGTCCTGAGTCGAAAAATAGTTATCTGTCCCTACCGCCGGTCGAGAGTGTGATAGTCGTCTTTGGGTTGGTTCTGTTCTCTTCTGATAGTCTGGATAGCTCTCTTTTTCTCAAAGTATGTGATTTCATTATCTTCTTGTTCACATTCTCCTCCCTTTTTTGCAAGTTTATCTGCCTTTTCATTTCCGGGTACACCACAATGAGATGGTACCCACTGAAGTATGGTTCTCTTTTTCGCAGCTACCTTGTTTAGTTCATTTCTCAGATGCGGGAGTTTACCACCCTTGAGAGCTTGCAGGACAGACAGTGCATCTGTGATGATGACTACCTGGTGGCAGTCAGAGTTGGTGTTATAAATCATATTTGCAGCTTGCTCTAGAGCTTGAACCTCAGCTGTATAGTTGGAACAGAATTTACCAGTGGGAATGTGCCTAGTCTCATAGTGGTTGTCAGGATATGAGATAAAGATACCGGCACCTCCATTCCTAACAGCATTAGTTGCTGATCCATCTGTATAGGCATGTATCCATGATTGATCGGGATAGCTTTCTTGGATCATACTCAATGTAGCAGTTCGTTTTTGCAGATCATTATACTCATATCCACTTGTGAGACCACTGACTGATGTATTAATTTGGAGGGCACTGCTGGCCTGCTCCCATGGTACAGGGTATAGGGTGGGCTTCAGTGGTGTTGTCTTCATGGATAGGTCTTCTTGATGCTGTCTTATAAGTCTTTTTCCCCGATGCACAAAGCTGCTACGCTTTAGACGTCCCAATGCCAGATCATCTAGTCTTGCCTTCATTGGGTGCATTGGCATACTGTTGTACTTTTCCATCTGGATCATGGTTTTTGTGTCTCTTCTATGGGACAATGTCTGTAATCCCGCAACCTTCTGCATCTCTGTTATTGGTGTAGTTTTCATGGCTCCTGTAATGAGCCTGAGAGCTTGATTTTGCACCTTGTCCAAAGACTGCAGATGTGAGTTAGCAGCTGATGACCATGCTGCTGAGCTAAACTCTAAGTGTGGTCTTATTACTCCATTATAAATCTTCTTTAGGTTTCGTTCATTTGCTCCCCAGTTGGTACCTGCTAATTTTCTGAGTATGCCTAGTCGTCTTCGGGCCTTTCCTTCTGCATTTTCAATATGCTTATTCCATGTAAGCCTTTGGTCAAATGTCACCCCAAGATAGGTGGGGTAGCTTTCTTCCTTGATCACGGTTGTCCCTAGGTGTATGTTAGCTGATTTGTCCTTGGGGGCGAGGGAGAACAGTGTTGTGGAGGTTTTGTCTGTGTTTATTGTGATAAGCCATTTCTCTGCCCATGACACTAGCATGTCTGCTGCCCGCTGCATTCTATAATTTGCTGTGGTGACATGTTGGAATGCTAATATGGTTCTTACACCGTACTGCGTACGGGTAAAAATAATAAAAATATATGATAAAACTACTCTCTTAACTCCCGTCCCCATCTTTGAGACCCCTCTTTTCCCGGTCTGCCTATTAGCCTTCAATGCATCCTTGTCTCCGCCTATGGTACCCCCAAGCAGCCCCTTGTTCGGGAAGTCACAAGTTTAATCATCAGTGTGACCAAATCCTACATGTATGTGTACAAACTACTGGACTCTTAACGGGGATCTAGTGTGTCTAGTCGCCTAAAGGTTGCTCTATGCTGAACACGCTCAACCATTATGATAGGAAACTCTTTACACAGCGATACAAGAGGAAGCAATCTGATCATCAGAAGAAGTCCCCCCATCCGACAAGTGTTTTGGCCCGATTACTCCTTTACACTCTTAGGGGGGCGGGCCCACTTGGGTCATGACTCCCAAGCGTCTCAGCTTCCTGTTGTCTTGTATCGAAAATGAACCCATTTCACTTATGGTAGCAACTTTTAAATCCACAACGCCAGCCGTGGGGGCAATTGTGAAAGTAACAAAGAGAAGACAAATTATTCCGTTCGTTCCGTCGCCCTTCACAACTGAGACACTAGCGCGCAGCCGACGAGCCTTAGCCCCTGCGCGCCGCAAGCCACTGAAATTCTGTACCTGACACTCTCTATAGTATACATCGCCTGTTGCCCCAGAGTCGCAGCCCTTTCACTAGTACACCAAAAAAAAACTCAGCGTTGTGGACTTAGAAAAATTTTGGTGTTTTCTGTACCGCAGCGTTTATTGTCACGATTTCCATTGCCCATTGCGGTTGTTCCACAGCCAGCCTGATGCCTTTTCGGCAGTTTCGCTAAGCCTCTTCAGTGCCCTTGTTCTAGACTGTCCCTTCAGCCCCAACAGTTTCAATAAATCATACACTGATGCAGCCACAAGCCTTCTTGCGCCTACTTCAACCGCCAAGACCCTTGCACTGAATCCATCGTGTCTCAGATCCGCGGTCAGATCGCTATACTTGGCCGCTTTGAATGAATGTTGCTCGTCTAATCTGGATTCAAATGAATTAATTAATTAAATTAATTGAAACCGCCCAGCCAAAGAGAAAAGCGTTTTTTTACGCAGCACACCAAGTCACTCTTCTTCAACCCGATGGTTTTAAATGCCTCGACAGTTTCAAGTTTCTTTGTTCGAGGCCCCCCCCCCCCCACCCCCCCCCCCCCCCCCCCCCCCCCCCCCCCCCCCCCCACCCCCACCCCCCCCCCCCCCTCCCCCCCCCCCCCCCGCCCCCCCCCCCCCCGCCTTCGACTTTTTGGTTATACACACGTGTGTATCTGCGCAGGTGAAGCTCTTTAACACAACTACAAACCAATTTTAACCGCCTTTAATCTGATGATTTTAGGTTACCATGCTTCTTCCTTTTTACTCTCTCTTTTGTTTTTTCTAAGGGTGCGAATGAAAGTTTTTGGAACGCATGAAAGTTTTTCTATATGAAATTTCAAAATTATCTATGAATGTAACATGTACACGAATTTGTAAACTGATTTGAAAAGCAAATAAAGTTCACTTAAAAAAAAAAAAAAAAAAAAAAAACTGCCTTACTTAAATTTATAACCGACTAGGTTGAACGGGACGCGCCTCGCCAAAACGAGGCAAACGTTTTACATAAAAAAAAAAATACTGTAGTAAAAAAAAAAAAATACTGTAGTTAAAAAAAAAAATACTGTAGTAAAAAAAAAAAAAAATAACAAAAGCGTGATGCAAAAGTTTCACACACACACACACAAAATTGTGAATGAGTGTGTGCAGGGTGTAGGCCTACCGGTTTTTTTTTTTTAAATACAGCTGCTCATTGTATTTTCATTTTTATACTAATATCCATGCTATTATTGTCAATGTATCAATGCATATGGCTTTATAAATTTCTAAGGAGTGTGAATAAAGATGTTGACCAAAAAATATATATATATATATACAGTATATATATTTTTAAATGGTAATTTATTTTTTGCCTTGGCTTTAAAAGTCGACACAACAAAAATTGTTTCAGAAGTAACTAACAATTTTCATTTCTAGTTTTTTGTAGGTCAGGCGTACCCCTTCAGAACAATCCCTAGCTTCATCTTCTACCTAGGACTAGTGATTAGATGTTACGGTAGGTCTAGTTTTGTTGCTTTTTGATCGGCCAGAATATGACTACGCCCACTCTTCAACTAAATCTAACCTGTCTATCTTTTCTGCGCCGATTCCGCATTTTGACAACAAACTGTGGCTACCGAACAATCATCACCAATGTCAGCAATGTTTCAAAGTAGTTTGACACAATTATTTGCTTAGGGGATTTAGAAAATGTAAATATAAAGCATGACATATTTCTCTAGCAATAACAACGAAAAAACAAACACGCGAATCGTCACACAAATTGTGATAATAACATCAAAACACGCTGCTTAACTACAGACAAATTAGTTGTTTAAATAGTAGCGGAAGTAATTCTACGAGTTTTAAAATATGAACTGCGTTAAACGGACGATTTTTTGGGTTTTATTCGTAATAAACAAAAACACAACGCTCTGAGCGTTGCGCTGGCACGGCACGTTGAATTACGCAACGCTCAGAGCGTTGGTCTGGAGTCAAAGAGTTAATTAAGGAAGTTGGGATGGGACGGAATTGCAGCAAGAGATTGGTAGAAGATTTAAGTAAAATTGAATGTAGAATCATAGCTATTGTAATATATTTAAAGTAGAATCATAGCTGTTGTAATATATTGAATGTAGAATCATAGCTGTTGTAATATATTGAATGTAGAATCATAGCTGTTGAAATATATTGAATGTAGAACCTGTTGTAATATATTGAATGTAGAATGGCAAAGACAGCTTTACATTAATTTCGTTGATTTCGAAAAAGCTTTTGACAGCATACATAGGGACAGTTTATGAAAAATACTGAGGGCTTATGGAATTCCAAGCTGCATAGTGTCAATCATAAAAAGCCTTTATGCTAACTTTACGTGTAGTGTTGGGCAGAGCAACCTAACCTTTGAGGTGAAGAAAGGAGTACGACAGGGATGCCCCATATCAACCACTCTATTTTTAACAGTCAAAGACTGGGTGATGCGCCAGACAACAGAGGGCAGTCCAAGAGGAATAAGATGGACTACATTTTATACATTGGAAGATCTGGAATATGCAGATGACATTGCACTACTAGCACATTCACATCAACACATCCAGGAAAAAACGGATAGACTTAATAAGTTTAGCCAGCAGGTGGGCTTGAACATCAATTTAAAGAAGTCTGAGGTCATGACGCTCAATGTGAGCAACCCTGAGCCCATATCAGTAAGGAATCAGCAACTGGTACAGACACATACCTTCACATACCTAGGAAGCATAGTAACACCAGACGGCGGGGCAGGCAAAGACATCAACATCATAATGAATAAGGCAAGAACAGCCTTTTTTAGCCTAAACAACATCTGGAAGTCCTCTCAATACAGCACAAGCACAAAATTAAGATTATATCAGAGCTGTGTGCTTTCTGTGCTTCTCCATGGTGCGGAATGCTTGAGAGTTACAGAGAAGGAAATGTCGAAATTGTCCTCTTTTCACACAACATGCCTAAGAAAAATTCACCGAATCTTTTGCCGAATACCATCACTAACCAAGATCTGCTTACTCGTAATAAGCAAGAGGACATACACACCATCATAGCTGGCAGACGCTGGAGCTGGGTTGGCCATGTCCTCAGAAGAGACCCCGATGCCATCACAAAAACAGCTATGCTTTGGACCCTTGAAGGAAAACGAAAGAGAGGCCGACCAAAAACAACCTGGCGGAGGACTGTAGAGGCTGAGATGCAAAGAATGAACCAGAGTTGGGGCACTGTACGAAGGATGGCCACCGACCGAGCAAAGTGGAATCAATTTGTTGTTGCCCTACAAGACGCCACTAGGCGTGATGGCCACTGACTGCTTTGACGGTCGGCGGCTAAGGATCTAAGAAGAAGAAGAAGAATCATAGCTGTTGTTATATATTGAATGTAGAATCATAGCTGTTGTAATATTTTGAATGTAGAATCATAGCTGTTGTACTATATTGAATGTAGAATCACAGCTGTTGTAATATATTGAATGTAGAATCATAGCTGTTGTAATATATTGAATGTAGAAGCATAGCTGTTGTAATATATTGAATGTAGAATTACAGCTGTTGTAATGTATTGAATGTAGAACCTGTTATAATATATTGAATGTAGAATCATAGCTGTTGTAATATATTGAATGTAGAATCATAGCTGTTGTAATATATTGAAAGTAAAATCATAGCTGTTGTAATATACTGAAAGTAGAATCATAGCTGTTGTAATATATTGAATGTAGAATCATAGCTGTTGTAATACATTGAATGTAGAATCACAGCTGTTGTAATATATTGAAAGTAGAAGCACAGCTGTTGTAATATATTGAATGTAGAATCACAGCTATTGTAATATATTGAATGTAGAATCATAGCTGTTGTAATATATTAGATGTAGAATCATAGCTGTTGTAATATATTGAATGCAGAATCATAGCTGTTGTAATATATTGAATGTAGAATCATAGCTGTTGTAATATATTGAATGTAGAATCATAGCTGTTGTAATATATTGAATGCAGAATCATAG
The DNA here is from genome assembly GCA_024509875.1 of Oreohelix idahoensis. Lineage (NCBI taxonomy): Eukaryota > Metazoa > Mollusca > Gastropoda > Stylommatophora > Oreohelicidae > Oreohelix > Oreohelix idahoensis. Next base: position 397,272 of record JAMPIV010018150.1, on the reverse strand, counting down.
ATGTAGTAATATATTGAATGTAGAATCATAGATGTTGTAATATACTTTTCACAAAAAGTAGGGGATATTTTAAGATGGTATGTATTATTTCACAAAAGAGTGGATTTCGTATTTTAATGGTTGTATGGACATATCGAGCACGCTCTTCTCCACTCTCACGTGCAATATCATGTTGACCTGGTGAATCGTGATGAGTAAGCCAATCCCAAGAACAGAGGTGGGGCCCATTCGTAAAGTTCACACATTATTCTTTTTCACCAAAATGCGTGTATCTCGGGTTTGATGAACACTACTCACCATGGACAGGTATAAAAAGAGTCTGCAACAGATAAAATTTCATTTCTTCGTCATGGAACGTTTGACAGAACAGCAGAGATGGATAGGCATTGGCATGTTGCAAACCGGAAGTCGGCAAGTGGACGTTGCTCGGAACCTCAATGTTTCACAGTCAGTTGTCAGCAGACTGTGGAACAGGTATCAAAATTTCCGCACAGTGTCTGATCTGCCTCGGACTGGCCGCCCAAGAGTCACTACACGCCGCCAAGATCAACTTCTTGTTACTCAGGCCCTCAGAACTCGGACTCTAAATGCTGCTCAACTTCAGCAACACCTTCAACAGACCACTGGGATCCGGGTCTCAACTCAGACAGTACGAAACCATTTGCACCAAGTGCAACTGGCCTCACGCAGACCGTTTGTAGCTTTGCCCATGTCATCACATTACAGGCGAGCAAGAATGGATTGGTGCCAACGTCATCATCGGTGGACCAAACAATAGTGGGCATCAGTGATGTTTTCTGATGAGTCCCGTTTCGTTTTGGATTTTCATGATCGTCGAATACGTGTCTGGCGACGGCGAGGTGAGCGTTACCAACCTCCTGCAACTGTTGCACACAACCGTTATGGAGGTGGCAGTGTAATGGTGTGGGCAGGCATCTGTATGAATGACAGGACCGACCTTCACATATGCCAGGTCAATATCACAGGGCTCTACTACCGTGAAAACATCATCGAGCCTATCGTTGTGCAATTTGCTCAACGGCACGGACCAGATTTCATCTTCCAGGATGACAATGCACGTCCTCACCGTGCTCGCGTCGTCCAAGGTCACCTTCAGATGCAGCATATCCAAACGTTACCGTGGCCGCCGATGTCCCCCGACCTGTCTCCTATTGAGCATTTGTGGGACCTCCTGAATAGACGCGTCCAACAACGTCCAGCCGCTCCACAGACTCTTCAGCAGTTAGCCCAGGCCCTTCAGCAGGAGTGGCAGAGAAGACAACATCAGAAGGCTTATTTGCAGTATGAGACGTCGTTGCAATGCATGTTTAGAGGCAAACGGGGGCGCTACACGTTTTTAGAAATTTTGGAATATTTTTGTGAAAATGGAGTACCTACCCCGCCTTGGTTGCCAGTGCGACTAAAATCATGTGAGTAAAGTCATAACACTTCTTATACCGCACATGTCTTGTTATGATGCTCAAGTTTACTTGTACGAAGGAATAAATGAACTAATTTGAAATATATTGTCTTTGGATAGCTTTTAATTTCAATATCCCCTACGTTTTGTGACAGGTATATATTGAATGTAGAATCACAGCTGTTGTAATATATTGAATGTAGAATCATAGCTGTTGTAATATATTGAATGTAGAATCATAGCTGTTGTTTTATATTGAATGTAGAATCACAGCTGTTGTAATATATTGAATGTAGAATCATAGCTGTTGTAATATATTGAATGTAGAATCATAGCTGTTGTATCATATTGAATGTAGAATCATAGCTGTTGTAATATATTGAATGTAGAATCATAGCTGTTGTAATATATTGAATGTAGAATCACAGCTGTTGTAATATATTGAATGTAGAATCACAGCTGTTGTAATATATTGAATGTAGAATCACAGCTGTTGTAATATATTGAATGTAGAATCATAGCTGTTGTAATATACTGAATGTAGAATCATAGCTGTTGTAATATATTGAATGTAGAATCACAGCTGTTGTAATATATTGAATGTAGAAACACAGCTGTTGTAATATATTGAATGTAGAATCACAGCTGTTGTAATACACTGAATGTAGAATCACAGCTGTTGTCGTGAAACGAGTGTAAGCCACTACTTGGTTAATCACTATGTCGAAATACAGATTTGCTTCAACCAATCAACGATCACCGTTCACCAGTCTCTGAGACAGAATACATTATACTGTTCACGCAGTTCACGCAAGATGGCGGCGAAAAACTGAATAAAATTAGGCGGTATGAGCAAAAGACGAAACCGGAGGAAACCAATCAACTTGGTCCGCCAGGAACCAACCGAAAGCTTTCCTTAAGTATTTACCTGCCTATATAATCGGGCGGATTTTATGCTAACCACGCAACCCCGAACTTGACGCCAGAGATACTGACTGAAGAGGAAGAAGCTGTCACCTTGATTTGTTGCTTACCTGAGGGCATCGACCTGCAACCTACTTCACTAGTCGAGTCAAACTGGCCTTTTTTTAAATCTTGGAGGGTTTCATTTGTGTCCTAAAAACCTGAGGTCGTATGTTCGAGTCAATCCCGCTGCCTGGAACTTCGCAGGAGCATAGAGATTGTACAGAAGCTACATCTTTAGTCCCCCCCCCCCCAGTCTTGGGTGGGCTAAAGTAACGAGCCTCAGCAGGAGTTGTGTGAACCAAACTAAGGAGAACAGAACGTTTTAAGGGATGAGTACACATTAGTACCATTTCTGTCAGCATTGTGAGCATAGAAACTGTCAGTGATGAGAAAGTGAAATTAGCATAGCAAGAGACAAAAATAACAACATAGCTGATAAGTGTTATATCCTTAATTAACAGCACAGCTGATATAATTTTTGTTCCTATAATTGGAAAACTTGTTGTAATATTTATTTACACACATATATATATATATATATATATATATATATATATATATATATATATATATATATATATATATATATATATATATATATATATATATATTTGTAAATCATATGTAAACTTACAAATTCATTACATTCCATTTTTCAACATTCACCCTTCAGCACAAGAGTAGATAGTGTATATACTAAATAAATAAGAAGGAAATTGTATTTGAACGACTTGTCAATTTTATCTTAGTTAAGTAAAATCTGTTTCCTTGTTTATTAATATCACAGTTAGTTACACAGCGGAGGTGGCGCTTTATGTCGGTCTCCTCTCTACTATTGTTTCGAGATCAGAACATTCACAGCCGTAACTAATTTGTGATACCAGTAGTCCTCTCAGACACTGGGACTTCACCATTTTCTGCAGAAATTCTATTTCTGTAATTGTCAGTACTATACTGATCCAAGAGCCAAACAAAACCTCTCGCCACACTGGGGGCTCGTTCCTGGGATATTTCTCTACATCTTGAGCCATACTTAGTCTTGTCATCTATCTACATTCTATCTTGTGCCACCCATAGATAACATAAGAAACAAATTTTTGAAAAAAAAATAAAAAATAAAAAAAATAAAAAAAATCTATAATAGGATTTTTTTATTGTTTTCTTAGGAGAAGTACCATTTAGTACTCAGTAAATAGTTGATGCTCACAAAGTTGCACGGAATTTTTTTGTTCATTTAAATTAATTAAGTTTAATTACAATAATTTGGTTATAGTAGATATACATACCCTATCTAAGTAACGCCATGGCTGATCTAGTGAAGTTCAGAACTGCGATCATGCAGATGGGTAAGGAATTAAATATGACAGGTGAAGCTCTCACTCAGTATGTCACAACAGAAGTGGACAAACACATGGATAGGGAAGAAAGAAAGTTGTAATTAGAGACTGAAGCAAAGAAATTAGAGGCTGATAGAGAAGCAACATGCCTAAGAAAAATTCACAGAATCTTTTGGCCGAATACCATCACCAACCAAGATCTGCTTACTCGTAGCAAGCAAGAGGACATGCATACCATCATAGCTGGCAGACGCTGGAGCTGGGTTGGTCATGTCCTCAGAAGAGACCCCGATGCCATCACAAGAACAGCTATGCTTTGGACCCCTGAAGGAAAGCGAAAGAGAGGCCGACCAAAAACAACTTGGCGGAGGACTGTGGAGGCTGAGATGCAAAGAATGAACCAGAGTTGGGGCACTGTACGAAGGATGGCCACCGACCGTGCAAAAAGGAATCAATTTGTTGTTGCCCTACAAGACGCCACTAGGCGTGATGGCCACTGACTGCTTTGACGGTCGGTGGTTAAGGATCGAAGAAGAAGAAAAAGAGAAGCAAAGAAATTTGAGGCTGAAGAAAGGAGGTTGCAAGCTGAAAGAGAAGTCAAAAGACTGGAAGCTGAAAGAGAAGTCAAAAGACTGGAAGCTGAGAGAGAAGACAAAAGACTGGAAGCTGAGAGAGAAGACAAAAGACTGGAAGCTGAAAGAGAAACTAAAAGGTTAGAAGCTGAGGAAAGGAAATTACAAGCAGAGAGAGACCATCAGTTGAGATTAAAAGAGCTTGAAATTCAGGCAAATACTGGCAATAATGGTGGTAGCTCACCTCACTCTGAGAGTAGCTCCAGCCAGAGCACCTCAAGTGGGGCCATGAATTTTCATCTGGACTAATTTGTTGAGAAAGAAGACGCCATTGAGTCGTACCTGGATAGATACGAAAGACTAGCCACTACCTATGGCTTAGTGAAAGAAAAATGGGGTCTCAAACTATCTCAGGGATTGAGAGGTGTGGCCTACGATGTGTATTTGAAGCTCTCAAGAGATGACCAGGAAGATTATGAAATCCTGAAGCAGGCACTGCTTGTGAGATATGAAAAGAACTCAGAATCATATAGAAAGAAATTCCGAACAGCTAAACTTCTTCCAGGAGAAAACTATCACCAATTCTCTGCTAGACTGGAAACCTATTTGGAAAAATGGAGTAGTTTAGGAAAGTGTCAGGATCTGAAAGAAATGATAATGATGGAGCAAGTGAAAGAGTCCATGCCTCAAGAAATGAGGAAGTTTATCATGGAACAAGGAGCAGAGAGATTGGAAGATATTGTAACTGTTGCTGAGAGATATCAAGCAGCTCAGGCAGAAGTATTAGGAAATAGGAAAAAGCAGGATGAAAACTTCACATCATCACAAAACTATACCAAATATGAACAAAAAGACCATACCACAAGGAACAAACAAAGATTTGACCAAAAGGACAAAAACCCTCTAAGATCGGATAAGACACCTTACCGGAAGGAAGGAAAGTGGTGTAAAACTTGTCTAATGAGTAACCACAATACTGCAGACTGCAGAAGGAACAACCCTCCTTATTACGCTGCGTGTCTCACAACAGGAAACAAGGGAAGGAAGGAACTGGCAGGTAGTCAAAATGACCTCCATCATCCCCCTGTCTGTGAGGAAGTGACATGTAATGGCACTAAAATTCAGTGCTTATATGATTCAGGTTTGGAATTCGACTCAGTCGTGAGTGCAACCCTAGTGCACCCTGACCAACTTACCACAGAAACAGTGGACATACAAGGGGCAATGCAGGGAACCGGCACCATGACACTTCCCATAGCAAGGATCAACGTGAGAACTCGCTATGTGGAAGGAGTGATAAGAGCAGCAGTGAGTGATGATCCTATATACCCGCTGGTAATAGGATGTAAATATGTCTTTTTGGGTGACCCAATAAAACCTGTTGTCATGGCAGCAAATCATACCAGGACGAGCACCAAAAAGGAGGAGGGAGATCCAATAAACATTCATCGTACAAAGATGAAAAAGGCTCAAACAGCAGATAGCACATTGAAGCCTTGTTTTGGCAAATTGCCAAAGGCCCATAACCCTCCAGAGAAAGGAGACTACTATATGGAAAATGGCCTACTCTACAGACAAGTTGGAAAAGGACCTAAAAGGCATGGACAGCTGGTAGTGCCAAAATTCTATAGGGAGGAAATTATGGAGCAAGAGCATGCTACATCAGGCAGTGGCCACAGAGGAAAAGGGGCCACTGGTCAAAATATAGCATTGCTATATTACTGGCCAGGAATAATTGAAGACATAAGTCGGTATATGAAATCCTGTTCAGAATGTAACCAGGTAACCTCATTCAGAAGCGTAGACCAGTTACAGGACCTAGGGAAGCATTGTTGCGGACGTAGGCCCACAAAGAAAATACACCAGAGAAAACAACAGGTAGATGCAGTGATAAAGAGAGAACAAAATCACAACAAGTCTACTGTTACACCAGTAACCATGGCAACTCTCCGTATTGTACAGAGAGGGGACGAGAGACATCCCACCCCGACTAGATATTTGTCGGAACACCATGGCCTGGATCATTTGGAAAATTTGGTTAGTCAGCAACCAGTATTAAAAAAAGCTGCAGAAACAAACCCGAACCAAAGGAGGTAGGAACCAGGGCTGTACCAAACAGTTGAGGGAGACAGGCCCCACTTCGGTATACTGCCCCTTACAATAGAAATAGGTGTGGGTCCGGCAACGTTGTAGTATTGCCGTCCCCATACACAGTCCACTGGAAGCATTGCTGCGGACATGGACTGAACAATAGCAAGCACAAACACTGAAGGATGAGATTGACTATCTCTTAAAAGAGAATTATTTCAAAGTCTGAATCTCCCTATAGCTCAAGTGTGGTGCTATTAAGGAAGCCTAGTGGTGAACACAGGTTATGTATTTACTACAAGAAGCTAAATGCGATCACAGAATCTCAGGTGGACCCATTACCTGACACCAACCAGCTATTCTCTACACTGAGTAAGGCTAGGTATTTATCGAAGGTAGATCTAAGCAAGGGATACTACCAAATACCAGTGAAACCAGAAGTTAGGAAAATGCTGGCATTTAGTACATCAGACGGACACTACGAGTTTAATGTACTACCCTTTGGGCTGAAAAATGCGCCCAGTATCTTTTCAAGAATGATGAGGAAATTATTGGAACCTCTACAAAATCCCCATATCACTAACTTTATGGATGACATTCTTGTTGCTACAAAAACATTTGAAGAGCATATAGTAGCGCTCTCCATGTTGTTTGACAGACTGAGAGCCACTGGATTGACTGCACGTCCAACCAAGTGCTATATCGGTTGTAAGGAGTTGAAATTCTTAGGTCAAACTATTTCTACAGGTCATATGTCTCCTGACCCAAAGAATATAGAGAAGTTAAAGAAGGCACCCAGACCTCAAACGAAGAAAGATGTGAGATCATTCGTGTCTTTATGTGGGTTCTATCAGAAGTACATACCCCACTTTAACTCTCTGTGTGCACCATTAACCAACTTAACGAAGAAAGGACAGCCTGACAAAATCCAATGGAATGCTGATTGTGAAAAAGCTTACACAGAGCTAAAAGCAAAACTCACCAGCAAACCAATCCTTACACTACCCGATATCACACAGGAATTTGTATTAAGGACGGACGCTAGCAGTATAGGTATTGGTGCAACTCTCTTGCAGAAATCAAAAGCCCAGCCGGAGGTACTTTTACCAGTCGCCTACGCCAGTAGGAAGCTGAATGCAGCTGAGTTGAACTACTCGACCATAGAGAAAGAATGTTTAGCTCTAATTTGGTCCATCAACAAATTTTCACCTTATCTGTATGGGACACACTTCATTGTCCAAAGCGATCACCAACCTTTAACATTCTTGGCTGCATCTAAAAAGCTAAATTCGAGATTGTTAAGGTGGAGTCTGCTTCTGGCGCCTTATTCCTTTACCGTGAATTACATTCCGGGAAGAGACAATGTAGGAGCTGATTTTTTAAGTCGACACCCTAGTACTCTGGAAGGACAGACGCAAAAGGATTAACCACAGCAGGGTTTTACACGTCAGCTATGACAAGTCACAGCTAGGAACGGAGGGGGCTATGTCGTGAAACGACTGTAAGCCACTACTTGGTTAATCACTATGTCGAAATACAGATTTGCTTCAACCAATCAACGATCACCGTTCACCAGTCTCTGAGACAGAATAAATTATACTGTTCAAGCAGTTCACGCAAGATGGCGGCGAAAAACTGAATAAAATTAGACGGTATGAGCAAAAGACGAAACCGGAGGAAACCAGTCAACTTGCTCCGCCAGGAACCGACCGAAAGCTTTCCTTAAGTATTTACCTGCCTATATAATCGGGCGGATTTTATGCTAACCACGCAACCCCGAACTTGACGCCAGAGATACTGACTGAAGAGGAAGAAGCTGTCACCTTGATTTGTTGCTTACCTAAGGGCATCGACTTGCAACCTACTTCACTAGTCGAGTCAAACTGGCCTTTTTTTAAATCTTGGAGGGTTTCATTTGTGTCCTAAAAACCTGAGGTCGTATGTTCGAGTCAATCCCACTGCCTGGAACTTCGCAGGAGCATAGAGATTGTACAGAAGCTACATCTTTAGTCCCCCTCAGTCTTGGGTGGGCTAAAGTAACGAGCCTCAGCAGGAGTTGTGTGAACCAAACTAAGGAGAACAGAACGTTTTAAGAGATGAGTACACATTAGTACCATTTCTGTCAGCATTGTGAGCATAGAAACTGTCAGTGATGAGAAAGTGAAATTAGCATAGCAAGAGACAAAAATAACAACATAGCTGATAAGTGTTATATCCTTAATTAACAGCACAGCTGATATAATTTTTGTTCCTATAATTGGAAAACGTGTTGTAATATTTATTTACATATATATATATATATATATATATATATATATATATAATATATATATATATATATATATATATATATATATATATAATATTATATATATATATATAATATATATTTGTAAATCATATGTAATATTTGTAAATCATATGTAAACTTACAAATTCATTACATTCCATTTTTCAACATTAACCCTTCAGCACAAGAGTAGATAGTGTATATACTAAATAAATAAGAAGGAAATTGTATTTGAACGACTTGTCAATTTTATCTTAGTTAAGTAAAATCGGTTTCCTTGTTTATTAATATCACAGTTAGTTACACAGCGGAGGTGGCGCTTTATGTCGGTCTCCTCTCTACTATTGTTTCGAGATCAGAACATTCACAGCCGTAACTAATTTGTGATACCAGTAGTCCTCTCAGACACTGGGACTTCACCATTTTCTGCAGAAATTCTATTTCTGTAATTGTCAGTACTATACTGATCCAAGAGCCAAACAAAACCTCTCGCCACAGCTGTTGTAATAGATTGAATGTAGAATCATAGCTGTTGTAATATATTGAGTGTAGAATCATAGCTGTTGTAATATATTGAATGCAGAATCATAGCTGTTGTAATATATTGAATGTAGAATCATAGCTGTTGTAATACATTGAATGTAGAATCATAGCTGTTGTAATATATTGAATGTAGAATCATAGCTGTTGTAATATATTGAATGTAGAATCACAGCTGTTGTAATATATTGAATGTAGAATTATAGATGTTGTAATATATTGAATGTAGAATCACAGCTGTTGTAATATATTGAATGTAGAATCACCGCTGTTGTATTATATTGAATGTAGAATCATAGCTGTTGTAATATACTGAATGTAGAATCATAGCTGTTGTAATATATTGAATGTAGAATCATAGCTGTTGTAATATATTGAATGTAGAATCATAGCTGTTATAATATATATAATGTAGAATCATAGCTGTTATAATATACTGAATGCAGAATCATAGCTGTTGCAATATATAGAAAGTAGAATCATAGCTGTTGTAATATATTGAATGTAGAATCATAGCTGTTGTAATATATTGAATGCAGAATCATAGCTGTTGTAATATATTTACGGATACTTGATATCTTCTTCTTTGGTTCTTGGCCACGGACTGACAAAGCAATCAGTGACCAATACGCCTAGTGACAACTTGTAAGGTCGCAACAAACTGTCTCCACTTAGCTCGGTCCACAGCCATACTTCATGTTAACTGGTTGCTATACGCAACTATTAAAACATGAAAAGGAGTGTCATTTTATTAAAAAGTTCAGTGACGATGAAATGATATCCCCTTTGAACAAGCAGCTATGGCATAATCTATTTTTATCTAGGCCTTACACCTCACTCAAGACAGCTTTTGAACATAAAACTAAAAACAATTTATAGTCTAGGAATCTTCCTGGTTGAAACTGTTATGACAAGGTCTGTGTACAATAAATTTTGTTATCTCAAACGTCAAAACTTAACAGACTGTGTTTGGTGATACAATGAGGAAGTGAAGGGTCGGTGTGTAGCTGTAATTCCATACAAGTGGATCTGAAAAGAATGCATGGTTACAAGATAACGATTAGTCCTAACGCAGATTTCTGCAAGTCGGAATGAAAATACACAGGGAGAAAACAAAGATAATGAAATGAGAATAAATGAAGGAAACGATTGTACTGGAAGAAACACCACTACAAAATAAAGAATCGTACATATATCGTGGCTGCAATATAGACACAGTTGGAGGGACAGCCACATATATCAAAATAAGAATACATGAGGCAAAAGAAGTTTCATGCTTTGGGAAATATATGGAGATCAAAAGAAATCAAGTCCATCGAGAAAATCAGAATCTTCAGTTCAAATTTCAAGTTAGTCTTATGGTATGGCTCTAGAACATGGAGAACAACAACCAAAAAGCTACAGACTTTCATAAATGATGCTTGCATAGAATAGAAGGATTGGAGTGATATGACAAGAACATTAATGTGGAACTGATGATTAAAACCAGACAAGTGCAGGTGGAACAAGAGATGAGAAGAAGACGCTGGAGATGGATAGGACACACATTGAGGAAACTTACTGATAACGTTACAAGGCAGTTCTTGTTCATGAACCCTCAGCGTAAGAGAAGCAGAGGTATACCAGACAAACACACACACACACACACACACACACACACACACACACACACACACACACATGGAGAAGAGAACTAGAGACAGGATTGAAAATGATGAGAAAGACGTTGAAAGAATTTGAGCCGATGGCACGTTTGCTGCAGGCCTCTCTGGAAAGCTAAAGGATATTGACTGATTGAACAAAATATCAGTGATTAAGAATGCAGCAAAACAATTTCACTTCTTTTCATAGAGTGGCTCGCAGGTCTACCCAAAATAGCGGCAAGCCACTTGGAGTGGCTCGCAACAGTGATGTCTTTATAATTGAAGTTTAAGCAAAATTTACTATTATTTCTTCCAATCCAGTATTTCTAATGTCCTTCCTTAACATACGTGTTTATATGTGCTAGATTTTTAATATGTGAGGAGGTGTTACTTTTAAATACAATAAGTAACGACTTCTTATTTTAAACAAACCTTTTCTGCCTGAAATGGTTTCGTGTTTAAATCATCGTAAACAAGGTTTATGAACATGCATCGCAGCTTATTCAATCGTGGATTGGAAATGATAATGATATGTTATTGAACATCAATACTTATTTATTCAGAAGAATTCAGAGGGTAAATCAACAGATTCTGAGAATGAGGGGTATTTCCCATAGCTAGACCTAGATTAAGCAGGGGAAGAGGCACGATAAAAGAAAAACAGAAAGGTCTTATAAAAGAAACAGAAGATAAATTTAGATCACAACTCAAACCAGAAATAATTACAACTGATAAAAGATTGTTTCTGGCTAAAATTATAGAAGCAGAAGATGGATGGAATGAAGCTGAACAGTTTTCAACTCCTACTGCATTTAGTTGTGACAACAAATTTCAAAATGTCACAAAAACGTTAATTACGATCAGAATGAAATGACATTTTCCTATATTTAATAAAAATGGATGTAATCTAAAATGAAAACTGGTTTCAGGTGTTGGGTTTTGTAAATCTTTATATTGTTCTATATTCATTATTGTATATGTTATATAATATTTTTAAACCACTGAATTAAATCTTTAATTAAACGATAGTCACATTGTTTAACAGGAATAAAAGTTAATATATAGTAATTGGGAATGTTAACGTCTGATAGTGTTCTTACAATACATATGACTTTTAACAGGTGAAAGTCAAGTAAATTTCTGTTAAAGTCAGTTATATAACTGGAACTGCCAGGCCTTTACACACCTCACCCTTAACATTATTCTTGTTTGGAGTTTCTGTTTGATTTTGACGGTTTTATCTCGATTTTGTTTGTTTGTGTTGTCTTTTAAACATACAAGCATAATTGGTAATTGTGATTTGCCCTATTTACAATGATTTGATAGGTGTGATGCTTCTTTCTGTGGTGGATTTAGTAGTATTCTATAAATATTATTAATTTTAATTCTATCAGGTGTGAGATCAGCTATGCAAGCCCCTGAGGTTTATTACATTCAGATAAGTTTACAGGGAACCTGTCTGCTTCCCCAAATGACCTCACCCGATTGTATATCTTTCCCTACTGAAGTTTAATGGTGTGTGTATGTTGTCTAGCAAGTGTCTAGGGTATATGCAATGTGATGAAGTGTAGAAACAGGACAACAACTACACCTATTACTAATAAACAATGATTAAACAAGTCACTAGTTAAGTTTTCAATTTAACATATTTTTTGTACAATTTATTTTCCTGTATCCTTGTTATTCTTTTAGACACAGGAATAATCAACTCAAAATGATAATATAAATATTTACAGCAATTAATTCACAAATATCATTGAGTCTGTGTTTTCCCACAATTATTTATATGAGTCAATCTAGAAAAGTGTCAAGTATTCCTTGCTCCTAGAAAAGGGTACAGGTTATTCGAACGTTTGGATTCATCACTGTCTGACACAATACATTTTGGGAAATTGAGAGTTGGATTGTTTGCGATATCAAATACCCCAGACACGATTGCTTATCTGGGATTTCTGGTAACAGGCTGACTGAAGTATACTATGTCAGCTTTCACTGCCAAGTCACGCTTCTGCTTCTTGTAATATTTATGTGCAGGCACTCAGTAGATATGACCTCACTGCAGAACTTATGGTCAGGTAATTGATCACCTGGGCTCACGTTCAAACGTAGAAGAAACCCGCATCAAAGAAATTTACACACTAAACAGTTGAATATTGCGATATATGGCAACCATCCAGATCGCTGCTAGTGCAGAATAGCAAACAAGAATGTACACCTTTCTTGTCTTAAAACAACTTTAGTGAATGAATTCTTTTTAACAAGTGGCCCCGAATACCAACTACTAACTGCTTTTATTCAATCGTTAGGATGGATGGGTTTGAAAAAAAATCGAAAAAAGGTGATTCGTCTTACGAGGACAAAAGACAAAGAAAATAGTCTACGTTACGGCCACAAGGCCTTCGTCAGGAAAGGAAAGAAAGTGAAGGCTAGATAGGACACATAAAAACTAAATAAAATAAAAACTGGGTACTTCCCTGAAGGCAAGAACCGAAATTCTATCAAAATCGCTGTCTCAATCGTTAGTATATTACACCACAGCCAATCAGGGACCGTTTGGCTTCTAGCGTTCTTTTTCAAAACTGACCTCAAATATTCAAAATTAGGACTCCTTCCCCTCTACCCCTACTACGGGCAAACTGCGGAAGATTTTCAAGTCCGTTCGTCTACCTGTCTTCTGTCCAACTTCTTTATTTCTTAATAGTTTTAAATTCTGATACATACTTATTCATGCTGTTGTTATCTATCGCACAGTCATTTCATTATTTTATTCTTGTATTTATTTCTAATGCCTAGTATCGTTTTATTTCTACAATGCTTCAAAAAACTATTTCCTATCTCTCCTATTCAAATTTGTAAACACGACTAGTGACACTCCTAGTCCGATACTCCGTCTCATCCCCCCATTCAGTACTGCAAATTCAAAAAATCTCACGTTAACCTTAATTGTTTCCTTTTATTTTTAACTATCGCTCTCATGCAGACCGCAGCAGATCCTTGTAGTACGTTACCAAATTTTTAACAACACGTTTGTAGAATCACTACTTTGACTGGCATAGTAGAAGCTGTTAGTCACTAGCACACGGGCTGTTTTATTTACTTGCATTTGGGAGTACAATTCTATGGAAATTAGCGTTTGTCTCAAGATCGAGGCATAAAATTTTAGCAATGACTTGCGGCGTCGGCGACAACGATCTCCATAACTTCGCTCTTTTATTCCTAGGTTTCTTTCTACTTATAACCAACTATATTATGTGTTTCAATCGGTGAAATCTCGAGACATATGTGAGCGTGTTGCACATACAGATTGTATTTTACGACACTTTCCCATATCGGCAGTTGTTCATATCATTTGGATTTTAAAAAAATATATATATATATTTTAATTTTAATCTTTTACATATAGACCTAAACGGCAATGATAATTTTTCATCATTAATTTAAAAAAAAATAAATAAACCACTGAACTACTTAACAATGTTTATCTAAGAGAGCTTTCATGTCTGCACATTGTCATGTCTAAACTGTTTCTTTTCATGGCAAAATCAGTAGCGGCAGCCATGTCTCAAAATTTACTCCTAAAATGAGCTCACAAAATCGTGGATTTTGAGCACAAAGGCTAAGAGTTAAACATTTGGGAAATTATGTTAATTGAACGCGGAGTAATGAAGAGCGTAGAGTTAGGCGACATAGTGAAACACTTTGCTGAACAAAAATCAATTATTATTAGTTTAAAAAGAATGCAGGCGAGGGAAGAACACAATTGTTTATAATAACCGACACATTCTACGTAAAATATAATCTCGTTATTATTTACGTCGTCATGGAATGTAAATAATACACCATAGAAATGACATTATTTTGTTACGCCATTTTTTAGTCATCACTACAGGGTCCCCGTCGAAACTGTTCGAATTGGGCCCCTCACTTCTGCAAAGCCGGCCCTGAAAGTATCGATTCACTTTATAAGTTAAGACCATTATGAGTACTATCTGTGACAGACGTCATACATGACTCCTTGTTTTTAAAGGGCACCGTTTATCGCAATGACCTGTTCCAAGAATGAGATCGTTAACGCCCATTTAATTGCTAGTAAAACTTCCGGGCACTGGTGGAGTTATAAATAGCTCACCGACTTGGGGTAACTACTGTCATGCACATCACAAGACACCAACGTCCGCCACTACTCGAGAAAAGATCGCTTTATCGTCAAAATGCCCAGACATAAGCCACACGCTAAAAAGAGAAAGGTCTACACCAGCCCACCAGCGCAGAACAGCAAGGGTAATCACAATATCACAATCAACAATGACAGACAGCCAGAGAGCAAGACTGCCAAAAGTACTCGTGCCGGGACCGGCCTTTCTATAACTCCGGACACGACGGAGTTAGCTGTGACATGCGTCGACCCGACTGAGAGTCTGAGTGGCCCGACCCCTTGCCTAGATAAAGAAGACCCAGAACATAAAGAAATATGGAGAGCGTTACGACAGCTGGAGAAAAGAAAACAAGCGCTTCTATCCAGGCTGCACCCACCACACGTACCAGACTCGTCAGCAGAAACCCGGTCTATGACAGAGAAGCCGCACGATGCCGAGATGACACCTGACCCACCTGCAAGCACTATGAAGGAAGTGATAGAGGCAGATCCTCAACACAGACAGGTACAAGAGGAAGATGTCGCAGAGACCATTTTAGATGCACTTCGAAGACTTGAAGACGGAGACGAGTCCCTTAGGCTCGCTCTTCAAGAAGCAACAGTAGAAGTAGCCCCAGACGTGCTGGACATCGAAACCACTGAGAAGCAAGCTACCATTCCTGATCCTGAGGAAACAACAGCTGACAACTCAAGGGCTCAGACACAAGATATCACACCGAATAACCAAGAACAAGATTCGAACCAAGCCTGTAGAAGGAAACAAAGACCAAACACTAAAAATACAAGCAACTCAGAAACGATACAGGAGAGGATTGTTAAGATCACCCAGACGTCAGGAAGTGAGGCCTCACTCAGGGCCCTACCCGACAACAAAGTGATCAACATCCTCGAGGTGATAACTGGAAGAAGAGGTATCGCTAAAGTAGGGAGGCACGAAAAGGGAGTCGTGCTTTCACTCAACAAAACAGACAAAACCACCTCGCTGATGATCGAACTGGAATCTAGTCCAAAAGAAGTCCAGTTGCCCCACCAAATAAAAGTGGTGGTGGAGAAATACATAACAACAAAGAAGGTGGTCATCAGAGGGGTGGATTCCAGTTGTTCCGAAGCCGAGGTCCACAGACGCCTTCAAGCTGAAAACGCAAATCTTAAAATCACGCAGGTCGAAAGGCTAAAAACCTGGGCCAAGAAAGATACCAACCTGATGATAGTTACGGTAGAAGGATCGACAAGACCCGAGAGACTGACGCTCGAAACATCAACAAAAAGGACAGAACCATATATACCTCCGGTCATGCAGTGCTCTAACTGCCAACAGTTTTCACACACCAAGAAAACATGCAGGAGAGACGCTGTCTGCCGATATTGCGCGGGAAACCACCAATATGGCGACTGCCCCAGGGCGAAGGAGGACCACAACTACAAATCAATTAATGCAAACCGTACCTGTGCAAACTGCCATGGAAACCACGGGGCAAGGTACCGAGGCTGCCCTGTGTTTCAGGAAACAAAGAGCATCTTGAAGGAGGCCGTGTCCAAAAACATCCCCTTCAAGGAGGCAAAACACAGAGTGGCTGCGGATGGTGCAGAAAAACAGCGCATAATAGATAGACGACAGTTACACAAGCTGACCGCTGAAGTGAAAGAAATGAAACTACAGGTCGTAAACAGAAGCAAGCAGGCTCCCGAAGAACCAACCGACAGTGGTGAAGACGTAATAGATCTTCAGAGCGTCAAAGATATGATGGAAGAAATGAAAAGAATCCAGCAGCAGATAAAAACAGATGTCAAGAGGCTGACAGAACTGAAGGAAGAAAACTACACAATCCTCAAGAGAATCGAAACAGAGCGAAGAGCCATTGAGGAAATGACATCAAACACAAGAGAGACCAAAACAAACGAACAATCAGACGAGGAAGTCATCGAAGAAACACTTGAAAAACTAGAAAAAACAATATTACAGATACAGGAAAGCAGGAAGACAAGAGAAACACAAACGAGGAAAGCAAAAACTAACAAAACGACACAAGACAGATAGGAAGGCAGGAAATGAACACCATGAACACACCACCACCGACAAGCAACGAAGAGGAAACCAGACAACCAGCTAGTGGTCCTTTTCAGGACCAGTCCTTTTCAGGACTAACAGACGACTAGCACCGAAGAACCTAACACACAATATACCCCAATTATAACCAACTTTCAGGTTGAACAGGGTATTACAGCAACATAGTAGACGAAAACAACAACAACAACAACGGTAACTACTGTGTCAGTGAGTCTTCTTCTTCTTCCGTCCTTTGCCACCGACCGTCAAAGCAGTCAGTGGCCATTACGCCTAGTGGCGTCTTAGGGCAACAGCAGATAGGTTTTCCCTGCCATTGTTTCCCATCACGCCTAGTGGCGTCTTTAGGGCAACGGCAAATCAACCCATTTGCTGTTGTTTCCGTAATCGAAGTGACTGGCAAACGGGTGATCAGCCCGTTGTGATGTCAGTGAGTGCCGACCGTTTAATATTACAAGGACCATTTGTTGGTAAAACAGAAGTACTTAGTTATTTTGATCGTCTTGAAAACGTCACTAGTCAATACTGTGTCGACCTCTCCTCTCTTTCTCTCTTCACACACACACACGCTCGCACGCACAAACACACCGTCCTTCCTTTCGTCTACCGACCTACCTACCTGCCTACCTATCCACTACGTACCTACCCACCTAGCTATCCACTACCCACCTACCTATCCACTACCCACCTACCTATCCACTAGCCACCTACTCACTTACCCACATATCTATCTATCTATCTATCTATCTATCTATCTATCTATCTATCTATCTATCTATCTATCTATCTATCTATCTATCTATCTATCTATCTATCTATCTATCTACCTACCTACCTACCTACCTACCTACCTACCTACCTACCTACCTACCTACCTACCTACCTACCTACCTACCTACCTACCTCTATCTATCTATCTATCTATCTATCTATCTATCTATCTATCTATCTATCTATCTATCTATCTATCTATCTATTTATCTATCTGCCTGCCTGTCTGTCTGTCTGCCTGCGTGCCTGTCTGTCTGTCTTTCTGTCTGTCTGTCTAAATGAATGTCTAGCTATCTGACTTCTAGTTCTTTATGTTCCGCAAGGAGCACAAAGTAAAATGATACATCAGTTGATAGAATTCACTTATTTTTTTAATGAGACTTTGCGTGTTGATATAATCGAAGGACTTCAGTCTAACTTGAAATGAGCGTGCTACGCCACGAGAAGGCAAAACCCTTAATAAAAAACATAAGGAGTTAAAAAAACTGGAAACAGCAGATTTTTAGTGAACCGAAGAACCACATACCAGAGTTGGGAGACGGCATAAAGGATGACCATCAATCTAGCAAAATGGAGACAGTTTGTTGCTGCCTTACAAGATGCTACTAGGCGTGATGGCCACATACTGCTTTGTCAGTCAGGGGTTAAGGATCTAAGAAGAACCAATCATATTAATGGCTCAAGGGGTAAGTGACATACTAACACCCATACGGCACTGAAGAGGCTGGGGTTCGTCTTGACTAAGTTTACTCCACTTTTTCTATAAAATACTGTTAAGAATGTCAAAAATGCCATGGGCAGTTAAAATTAGTAATGAGAATGTCCTGAAAGAGGCCAATGTACATAGGAAGATTATTCCTCACGTTAGAAGGAAATAATTTACTTTTTATGAGAAAAGGGAAGCTGGAGTATATCGTGACAACAGAAAAGATTGTAGGAAAAAGAGATAAAGAACAATAAAGAGAGAAGATTCTGGACAGTTTGACATTGGGTATGGAAAGAAATTAACAACAAAACTGATCAGGTGTTGCCTAGACAGGAAGTTGTATAGAGACGTGATCACCTACGCCACCAGACATGGCACTTGATGATGATGGTAATGATGACTGATATTCTGAAGTCAGAAAAATCATTTTCTTGTCATTTCCCGCGCCATCTATTCGTTTAATCATTTCCCCTTTTCGCTCCCCACAGAGCGTTGGGTTACTACTACAACTAGCCCCCATGAAGACAGCCTGCAAGAAAGTCACCTCCCGAGCTCTTAAAATTGGGATTTAAGTAGCAATTTGATTTACATTATGAGGGTGCCAGCCCTAAGCGCAGTCTCAGACTAGTCGCATGTTACGAGCATACCTGGGGAAAAGGATCCTGTTACACACCCATTGAGGCATATTGGGAATATGGTGTGAGACCCATATTTTCTTAACCGCCGGCACACTATTGGTGATGTGGTCAGCATCATGCCGGCCGCCTTAGCTTTCCCAGAGCTGCTCTGGTATCCAATTCATGAGGCTAGGTCGATCCCGATGCAGTTTCTTCTTCTTCTTCGATCCTTAACCACCGACCGTCAAAGCAGTCAGTGGCCATCACGCCTAGTGGCGTCTTGTAGGGCAACAACAAATTGATTCCACTTTGCACGGTCGGTGGCCATCCTTCGTACAGTGCCCCAACTCTGGTTCATTCTTTGCATCTCAGCCTCCACAGTCCTCCGCCAAGTTGTTTTTGGTCGGCCTCTCTTTCGCTTTCCTTCGGGGGTCCAAAGCATAGCTGTTCTTGTGATGGCATCGGGGTCTCTTCTGAGGACATGACCAACCCAGCTCCAGCGTCTGCCAGCTATGATGGTGTGCATGTCCTCTTGCTTGCTACGAGTAAGCAGATCTTGGTTGGTGATGGTATTCGGCCAAAAGATTCGGTGAATTTTTCTTAGGCATGTTGTGTGAACAGAGGACAATTTTGACATTTCCTTCTCTGTGACTCTCCAACATTCCGCACCATAGAGAAGCACAGAAAGCACGCAACTCTGGTATAATCTTAATTTTGTGCTTGTGCTGTATTGGGAGGACTTCCAGATGTTATTTAGGCTAAAGAAGGCTGTTCTTGCCTTATTCATTCTGATGTTGATGTCTTTGCCTGCCCCACCGTCTGGTGTTACTATGCTTCCTAGGTATGTGAAGGTATCTGTCTGTACCAATTGCTGATTCCTTACTGATATGGGCTCAGGGTTGCTCACATTGAGCGTCATGACCTCAGACTTCTTTAAATTGATGTTCAAGCCCACCTGCTGGCTAAATTTATTAAGTCTATCCGTTTTTTCCTGGATGTGTTGATGTGAATGTGCCAGCAGTGCAATGTCATCTGCATATTCCAGATCTTCCAATGTAGAAAATGTAGTCCATCTTATTCCTCTTGGACTGCCCTCTGTTGTCTGGCGCATCACCCAGTCTATGGCTGTTAAAAAAAGAGTGGTTGTTAAGGGGCATCCCTGTCGTACTCCTGTCTTCACCTCGAAGGTTAGGTTGCTCTGCCCAACACTACACGTAAAGTTGGCATAGAGGCTTTTTATGATTGCCACTATGCAGCTTGGAATTCCATAAGCCCTCAGTATTTTCCATAAACTGTCCCTATGTATGCTGTCAAAAGCCTTTTCAAAATCAACAAAATTTATGTAAAGCTGTCTTTGCCATTCTGAGCACTGCTCTATAATGTTCCTTAGAGTGAATATATGGTCTACACATCTTCTTTTCTTTCTAAATCCTGCTTGTTCTTTCCTCAGTTTGTAGTCTACTGCCTTTGAAATTCTCTGTATAATTATCCTGCCTAGTATTTTGCTGGGAACTGAGAGAAGAGTGATTCCTCTCCAATTATTGCAGTCTGCAAGATCTCCCTTTTTGGGCAATTTGACAATTATTCCTTTGTTCCACTCTGATGGTGTTGTCCCCGTTTTCCACACTTGTGCAAATAGTGGTTCTAATAGTTCTGCTGCTAGCTCAGGGTCTGTCTTAAATAGCTCTGCATTTAAGTTATCATGGCCCGGAGCTTTACCGTTCTTTAACCCTTTGATTGCTGTGATGATTTCTTATTTTCGTGGAATGTCTGTATTTACATCTAGATCGTTTTCAGATTCAGGAACATTCAATTGTGTCTCTGGTATTTCCTTGTTCAGAGTTTCTCTGAAGTGCTCTGCCCATCTTGTTTCCTGTCCCTCTGCTGTCTTGATGAGATTTCCTTGCTTATCTCTTACTAATGTAATACGATGCAGTTTACGGTCTAAAAAAACCCACCACAACTGGGGATCGAAGCCAGTGCGCTAACCACTGCGATACCGTGGCTCAAACCTGGGGTAGCAGTACCCCTATTCTTTCTAAATGACAACAGAGGTCCTCCAGAACCTACATGGGGGCCGTCTGTTCACTGTTTTCTGACTATCTCAAAAGTATTTGGCACATGTTCCGGATTGTGGTGAAAATCAATAATAATTCCTACATTGTGGAGCCAATCAATCGATAAGCATGATAAAATATTGAAGATCAATACAGCAATCTGAACACTGGGACTGTCTTAGGTTGTATCCAGGCATCAACAGTGATGCCATTTTTGTTTTCTTCCATTTCCCACGTATCGATATTTACCCCGCGCTCAACGAAGTCGGCCGCGTCGTTAAGATTACAGTTGGGTTTCGATTTAGAAATGCTAAACCTAACATAACTCTAATCCGACATAATTTTTGTGTTAGGTGTAGCATTTCTAAATCTTTGTCTTCTTCTTGTACACTCTCAAACGTCTATTTGAATGTTTTCAAGAAAAGAAGTAGTTAGAGTGAGGCTATTTCCATCTCTGCATAGCTTTTCCACGAATGGTCCTGGTGTCGGCCATATGTGCTTTCATTGTTCCGCATGTGTTGGACATGTTTGAAGCCCATATTGAGCAGTCATTTTATCAATGCCACAGTTATACTTATTTCTAAATCTTAACCCAACTCTAATCCTAACCCATAATGACACGACTGACTCAACTGTGCACTGAACAGATAACTATCCCGGAAAGATTTGTCTCAAGTCATCTCTTTTTCGTCTACAACCATAACTCGTCATACACTGTTACCATAAGCACATCCGACATTTCGTGCAAGAGCAAAAGTGCTGTGTATGCGGTGTCATCTCACTCACCTACTTCTTCAAGTACCATGCCAAAAGGTGTAGGATATCATGTCTCTCCACAGCTTCCTGTCTCCAGTACAATTTATCAATTCTGTTGTTGATGTCTTTCCATGCCACGATGTCAAACTGTCCAGTATTTGCTCTCTTTGTCTTCCCCTTTCTCTTTTTCCTTCAGTATTACCTGTTGTTACGAAGTATTCCAGCTTTCCTCTTGTCACATACCCAAAAAAGTGGATTGCTTCTTTCTAACTTGTGAAATAAGTTTCCTTTGCGCATTGGCCTCTTTTCAGGACATCCTCATTACTCTTTTTGGCTGTCCATGGTATTTTTAACATTCTTCTGTAAAACCACATCTCTGTGGCCTCTAGTGTCTTCCTTACTTGTTTACTAATTGTCCATGACTCACTCCCATATGTCAGGATTGGTTCTATATTCGCTGAAGAACTTCTTTCTTACTTTCAAAGACAAAGAATTGTTACATAAAATACACTTTATTTTATAGAATGTTGTTTTTGTCAGAGCTATTCTGCTCGCCCACAGAACCGGTTTCGCCGCAATTATCGTAGTCATCTACACATAGGCCTACTTCACTGCGTCGCATGTTTTATTAGCGGTTTCATCGTCAACGGTTAGAACTCACATAAACAAAGATGTTACCTAACATTAATCCTAACCATATACCTTTCCCACTTTATTGATACATAATAAATCCGATACAAACAAACAAACAAACCCCGAGACAATATCGTACGCTACGTTATAAATAACGAACAACAAACTTCTAACGCCCATCATGATTCCGTAATCGAATTCGTAAGAATAGACATCTGGGATAATGTGGGCCAAAAACGACCACACAGCCCACAGTGCTTCAACCATTTTCCCCCCACATTAGTTTCGTTTTAAAATAAGCAGTTAACAAATGTATGTACGAGCAAGCATCCTGCCAAAACATGGCGTAAAATAAATATGTTGTGCACTTTCTGTTGCACGTCCAAGCGATGTCACTAAATTTCCTGTGGCACTTTGATTGATTTCCATTTTCCTTTAGATGTAAATCGATGACACGCAAAGTTTGTGATGAGAAATGATGCGTCTCTGGCTAAATATATAAATATATAAGATGTAGGTACTTACAGTATCAGATATGTGACCACAGTTGAAAATATATTCAAGGGAGAAGAGTGGAGTAAGTCAGGTGAGAACTAGACGAACTACCAGCATGTCATCATCAGCCTTGGTAGAGATTGCAGAATTTTGGCACAGCTGGAAATTGATCAGCTGAAAAATGATCATGCTGGGGATAATGACGCCATTCGTGTACACTGATGGGTCTGTAATCCGTGGTGAGAAATCAGGTTGGGGCTTCTCTGCCATGGTCTAGAATGGAATTCACCACTATACATCGGATTCGTGGACTATGAAAAGGCATTTGACAATGTAGACAGAGAATCACTTTGGAAATTGATGAGGCATTATGAAGTTTACATGAAGATCATTAACTTAATAAAGAAGACCTATGAAGACATGTCATGCAGAGTTCTTCATGAAGTACAACTTACAGAACCGTTAAGGATTAGAACGAGAGTTCGAAAGAGATGCCTCTTGTCTCCATTTCCTTTTTTACTAGTAATAGATTGGGTTATGAAAACATCAACAACACACAACAGGAATGGAATCCAGTGGAATCTGACTAAACAGCTTGATGATCTTCTTCTTCTTCTTCTTCTTCCTCGTTCGCCTTCAGACTTCCACATTTATGACTCTAATAAAGGCAGCAGTCAACTCAAGGTTCCCGACATCTCCAAACAGTTTTTCGTTGACAGAAGTAGGTTGTTGCCATATGCTACCCCGTTCATTACTGTAGGTTGGGCAGTACTGCAGCAGGTGTTCGACTGTCATCGGGCTGGTACCGCAGGTGCAGAGATCTGTTGCACCAATTTTGTATTTGTGGTACAGATGGTATCTCAATCTGTTGTGCCCAGTGCGCAGTCGAAAAATGATGACCTGTTCTTTTCTGGATAGTTGATGATATGCGTCATTTTTCAAATGTCCCGGGTGCTCTCTTTCCCATTTGGACTTGAATGTAGCCTTTATAGTGGTCTTTGCCGTTGCGTAAGTTGTCTCTATATCATTTTGCTGTAAGGCACCTCCTTCTTTAGCAAGTCTATCTGCCTCTTCATTTCCTGGTATGTTGCAATGGGCTGGTATCCACTGGATAGTGCACTTCTTGAAGCATTCGGCCAGTCTTTCAAGGGAGATTATCAGATCTTTCAATCCTTTAGTTTGGTGGCTCTTCAGCGCTGATATTATTGAGAGGGCATCTGAAAAGATTACTATCTGTTTTTCTGCCTGTGCTTTGCATTCAATAAGAGTTTCAGCTGCCTGTTTCAGGGCTTCTGCTTCAGCACAGAAGTTGTTGCAGTATTTTCCAGTGGCAATTGCCATAGAGTGAATTCTATTCTTTAATTTTATGAGGATGCCGGCACCCCCATTTTCAACTGCATTTGTTGCCGAACCATCAGTATATGCATGTGTCCAAAGCTTCGCTGGAAATCTTTGGTCAATATACTTGGTTGCTATACACTTTCTTTGTGTTTCTGTCTGTGTTCCCTTACCTTCAATGCCTGGAATATCAGATTTTAACTCAGGAAAGCATCTTATTTTCCACAGTGGGATAGTTGAGCTTGTTGGGATTTTCTTTGCAACTGAGCTAGCTAGTATGGTATTATTGTTAATTTTTTCTTTTGCTTGGGCTTTGCTTGATGATCTGAATTTTGAAGATGATTTGGCTCTTTCGTCCCGTAACCATAATCAGATGCAAGACAAAATAAAAATGATCGATGAGAGGTCACAACAAGTGGGCCTGAAAATTCACCGGGAAAAGACAAAGATTATGTGAATAAATGCAAGAAATTATAACAAAGTTGAACTTGAAGAAACACCACTAAAGATGTAGAATCGTACACATATCATGGCATCAATATAGACAAAGTTGGAGGAACAGACAGTGATTGATATCAAAATAAGAATACAAAAAGCAAGAGGAGCTTTCATTGCATTGGGAAACATATGGAGATCAAGAGAAATCGGATCAAACGCGAAAATAAGAATCTTCAACTCAAATGTCAAGTCAATCCTTTTGTATAACTCTGAAACATTGAGACCAACAAAAACAACAACTAAAAAGCTACAGACTTTCATAAATGGGTGCTTGCAAAGAATAGAAGGACTGAAATGGTATGACAAAGTCACAAATGTGGAATTGATGACAAGAACCAGACAAGTGCCAGTGGAACACGAGTTGAGAAGAAGACACTGGTGATGGATAGGACACGCATTGGGGAAACCAGTTGATAGCTTTACAAGGCAGTCCTTGTTCTGGAACCCACAGGGAAAGAGTGGTAGAGGTAGACCAAGAAGCACATGAAGTTGTGCATGAGCCTGGTAGCCTCAACAGGTCAAACAATTTGTTATAAAAATCATAGCTGCAGGAGCATGTACAATCTTGGTGCTGGCTTCCTGGAATATGTGTGGGGGTAGGGTGGAGCTGGAGTTGTTGCTCCATGCTGAGTAAGGAGCGCAATGGAAAACGATGATGATGATTGTGATGAATTTACCGTGATACAACGTTAAAATATCTCCAATTATAAAGATAACGGGTAAGATAACACGTAGGGATAAAATAATGCGTAAGATACTGTTGCTGCTAAAAACTTGTCGCAACTTATTCTGACCATGCATTCTGACTTTAGTTAATTTTTAATGCATGGGAAGGAACTCATGGAATTGTAGTCACTTTTATTTCTACAGTCGTCTACTCTTGATAGCTATCGTCAAGAAGTTGTCTTATCTTGATAGCTAGGGTTGCCGATAGTTGTGTGAACGATTTTGAGACATGTCCATTTATGGAGCGCTCAGATCGCCAGTTCTTTGAAAACAGTTGGCAATCGCAATGTTTCAAGATTCATTTCCTTTTAAGGTAAAAGGTCTTTAGTCGAACATCGTAGAACATTCTTCGTTTCGTAAAGTTGGCTGAGTGGTATTCGATTCGCGTGTTCTGCGCATGTCCCTTTTTGTGGCGTTGTTTCAATGATTTCCGCCCAGGTCAGTCTGAGCAGAGAAGCGGATAAGGCGAGACGTAGCTATGTGCTAGTCTTCGCTTAGATTATTCAGGAAGGAGTTCTCATGATTGTTGTTCCTTTTTTTGAGATGATATATCTCCATGTTATTCCTAATGCCTGGAGGCATATGTGAATTTGTGTATTTATTCCTGATGAACAGGTAAATGAATCCTTTTTTGCTAAGTGACTTTATCGCCATCTTGTGATGTTGACTTTTGCTTAGCCTGCCTTATTATCAAGTCTGTATTATGACGAGTTTGCTCAGCTCTCGATCCACTTGTATTGCCACGCATCGATTGATGCCTGTCCTACGGACTACTTGCTTCCTGAACTTTGTTGATGGATCTAGGTTTGATACCTTTGCTGTATAAGGAACATAGAGAACGATAATGTGGCGCTCAAAAGACATGCCTGTCTTGTTGAGGTCAAATCGAGGAGACCATATTTAATCTCCAAGCTGATGTCTACTAGCTCTTATGGAAAGGGGAAGTTTACTACCTGACTACATAAACAGCGGTTTACGATATCCTGCAAAGGCACATAATGTATATTATTATTATACTGTTTGCTGTGCCTGTTGAATCGACTACTTCGATGATACAATGACTGTTGTACTATCCCTGTGATGTTTTTCTACATAACGATGTCCATGCATTTTGTCATTGTGGCGTACAATATATATTGCCAAAAAACCATCACTGCTGTTTAAAGCTTGACTGACTTCATACGTCGTGATTTGGTGTGACGTTCCTGTTGGAACTGTACCTGTATGACTGTGCAACTATTTTACACATGAACACCAGTCCTAAGTCTACACCATACTTTAAGTGTCAGCACTACCTGCCCTTGGCAACAGAAGTTATATACTTACATCACACTTAAACCAGACTACAGACACCAAGTTACTACGCCTCATCATCCCTGGTGTCTGAGGGTGGCACACTACTCTGCAAAGGCCGGTATCATAGTACCTCTGGGAAGCAGATGAATTACAACACCCTCAACGTTGTGTGGCACATGTGACTTCATCCACAGAACATTTATACACATAATATAATATTACACAGCATTTGCCACGCAACAGATACTAGGATACATGCTCGCCTATGCCCGCATTTCCTACCGCCATTGAAACTAACTAGTTAAACATGCAGACGAAACGGTACCCTTTTTGACGGGAGGGAAACGGAGATAAAAATCATTATGACGGTCTGAACACGTGTTTGAATCTAGAAAGGCAAAAAGACGCAATTTGTAGTTTAAAAGAAAAAAATCACGCCACTAGTTGACACAATGTAATGAATTGATAGAATAACGACTTTAGCTCTTGTCAGAGACAGACGTTTCTTTGACGATTTACGGTACTTTGACATTATAGTTTGAATATAGCGGCAACCGCGTGAACGAACGTTCAAAAACTGATATCAAAAACTAACCTTGAGAAAAATAGGTTTTTTCTTAATAATAAAGTTATGAAAATAAAACCTAGCTAGTTTGATAGCCCATCTTAAGCAGAGAAATAATATACTTTTAGTGATACAGACGGATAGATAACAAGGAAGATATTGACGAAAGACCGTATTGTTCCTATCAGACTAGCGAACAGTATTGTTGTGCATACTTTCACTAAAGTCTCAATTTTGCGTCCTTGAGACAAGAAAATGCAAATTTCAAACTGTAATAAACTAGCGGGGCAAAGTCGGGAGATAGTGGCTAAAAATAACTTAGGAAGCAGGTTCGTGCAGTTTTTACATGTAGTGAGTCCAAAAAACAAGTGAAATTTTGGGAAAAGATAAAATGTGACCGACGTACATTTGAGAAATTGAGATGTACTTTTGACTTTATTTTCAAATTTTGAATTGAAAAGCGTAGTCTTCTGATCTGATTGGCCAACGCCTTTTTATATTAGCGGGATAGAGACGCACATTTTTGCCATTTGATATAAGTCTGTCCAGTAACACAGTCATTAACTGCTAGTGGTGTTTTCCAAGAAATATTACATACAATTTAGTGGGACGCCATACTCTAGCCAGCAGCTCAGCTAAGTTTTGCTAGTATTAACTGTGTTCTCAATTCTGAATTCTGGTAAGAATGAAAGCATTTATCTTGTTTATTTTAATATTTTGAGTGATTGATACTGCCATATCATGAAAAATGATTACGACAAGTAAGTGCTCGCTCTAGGTCCCCCGCCGCAGTCCAGGGTCTAGAGACAAACAAAAAATATATGGAAACCTAACTAAGACGATGGAAGGCGAATCTGTTATTGAGATCAGTGGGAACATATCACCTATCTTATTGAATGAAAGAGGAAACAATTGAACATATCTCAGATGCAATGCAGTCTTGGGGAACTGGTACTATTTGAAAACAACTGGGTAAGATGTGCTATGTTGGTCAGAGAGATCTGACCCAGTCTGTGTAATGTGGTTGTGTAGTGTTGTGTGTAAGAGTGGCTCAGTAGATAGAGTACTGACACATGGCACCAAATTTTGTTTCAGAATTGTGAGTTTCTGTTTTGGCACTACAGTGGTGCCAAATGCTTATGTAAGAGTACACAAGCAGATGTGTGTGCCGCCTAACATTTGTGTCTGTGCAGCCTAACATTGTACTCCAGCTACGGAGAGGAGTGGGCCACCAGAATCCTGTATCAGATCGTCACAGGCGAGATAAGTGAAAAACTGGCCTGCTGGAAATTTACAACTATTCCACCATCAAATAAAGACATACCTACTGAGAAATAAAAGATTTACTTCATTCCATAAGTCAATGGACAATGATTTTGGTAGTCACAGATTGGGCGTGATGACGCCACCCCAACGTAACATCCAGTACTAGTTATCCCAAAGACAGTCTAGATAATAGTAATATTAACCATTCTTATAATATACCTATGTACACAAATTACATTTTATTATGCCACATATTTATGCATTTCATTGATAAAGCCATATCATTTCATATGTTCTGACCAAACTAAAACTTGGTTCAGAACTAATAAATTAAAAAAAATTTCTAAAATTTAAACTAAAACAGCCAGAGTTAGTTCAGTGTGTTATAGAGGTTATTAATATTATTAGACTTATTAAGTACATGTGTGTGTCTGTATATTATAATACTACACATTACATTTCAGTACCCTAGACGTTTAACGTAGCTAACATTCATGATAGTAGAATAGGTCTGTTGAGGTCGTAAGTGGTAGTAAGAAGGGCCTTCTGTAATTCACATAAACTTTTATCTCAGGAGCCTTCACAGCTGACCTCATACAGTACACTAGGTAACATAACAACCATACAATACCATCAAAACCACTACGATGATGACGACGAATTCGATGATGATGATGACGATAATAATGACGATGATGTCGATAATGATGATGATGATGACGATGATGATTATGACGATGATGATGATGATGGAAGAGAACATGAATTTTTGTTGAATATTTCTATCGAGATCAGATGTCGCGAGTGCTGCACGTGTAATATGGAGCTAAAGTGGAGATGAGTGAATACTCCTAGCAAGGACTCAAGACAGCCAGCCTTCTTCCCTCGTTTCTAAAAGTGCCGGGAGTTCTTCTTCTTTGGTCTTTGGCCACTGACTAACAATTCAACTAGTCACCATCACGCCTGTTTTTATTAATTTAAAATGCCCGTTGTTTGGATATTTCAAATCTCTGACACTCAAAGTCGTTATCTTCTACTCATCGCCTTCATCTTTGGTCCTTGGCCACTTACTGACAAAGCAATCACTTATCATGCCGTCTAGTGGCGTCGGTGGGCGGCAATTCTTCGTGCAGTGCCTCAACTATTGCTCATTCTGTGCGTTTCTGCTTCCACAATTGTCCGCCAAGTTACTTTTGATCGGCCCCTCTTTCACTTTCCTTCTGGGGTCCATAGCATGGCAGTATTAGTGATGGTGTCAGTGTCCCTTCTGAGAATGTGGCTAACCCAACTACAATGTCTACCCATTACGATGGTGCGAATGTTATCTTGGTGACTCCGAGTTGTCAATTCTTGGTTTGTGATGGTATTTGGCCGTGATCAAAGAAAGAATACTGATAAGTCCAAATTTAAGCAAGGGCAGTAATCGTTATGAGTCTCGGATGTACCATAGATTATAGCGGTTGTTCCACTTGAACAGCTGTTAATTTATTTAAAAAATATATGGGTGTATAGCATTCGAATCTTCGAGATTCAGAACGCTTGTCACGGTGGCGTAGTTCCACATGAGTTAAATGTTCTAAGCTATTTTTGAGCTGTGAGTGAAAGTTCTCGGGAAGCCCCACGGGTGTGATTGGCTGGGGTGTTCTGTGGGAGAATGTTTTTGGTGTCAGTATGTACCGGGCGAATGCACTGAGGAGATGTAAAGTGTTTTTCAATGTGTACCAGTGTACAGGCATTTATGCTGAGATATATTATGTGTGATTATCCCAGATGAGATGTATTAGTTAAGGAGATGTTTCTTGGGCCTGTGAGTATACAGGCCCGTGTTTAAAGATTATGTACATTTTTGAAGAGTTTGTGTCCTGGGCGTGACTGGAGAAGTCAGCCCAGTGTTTTCGAGGGAAGCCTGTACACTGCTTGATGTGTCGACTTATATTATGAGGCCTATTATTTATCAGCAGTCTTCTAGATGAATTAAAGACACTGCTTGATATGTCGACTTATATTGGTGAGGCCTATTATTTATCAGCAGTCTTCTAGATGGATTAAACTGCGTTGAGCCGTCATATATTAGTGAGGCCTATTATTTATCAGCAGTCTTCTAGATGGATTAAACTGCGCTGAGACGTCATATATTGGTGAGGCCTATTATTTATCAGCAGTCTTCTAGATGGATTAAACTGCGTTGAGACGTCATATATTGGTGAGGCCTATTATTTATCAGCAGTCTTCTAGATGGATTAAACTGCGCTGAGACGTCATATATTGGTGAGGCCTATTATTTATCAGCAGTCTTCTAGATGGATTAAACTGCATTGAGACGTCATATATTGGTGAGGCCTATTATTTATCAGCAGTCTTCTAGATGGATTAAACTGCGCTGAGACGTCATATATTGGTGAGGCCTAATATTTATCAGCAGTCTTCTAGATGGATTAAACTGCGCTGAGACGTCATATATTGGTGAGGCCTATTATTTATCAGCAGTCTTCTAGATGGATTAAACTGCGCTGAGACGTCATACATATTGGAGGCCTATGACTATTGGTACTGCCGTGTCAGCAGTCTTATGGATGAATTAAAGAGCGCTGAGACGTCATATATATTGGAGGCCTATTATTTACTAGTACTGCGGGGTCAGCAGTCTTCTGGATGGATTAGATAGCGCTGAGGCATAATGTTATTTGAGGCCTATAACTATTGGCACTGCGTTTGCCAATAGTTCTTCTTGATGGATTATTGTTATTATATAATGTGGATCCTTTTTTTGGTATGCTATTATGACCTTTGTAACATGCTGTACTTCGTCTACGTTATTGTGACCGTGTTGTGGTGTAATAAAACTGTTCATTAACTGTCACAAGGCGTTTAACCCTCCATGACTCGTACGTGAGCTATCATGGGGTGAGTGACTGTTTCTACACACCCTTCACATATCATACACGGTAACAGCACAGCAGTACACACATGGATAATTAGCCTATATAGCGTATGCAATGGAGAAACTGTTACCTCTGCAGTGGTGAATACACATGAACAAACATTATGTAAATAGACAGGAATGGAATAATAATATTTATCAATTGGAACAACATACTTTATCAGTTGGAAGGAATACAAGGGTCGAGACTCTTTATCAAATATGTCTACTGCTCCAACAGGCATGTCGCACAAGGCAACTAATAGGAGATTGCGCATGGTCCTGGCAACCTTATCCTATAAAACAAATAGCTTCAGAAACCTTTCATGACGATGTGTTTTCTTAGGCAGGTTGTGTGTAAACAAGTCATTTCATTTTATGTTACTCTCCAGCATTCTGCGCCATGCCGTGCAGAAGTACAGAAAGTACACAGCTCTCATATATTTTTAATTTAATTTGTATGCTGCACTTGGAACATTCCCAGATGTTGCTTATATTGGCAAAGGCTATTCTAGCTTTGTTTACTTTTTGGAATGTGGGGAGTATGGATGAGGGAAAATATTTAGAAAACCAAAAGTCCATCAATGACACCCGGTGACAACGTAAAAACTAGATTGTTACAAACGACATCTGGACCTCACGTTTACCTTCACCTGTTTCAATAGCTTCCACCCGAGTCGTCTTCCCCATCCCTGCATACAGGAGGACAGTTCAGTGTGACAGTCACGCCGGGGATGACCTCTGCAGACAGTCACAAATATCCTCTATTGCTGACAAAATCCGGCCAGTTTCCGTTTTAGGTACGGGTCATGACGTATATGTGATGTGATCGCCTGCAATATCAGCCATAAAGATAAAAAAAATTTATCTTCACGTGACGTGACTGATAAACATTGATTGCAGCTACTGTTGAAAAAAGCACACAAAATATAAGGACAAGTATATTACAAATAAATCTGACATTAAAAAAAAAACACATCAATATTAGCTTGTGTTATGTATAAAACTGATGATGATAGGAAACTCTATACAGAGCGATACAACAGGAGGCAGTCTAATCACCAGAAGCGTTCCACCGTCGATCAAATGTTTCGGCCCCTTAATCTACTTTACGCTGTAAGGGGGCGGGCCCACTTAGGTCATGACTCCCAAGTGTCAGCCTCCTGTTGTCTAGTGCAGAGAATTGAACACACTCCACCTTGGTTGCAGCTTTCAAATTCACTCCTTTTTTTGCCAGCTGGAGGCATTTGTGAAAGTAACTTCTATGTAGAAAACAAATTACTTCCCGAGTTCCATAGCCTGCTGTGGGTGTTCCACAGCCAGCACGATGCTCTTTCTGCAGTTTCGCCCTTCTAACGGCTGTCCCCTCAACCCCAACAGTTTCAGTAGATCAAACACCGAGGCAGACACAAGACCTCTTGCACCCTCTTTTAAACTGTATAAAACCTATGGGTTTGCCCGGAGTGCAAAGATGTCGATTCTGAACAACAGTAACAATACAACTATTGAAAATCGATCACTCCTCAACCACCTTGTGAATATTTCAGTACATCGTATTTTTTTCAGCCGATAAGATAGTATGGCGCTCTCTCTTCCAAACCTCTACACCTCACGGTAGAAGAGGAACAACTAAGTACGTTTTTTTTCCTTCATTTATTACATTGATTAGTAGAGTGGTTGGAAAGGTGCCAGGTTCAAAACACGGTGGTTTCTCACTTCACTCTATCCACTGTAAACGGGTACCTGACTCTGCTCTTGAGTTAGGGAAGGAAAAGTCAGTGAGGAAGGTAACTGGCATCCCACCTCTAAATTGTCTATCACCTCACTCCCCTACGACAATATCTGATATGGGACTACATTTATCTTTTCACGTCTGAGTTCCCCAACGAGGATAGGCCATCAAAAAAAAAAAAAAAAAATGCCACGACTTCCTGCCCTTTGGTGTCCGTTCAAGGTGTTTCCTCTTTGACCATACATGTTAATGCCTAATTCCAATCTCGCTGTTCTTCCTTTATTTCTCTTCTTTTTCGTACACTCTCAGACGTCTACTTGAGTATTTTCACAAAAAGCTGTGGCCGACTTCAGGCTATTTGAATCTCTATAGAGTTTTTTTCCGAAAATGGAACTTGTGTGCTTTCTGTGTTCCTCATACGTTATGTATCTTTGAAGCAGATATTCAGCAGTCATTTTATAAGTGCCATTGTGGGGGCAAGCGTTCCAACATCGTTTCGTTTTCCCTCCCAGCGATCTTTGTCCTCTCAAGACTGTGTGTGGTCCCGGCTGCCGGGCCCTCCCAGTATAGTAGAGGCAGTGCTATGTCTGTGTCCGTCTTGATAACGTCATTTGACAGTGGTAGAGGCTCGGCCGCTGCTACGCCATTAATGAATAGGGCCGTGTCCTGTCGAGACTGTGAGGTCCCGATTGCCGGGTCCTCCCAGTTCAGGTGGGCCAGAGCTTGTTTCTTCTTGGTAATGCAGCTCGGCAGTGGTAGAGGCTCGGCGCCGGCTGCGCCTACGCCTCGATACGTCTTGTCACGGAGAAATAACCCCCTTTTTGCAGGGTAGAGAACCTCTTGTCTCGTGGCATTGCACCTTCGCTACCCGACGGGAAGTTCCCTGGGGTTACAACAAAGCCCAAGATCGATCGTCTCAGAGATATAACACCCTTTGCAGGGTAGAGAGCCATCAAACCTCGGAACATGGCACACACTCCATAGTGGGACTGGTGCGTTATGCTTCTGAGTCTAGGATGCTCCCTGGGGTTGCAAGAAAGCCCACCTTCGACAGACATGTGGAGGCGGTGGCTTCGCCACCGCGACACTATGCTGTCTGGCTGCTCGTGCCATGGCCGGTGACTGATTGCTCGTGTCAGTCTCGTCTCGGAGATATAACCCCCCTGCACCGGGTAGAGAGTGTCAAACCTCTTGGTATCGCACGCACGCCAAAATGGGCCTGGTGTACCATACCGCTGAGTCTAGGATGCTCCCTTGGGGTTGAAACAAAGCCCACACCTCACCTCCCATAACTGGCTCAAGGGTATGAACGAGTGAATAACTCGTCCCCTAAAGGGCAAAAGAGTGAATAACTCGCGCACAGGGATTCAAACAAACAAACAAACAAACATCAGTGCCACAGTTACACTCATTGGTAGTTCTTATCTTTAGCTTGTTAAATAGAGGATATCCCAATGTATTGTGGCACGTGCGGAGTCTGAAGATTACCACTTGTTCTCTTCTGCTAAGATGGTAATATGCATCATGTTATGTGTGTCCTAGATGCTCTGCATCTCATTTGTTTCAGTACATGGTTCTGATAAAATTCTTGACCTCTTCGAAAGTTATGCTTGTATCAGGTTGAGGTAGCTTTCCACCTTCCTTTGCCAACATGTCAGCCTCTTCATTGTCGGGGATGATGCTACAATGAGATGGGATCCATTGTTTCACAAACTTTTTGAATGGTTGACATAGTTTGTGGAGCGCTACTCATGGGTCATTCAGATCTGAATCATTTTGGTTCCTACGCGTTGCTCCAGAACAAGAAGAGCTTTGTGTTGCTATCAGAATGTTTTCTCAATATGCGTCATCCTTCTTCTCAACTCTGGTTCTAATGGTATCCATTTGGTTCTTTCCATCAGTTTTATAATAGTGATTTGTCCCGCCATTTCAATCTTTTTCTACGTAAGCACCCATTTATAAAAGTATGAAGTGTACATCTCTCTGGCTGCCATTTTTGTTGTTCTCTATGTTTCACAGCCATACAATAAGACTACCTCGACATCTGAGTTGAAGATTCTTACGTTTGTTGGACATGATTTCTTTCAATTTCCAGATATTTCTTCTTCTTCTTGGATCCTTAGCCCTTGACTGACAAAGCAGTCAGCGGCCATCACGCCTAGTGACGTCTTGTAGGGCAGCAACAAACTGAACCCATTTTGCTCGGTCGGTGACCCTCCTTTGTGTCGTGTCCCACCTCTGATTCATGCTTTGCATCTCAGCATCCACTGTTCTCCGCCAGGTTGTCTTTTGTCTGCCTCTCTTTCCCTGTCCTTCTGGGGTCTATATAAAGCTATTCTTACCCTTTGAATTTTCATATAATTATCTTTTCCTCCAACTTTGTCTTCATTGTAGCCAAGATATATGCATGATTTAACTCTTGTAGCCAAGATATATGCATGATTTAACTCTTGTAGCCAAGATATATGCATGATTTAACTCTTGTAGCCAAGATATATGCATGATTTAACTCTTGTAGCCAAGATATATGCATGATTTAACTCTTGTAGGCAAGTATCTCACAGTGCAATTGGATTGTCGTTTGATGTATTTGGTATTGTAATTGTTATCTTTTCACTGTGCATTTTTAAAGCCTATTATTAAGACCTCTAAATACGTGTTATCATTTTGTTTAGATTCTAGATGCGGTCATGGGATAGAAAAGCCAAGTAATGGTAAAGTCTGGATGGTCAAACTGTTTTGTCGGAGTCTACTGAACTCTATTTTTGTTGATTGATTTTGTTGTTTTCATAAGCTAGTCAATGCCATGTAAGAAGAGAAATGGTGACAAGAGCCATTCCTTTCGCGCGCCAGTTGTTATCTCAAACGTTCTACTACATTAGAGTCACTCTCAAATGGATACCAGGACACACAGACATAACAGTCAACGATAAAGCAGACAGACTAACAAAACTAAGGGCGGGCATGTTTCAAACAAACGCTACAGCAAACATGTAGACAACTAAACCAATACTCCAAAAAACAACGTCAGAGGCTGAATCGACGGGCAAAAGGAACTAATAGACGTACCTTGTATAAAGAAATGGCCCGTCCCAACAATGCGCTACCATACTGGACCTTCCTTGATCTAATTATTTCAATGGGTATCATCTCTTTGCGGTTCATAAATATCATAATGGAACGTTGCTCCTCTAATGTGCTTGTAAATAACGGTAAGGTCATCTTTAAAGAAATTAAACTTCATCCGAATCATAATCAGATGTCTCTGAGAAATTGAAAATCAATCTCTGCTGAATGAAGGACAAACCATCATTCTTCCAATATTCCTCTTCCTCTTGTAACACATGGTTCTCACTTTTCTTCCAATAATCCATGGCTATATTGGAGATGGCGGCTTTTATAAGTATTTCAACATCTTTTAATTTGAACGTTCTATTTTCTGTTGCTACCTGTTCCTTAATTTTAGCCCATACTAATTCTATTGGGTTTAAGTGAGAATGGTAAGGAGGTAATCTTAAACATCTGTGACCATGTTCATGGATTGCCTTGTCTATGTGAAATATCTTTGTATGCTGTGTCTTTTTTTACAATTCCAAGTAATTCAGGTTCATGGACATTTCGTTGAATGGAATGTGGTTTATGGTCAGCCAAATCTTTATTACATCTTTAATACCTGGTGAATTAGAAACTTTATCTTCTGGTGCCACAACGTTGTGATATGAGGCATTGTCCATTATCAAACACCACGGTCTATCCAAGGAAGGAAGTATATGATTCACAATCCAATCTTGAAATATCTTGCCATTCATCTCTGCATGGTAATCCCTATTATCTGTGGATTTTGAAACAAATATGAGTTCAGTATTATTTAGAAGCCCATGATGGCTGCTTCCTGGATGTGCAATTATTAGGCGCTGTCCTTTGCTGCTTGGTACTAGTCTCTTAGTTGTTCCATCAGATGATTGCCATTCTCGTTCATTACTGTGGTGCGCATTGATCCAAGTTTCATCTAAATACACAAAATCATAACAATCTCTTCTCATTTCTCTGACCTCGCGTAAATATTTGCTTCTCATTGCAACTATATGAGCTTCTTACAAATAAGGTTTCTACCACCAACATATTTTCTAAAAGTGAATCCCAAACTCCTAATAGTCCTCCATAGCGTAGATTTGGAAATATCAATGTCATTATTCTTTCTTAACCAAATTTTCAATTTCCTTAAAGTCACTGCCTCATTATTGTGAAACATATTGCAAATTTCTCTGCGGATCAATTCTCTGTCAAAATTATCCACCACTCTTGGCCTAATTTTCGTGTGTAAAACACTGGAATTAGACATTTCAGATGTCGCTATCCAGCGGTGCAATGATCGTTTGCTTATCCCCAAGGCGTGAATAGTCCTCTTTTGTGGGTTTGAAATAGAATGATATAGTTTTCCTCGACTAGCTTCATTACAGAAATACTTAAAAATCCTATTTGTGATTTGCTGTAATGTCATAAAATGTACTCGCAGACTCATTTTTCCTTCTTAACCACACAATAATTTTTGTAGACACACCTCTGATTGACAATGTGTGCGTTGCACCGGATATAAACTGTTTTATGTTCAAGAAGTGCGATTTCACGCAATTTCACTCAAAAATCATGCCAATTGCTTGATAAACCAAAAATATGCAAATGAGGTCGTATAATTTCAATATGTGTGCGTGTGATGTGTGTTGGCAAGTAGGATTTTATATTATATCGCAAAGAAACGAAAATTGAAACCAATGGCCGCATTTTAATGAAAAATTTAATTCATAGGGTCTATACCATTTCAAATTCACACACAAAATTTCACTTATATGCGTTATATATTCGCTGAGATATCGCATTTTGAAGTTGGGCAAAGCTAGTGAAACGTGCTATAGCAACCTACAACGTGTAGAGCAGAGCACAACTAAGAACAACACACACCGGACTTAACAAGCATTCAAACAAATTAAACCGCACACATGAGCCTAATTGCCACAACTGTACCCACAACTGTATACATCCATGAAACAGTTCAGCAAGTGCTGCTCACTTGTCCAGATCTCCACAGAAAGAAGAAAGCTATTACCGGGCTCCCCAACAATCACAAAAACTCTTTACGCCATCACTCACCACTGCAGAACACATGGAAATTATTCGTCAACTTGGAATTGGTTCTGACAGAGCGAAGAGTTCAGCAGACCTAGTTAATCTACAACAACAACCATCTCAAACGGTTCTGTAAGTTGCCCTCCGTGAATAATTCTTCATTTTTATTTTTCGTTAGGTCGAACATAGGCGTGACGCCATAATACCTCATCAGTTTCAAGAACTATTCTCTGCCTAACACTGTCGAATATTTTTTCATAGTCTACAAATGTAAAGTGATAACACCAATTAAAAGATTTGTTCCAAGTACTACGCGCAGTGTGGCTATCTGGTCTGTACAGGATCTGTGTTGCTGAAAACTTGCCTGCTCCACTCTAGACTGTCCGTGGCCTATTTTAATCCCTTTTAATATTTTTTTTCCCAGGCACTGATAACATTATTGCCGTGTAATGTGTGCGATTCGAGCGATGGTTTGTTTAAAAAAAAAAAAGATTTAAAAAATCCTCGTGAAGAGTAATCTCTGTGTGTAGCCTTGTACGTACCAGGTACTTGTCGTACTTGTGCCTCTCTACTGCCCTAGATCAGTAGTTTCCAGCCTGGAGTATGAGAATCTCCAGAGAGTGCGAGAAGCTTGTCGGGGGAGGGGGGGGGGAAGTTAAGGTAAGATAGTCCCACTGCAGATAATGCTGTAGGGGTGTGATATGTTACTGACCCCACCATACTAGGTCCAGTATCGAGAGGAGGGGATGACGAGTTCCCTTCTTCGCTGCCTTTTCCTTCCCTAACTCAAGATAAAAATCAGGTTCCCATTTACAGCTGGGTAGACTGGGGCGTCTCGGTATCGTGAATCGAACCCGACACCTTTGATGCGATAGGCCAGCGCTCTAACCACTGTTACAGTCGGATGCTCTATAAGGTATATGAAGTTCCTTGACAGATACTGCCTTAGAGAGTAGAAGTGTTAGAGATTTCACTATGTTAGATCCAGCATCGATAGGTGGGGTGACCTGTTCTCTACTTCGCTGCCGTTTCCTTCTCTAACTCAGGATAAAAGTCAGGTACCCATTTACAGCTGTGTAGAGTGGAGCGTGTCGGTATCGTGAATCGAAGCCGGCATCTTTGTCGCGAGAAACCAGCGCTCTAACCACTCTCTCAATCTGACGCAGGATGGGGGAAGGGGGGGGGGGGGGGGGAATGTTTGTTAAATAACTGTTTTATCCTATTACAATATTCCAAAAGTGGTAGTACTAGAGAGAGCGAAAGATAAATAGATAGATAGATAGATAGATAGATAGATAGATAGATAGATAGATAGATAGATAGATAGATAGATAGATAGATAGAGAGAGAGAGAGAGAGAGAGAGAGAGAGAGCGAGAGAGAGAGCGCGAAAGAAAGTTAAACGGAAACAATTAAACGTGTCATTCAGTCGGCAACTAGTTAAACGCGCCATTCAACCAGTAACAACTGAAATGCTTTATTCAATCAGCAACCAGTTAAACGCGTCATTCAATCAGTAACAAGTTAAACGCGCCATTCAATCGGCAACAAGTTAAACGCGTCATTCAATCAGTAACAAGTTAATCGCGTCATTCAATTAGCAACATGTTAAACGCGTCATTCAATCAGCAACAAGTTAAATGCGTCATTCAATCAGTAACAAGTTAAACGCGTCATTCAATCGGCAACAAGTTAAATGCGTCATTCAATCAGTAACAAGTTAAACGCGTCATTCAATTAGCAACAAGTTAAACGCGTCATTCAATCAGTAACAAGTTAAACGCGTCATTCAATCAGCTACAAGTTAAATACGTCATTCAATCAGTAACAAGTTAATCGCGTCATTCAATCAGCAACATGTTAAACGCGTCATTCAATCAGTAACAAGTTAAACGCGTCATTCAATTGGCAACAAGTTAAACGCGTCATTCAATCAGTAACAAGTTAAACGCGTCATTCAATCAGCAACAAGTTAAATGCGTCATTCAATCAGTAACAAGTTAAACGCGTCATTCAATCGGCAACAAGTTAAACGTGTCATTCAGTCGGTAACAAGTAAAAAGAGCGTTTTGTTTCTCTGATGACTGAATAAATTATGATGTGTCGACATGTTGATGACTAGTTAGTTAGACAGACATGTACACATACAGGCAGGCAGACAGACAGAGAGACAGATGGGTAGGTCGATAGACAAATAAATAAATAGATAGACAGATAGATAGATAGATAGATAGATAGATAGATAGATAGATAGATAGATAGATAGATAGATAGATAGATAGATAGATAGATAGATAGATAGATAGATAGATAGATAGATAGATAGATAGATAGATAGAAAGAAAGATCGGTAGGAATACATATAGCGCTAACTTATTGCACAACTGAGTTAGAAATATATATCCACATTGTAGGAGTATATTAAAGAATAATTCGCATAAAAGGCAAGACGCATTCATTACACTGAGAAACACTGGTGGATCAAGAGAAATCAAGTCCAACACAAAAATCAGAATCTTCAACTTAAATGTCAAGTCAGTCTTATTTTATGGTTCTGAAACATGGAGATTAAAACGACTAACAACGACGTTACAAACGCTCATAAATTGGTACATGCGTAGAAAAGCTTGTTTGAAATGGTATGGCAAAATCACTAATGTGGAACTGATGACAAGAACCAGACAAGTGCCAGTGGAACAAGAGTTGAAAAGAAGACGCTGCCGATAGATAGGACACACTTTGAGGAAACCTGTTGATAACATTACAAGGCAGTCCTTATTCTGAAACCCCCAGAGCACGAGGGGTAGAGAAAGATAGAAAAACACGTAGAGAATAAAACTAGACATAAATAAAAGTTATAAAAGGACAAGGAAAGAGTTGAAGCAGATGGAACAGGACATAAGAAGTACTTGGCAAGAACGTGTAGAAATACTTTGCTCCTGGGAAAAAGGGGGGGGGGGGGGAAGGGGGGTTGAAGGATTATGTTGATGATGAATACAAAATATAACGCCATTTGCCGTTTTGTTTTATCTCCCATCATGCATCATTCTCTCGTTCCAAACATCAAGTTAATTTATTATTCTTCTTCCCCCCCCCCCCCCCCCCCCCCCCCCCCCCCCCCCCCCCCCCCCCCCCGCCCCCGCCCCGCCCCCCCCCCCCCCCCCCCCCCCCGCCCTGACCCCCACCCCCCCCCCCCCCCCCCCCCCCCCCCGCCGCCCCCCCCCCGCCCCCCCCCCCCCACCCCCCCGGAGGACCTCCCCTCAACTTGAGTATTTTCAAAGAAAGCAGTAGCCAGCTTGGGGCTGTTGGGATCTCCGTATAGCTTTTCTAGGAATGGTACAGAATGGCCATATGCGCTTTCTCTGGACAAATCTATTTCATAATTTCAAAAAGTCATTTCAATTTATTCTTTTAAAAATGCAGTGGATCTCTGGGATCGAAAGTTCAGCCAAACAGTACCTGGCCAGTAATAACGGGAGTAATCATTGTTATCTTCACAATCATTGTTATCCCAAGCAACCAGGATAGTCCTTTATTAAATATTGATGTCACGCAAATTGAAGCGTTAGTCACGCCAAGTTTTGCCAAATCACGTGAATATTTGATGAAAATACCATCATCCTTCATCCTTCATCTCCACAAGGAGCAAAGACATTCAATAACAAATGCTAAGTCTTCCTATCCCGTGCCATCATCTCAATATCTGTCCATGCCTTCCTCATTCCTTTCATGTCTGTTTCCAGTTTTCTTCTCCATGTTAATTTAATCTTCCTCTTCCTCTCGTAACCTGGAACTGCCTAGTAATGCTGTCAACAGGTCTTCTTAATGTGTGTCCTATCCATCTCCATCGTCGTCTTCTTATCTCTTCTTCCACTGGTGCGTGTCTAGTTCTTGTCATCAGATCCACATTAGTGATCTTGTCAGACCCCTTCAATCCTTCTATTCTATGCAAGTATCTATTTTACATCTATAATATTACCTTGCGCATTTTCCGGAGATCCCCGAAGGGACAAAGACAGAATAGCACTAATGCTAACTCAGATCACGTGCAAGAGGCGGCTAACGTAAGGCTGTGCATAGGACTGGCAACCTTATAATGTAGAACACGTTGCTATAGAAACCACCGCTATATGAGCAGAAAAGTGCGTTGGTGCAGGCTTCCTACAAACAAAACAAGCTACACTGGTGGCACTATACCTTATATGGAGCAAGAAAGATAATCATGATGGTGGAGACAAATGAATTAATCTGAAACGTTTAAATTATAATTTAAAAAAATGATCCTGTTAACTTTACGTCAGTCTGTTAACTTTACGGCAATATGTGAGCTGTGCGGCAGTCTATGATCTTTACTGCAATCTGTGAACTGTACTGCACTCAGTGAACTGTACTGCAATCTGTGAAATGTACTGTAATATGTGAACGGTACTGCAGTCTGTGAACTTTACTGATACTGTGAACTTTAATGCAACCGGTGAACGTTATTGCAAATTGTGAACGTAACTGCAGTAAGGGAACCTTACTTCAACCTGTGAACGTTACTGTAGTCTGTGAATGTTAATAGGAACTGCGAACTTTTCGGCACTGTGAACTTTACTGTAACCTGTGAACTTTACTGTAACCTGTAAACTTTACTGTAAGCGTGTGAATTTTACTGCAACATGTGAACTTTACTGTATCTTGTGAACTTTACTGCGATCTGTGTGCTTCACAGCCGCCTACGAATTTTACTGAACCCGTGAACTTCACTGCAGCCTGTGTGCTTTACTGTTACCTGTGAGCTTTACTGCAACCTGTGAACAATTCTATAGTTTAAGAACTTTACTGCTACCTGTAAACTTTAAAGCAATCTGTGTGCGTTATTGCAACTTGTGAATTTACTGCAACCTATGAACAATATTATAACCTATGGACTTTACTGCAACATGTGAACTGTACTTCAGTGTGCGAGTTTACTGTAAAATGTGAACTTTACTGCAGCTTGTAACTTTACTGCAAGCTGTGAGCTTTAATTAATCCTGTGGACTGTACAGAAGCATTTAAAGTGTATTCGGCTTGGAAATTATACTGTAACATGTGAAATATACTCAAAAAATATTAAAGAAAACTGTATCACATGATCTATTTTCGAACATAAAAATATTCAGAAAGTTGACATTCACGGCAAAACGTGACATATTCTTAAGCGCGTGAAGTGTGTATCAGCACTGGAGCTGCGCTGAGTTATGTGAACTAATTATACAATTATACAATACAACGTAACAGTGACTCTCAGTGGTATCAGCTAGCCAGTTCGCACCAGCTCGCCCGAATCGGTTGTTAAAATTCGCCGGGTTCGCAGAAATGTTGGGTAAATGTATTTCGGTTACGAAATTTAAGCTAATATAACGAGGCAAAGTATGAATTTATAATCAAAATTGTCAAATTCAACTAATTCTGTATATGTGAGAGTAAGTATAGTAGGAGCAACGCTGCTAAAAATGAAAGAATGTATGTCTTCATTGAAAACATTTTACATCTCATGACACACTGAAACTGATAGCGAAGCCTTTTGCTGAATTAGATGCAACTCCATTTGTAAAGTCTCGGTTATGTCTTAGACATGATACAACTGCCGACAGCCGAGTCAAGAAAAGACGGGGACACCAAACATTGACTAAATCAACTAACCTTGTGGTTGCTTCTTTAATTTGTCAACGATCGATTAGATTTGAAGATACACGTGTTGAATGTGCGTGGTCATTTATATGTTTTCATTCATGAATTTATCATTCATTATATCTTTCTGTCTTATTTTAATAATACAAATTTGGTATCTATTATTTTATTTTATGTTGTACAAAAAGCAACCGCTTTGATTGGTTTTATTTTTCTTCGTAACTATCGTCCGACATTAAGTTGATGAAAAATACGACTAATACTTGACAGAAGGAATTGTTTAAAAATTAGAACGACACCACAATCAATCAATTAATCAATCAATCAATCGATCAATACCCGCCAGTTACTCAATAAGCATAAACCTCCAACAAACGCATGCCATCAGCTTAAGGTTTTTTCACGTCTTCCTCGCCACTTTCATTCCTATCATCAGTTCTCGTCTGCATGTGTTCTTTGGTCTACTTCCTCTTGCCCCGGGAATCCCAGAACAAGGATTGTGTGGTAATCCTATCAGCAGCTTCCCTCGGTGTCTTCCCAATTCATCGCCAGCATCTTCTTCTCATTTGTTGTTCTTGTCATCAGTTCCACGTTGGTGATCTTGTCGTCAGTTCCACATTGGTGATCTTGTCGTCAGTTCCACATTTGTGATCTTGTCATCAGTTCCACATTGGTGATCTTGTCGTCAGTTCCACATTGTTGTTATTGTCATCAGTTCTACATTGGTGA
Source organism: Oreohelix idahoensis (assembly GCA_024509875.1). Lineage (NCBI taxonomy): Eukaryota > Metazoa > Mollusca > Gastropoda > Stylommatophora > Oreohelicidae > Oreohelix > Oreohelix idahoensis. The sequence goes on along the minus strand of JAMPIV010018150.1, from coordinate 352,309 downwards.
TCTTGTCGTCAGTTCCCCATTAGTGATCTTGTCATCAGTTCCACATTGGTGATCTTGTCATCAGTTCCACATTAGTGATCTTGTCATCAGTTCCACATTGGTGATCTTGTAATCAGTTCCACATTGGTGATCTTGTCATCAGTTCCACATTAGTGATCTTGTCATCAGTTCCACATTGGTGATCTTGTCATCAGTTCCACATTAGTGATCTTGTCATCAGTTCCACATTAGTGATCTTGTCATCAGTTCCACATTGGTGATCTTGTCATCAGTTCCACATTGGTGATCTTGTCATCAGTTCCACATTGGTGATCTTGTCATCAGTTCCACATTGGTGATCTTGTCATCAGTTCCACATTGGTGATCTCGTCATCAGTTCCACATTGGTGATCTTGTCATCAGTTCCACATTGGTGATCTTGTCGTACCACTTCAATCCTTCTTTCCTACAAAAGCACTCATTTATGGAAGTATGTAACTTTCTGGTACCACTGATCAGACTAAAGAATAAATACCTAACCACAGAATGTTAATCATACCTGTTTATGTAGACTTATCCAAAGTGTGCATATCTTAATAAAGTACCAAGTAATGAGGTGTACTGACTTATTAAGCGCTTGGGTCGTAACTCGACACTGCCAGAAGTATTTAAGATAAGCTCTCGGCGCCGGTGCTTGTAAAGTGGTTAAAAATCCGGTATCGACCTGGAGCGGTGCATACAGCGTCGCGTCAGAGTATGATTGTGACGGTCGCAGGATGCCTTAAGATAGCGCTCAGTAAGCAGGTTTCAACCGGTGTTCGCTGTCCTAAGGTGATATTGGTGCAACTACAACAGTAGTTGTCGCTGTGGATTGCATATGGAATGTTATCAAGGAGGTCTCAAGAAATTGGCTCGTTAAGAAAGGAAGAGACCTATTCGAGATAAGGGCAAGAAGAAGATAATGCGAATTCTCTCCAGTTGATAGTGTTTTCTAGTAAATTATGGAAAGATATTTCCCCACGACCTTGGCTTCTGCCCCTACATATCGAGAAAGACAGAGCCCAAAAATCTCATCTAAATGTAGAATTTGATCTATATGTAAATATTTAACACCGGCAACACGAGTGATACAATAACGAACTAGATAATGATCAAACGGTTATTATGTTTATTAATGAAATATTTACACATATAGGGTTAGTAGAGAAATATAAAGTGACGATGGTGAAAGACAATTCACACAAACACACACACACACACACACACACACTCACACTCTCTCACACACACACATATGTGATATAAATAATGTAGTTAGTTAACTATGAGAATGAAACTATGTGAAGAGTGAAGTAATGATGTGATATATTGAGTGTTACCCCACTGATGTCCAATCTACACTGTCTATGTGTCTCTTAATGCTCCTTCACTGTATGAGGAAAAACAGATATGTATAGACTGTCCAATTTAGTTTATGTATGTTGTGTGGGTTATCTCCAAGACGAAGACGCACTGATGAACATTGATGTTGTAATGAGAACTTTGACGATATACTTCAATATTTGGCAATATCTCTGTAGCGTTTGCAATTAGTTGACAGTTGTCTCAGAAGAAGGACTGCTGTCTGATCTCTGAAAGGCACTGACTAGACTGGAGCACTTCACGAAATTATCTTGGTATGTAGACTCATCAACTTGAGTATGTACTCTAGACTAATAAAATATGCTTTGGAGTGAGTTGAGATTGATATAATTATGAGAATCCGCTTGGTAGTATGTATTCTTGAATCAGGGAATACGTTATTGAGTTCGTTGAACTTGATGTAAATATGAGAATCAACTTGTGCGTGCTTTAGCTTGACTCAGGCGGTAAGCTGATGAGTAAGCACACCTTGATGTAAATATGAGAATCAACTTCTGAGCACTTGATAAAAGGTGAATACAATGCTGCACGAACATCATTTAAATCTGGCAAAAAATCTTCCTTTTTAACTTAGGAAGCGTATGATTGTGACAATACGGTTGTACGATCTCACGTCTACTTCGTCACAATCCCTTTTTTCTTCATTTTTCTCTTCCTCTTACTCATCGCTATTATGTGGCAATTTTTTTATGCACCATTTTTACTCTCTATGCTGAATCTAGAAGGGGAAAGTCTCTAACACTCCACTCTCCCATAGAAGTATTTGCTATAGGACTGTCTTTATCTTGTTTAGCACTCCTCTGACGTATTTATGTTCCGCCAGGTGAACTGGTATTATTGTAACAATACCCAGTCATCAGATCGGTCACCCGCTCATCTCTTTGACCACCTTTGGAAACGTGTCGGTCCAACATTTGACCCAGTGAAAAGCTGCTGATCGTGTTGACACAAGCTTTTATTGTGCGTACGATGAAAAAAGACAACATTGTCTGACCAGACATCTGTCTGGCGGAGGCATGCAGATAAAGGCGATAATTGGATAAACTGTCTAGGTAGACATCTTGGCGGAAGACATTACGCCAGGAAAACTTGTTCACAATATTGTGGGAGGCAGATAGGTGTGACAGGAACAATATTACGTCTTATTATAAGGAGGTCTCGTGTGGATATTACAATTAATATTTTAAACACGCGAGGGGATTATTAAAACTTCCCCACCCAAAAAGTGTTAGAGAGATTTGATTTGTTTGATTTGAGATGCTGGAATAAACAATGAATTCTATTGGAACATTCGGTGGAAACCATTTGTGAATTGAACTAAGAATGAGAGATATAATCTAGTGAACTCAGAAACACAGAACAGGTAGCTTTGCAACTTCATACGAGCAACGCCAAACAGCCAGGAAGAGAGGGTTCGGACCTAGAATTCCTTAATCAAAAGTGACAAATCGACAGCATTTGGGCAACTCTGAAACCCTAAGAGTAAACCCGCATATATAAATACAGAGAATGTAAAACTTCATGACCAGGACTTTATACATTCAAGATGGGAAACCTAGGAATTGGATCATCAGTCATAAGAGAAATAATATTCCAGACCAAGTGTTTCACCCGTCATAAGAGGAGTTATTCATTTCGAGACCAAGTGTTTCACCCGTCATAAGAGGAATTATAGATTTCCAGGCCAAGTGTTTCACCCGTCATAAGAGGAATTATAGATTTCCAGACCAAGTGTTTCACCTGTCTTAAGAGGATTTATAGATTTCCAGACCAAGTGTTTCATCCGTCAAAGAGGAATTTCTCAGACGAAATTGATTCGGGAGCATATGCACCGAAATAGCTCGCGTCCATCTGAAAAAAACCTGTGCAGGGAGATTGTGTATTCCCAAAATTTTGGGGTAAGTGTAAACAATTTATTTACTAATGTAAATTCTACAGGTTTCTTGCCAAGTGGTTATATACAAGGCTGGCAACCTCAACATATGAAAATAGTATATGCATGAACCACTACTGCAAGAGCTGGTGATTGTTTCTGACTAGTCGTGCGGGAAACCCGACAGCAGAGCGACCCCTGACTCCGACTGGAGCAGTGATGAGTGATGACTACATCATATGTGCCTCCAGTGTAACATATTATCTTGTGAGATTTATGTACCTTTTTTAATTGTAATTCAGGAAAATCATTATTCACGCACTCCAGACGCAATTTCGTAGTTAACACCCAGAAGGATATGGGTGAATTTTCATCATATTTCCTGAGTTACACTGTGTGCTCGGGAATTTAATGCTTCTGAGAGGTTAAAATTGGTGGGTGGAGCGCATGACAATGGGCCTGTTAGTTTGCGGCAACCAAATGTACTCAAATGTTTGTTTTTATATATCTAAAGCTCACAGTTACAAGCCATAACACGATTTGTGGTACTAACGCCGCTACTGTGATAGGAAAGTATCCACCATAACCGCCTACAGTGGAAGAGAGTGTAGAGAAGAATTTCGTCATCACAGAATTGATGAACCACAGCTGCAGGACTCACTCATACAAGCTAAGTGCTAACTAAAAGGCACAAGCAAAAACTACGATTCAGTTAAACTTTAAGTATAAATTTAAATTCTCACCTACGTCTCAACGATGAGAACTTTATATCTATCAAAATTCCACTAATCTTTCCATATTTATTTTAACCTGTTAAAGACTATTTCATTATTAAATTTGTTACCTGTTGTTCTAAAACTAAACAACAATAGTTGATTCAGTTATATGTATGAAAGCAAATGTTTAAGCCAGAAAAATTAATCTATATATAAACACTTAGACAAATATTTACACTAAACAGAGCTATACCTTATAAGAGGGATTTCGTTGGAATACACCAACTGGGGGCTTGAACGGGCTAAACCATTGCTTAAATCCTTCACAAAAGACGACGGACCAGATAATAAGTTAAGAAATTGCTCAGCCATAAGCAGCTTTTGTTCTTTACTTCTGGGAATATCTTGTTTCCCTCGCTTCTGGGAATATCTTGTGAACGCTTCCTTAAGGTAGAAGGGGCATTAATCCTCAATCTACATCTCTGCCAAGAGTAATCTTGCTCGCAGGTAGATACCCTGGAAGCCAATATTATATACTCTTAAGTTTTGGTCACTGTTGGATCACTACTGCAAAGCAGGGGAGGCAATGCGTGACAATGATGTCCTATCTTACGAACTATGCTACCCGGATGTACACTTTGCGAGCTTCTTTCTTGGTAGACGCCAAACACGTAAGGTGTTGACTTCTGTTGGACTACTTTTTCCTTCACAAATTCCTCAAGAACACTATTAACTTTACATACATGAATTAATTATCCACACAGGAATGAACTCGTTTATTCAGGCTAAGCTCTTGGGAAACGTTTTCTGCATCACGATATTGGACTCTTCGTACTCATCTCTGGCGAACTTCGAGGTACATTATATTTCTTGTTACCAATGTTTTCCGACATTGGATGTGTGACCTATAACTCCGCCTACAAACCAATCGCTAAGCCTCCATATTGGGGCGTTTGCATTTATACCTTTCGTGCCCTGTCAGCGAATGTCACTGGCCAAAACTGGGTGGGCGTTTCGCTATCCGCGTTGCCTGTCCGTTTGCAGGACAAACAGGTGTTAATGATTGGCCGGAGACTGTTAAAATCCCCCACCTCCTCCTATCACAAAGTCTTCTGTCTATTGTTAAACGATACTCAAGATGGCATATCTCGTGATGTTTACACGGGGAATTGGGTATCAGAGAAATTGTTCTATGCCTATGTCTGTTTCACAAGATAACAATGAAGCCAGGTGTGTTCCGCAAAGTGAAAACATGAATCAAAGGAGTGTGAAGTTAGATACAAGTCGTGATCAAGAACGATTACTTAAGCCACGATGAAAGAGCACAATCTGGGAGAAAATAAAATAAGAATGATATTGGAAAAGATAGAGCGATAAAGACAGACCTACTATACGACATTCGTTGAACACTGAGGAGGCACACAGGGGCGGCATTAGCTTAGCTGGCAGTTTTTCTCAGGGTGTTCTGATGCTAGCAGATAGATACTATAAGTTCAACCACGAACTGCGTACATGGTGCAGTCAAAAAGGCATGCACACCATCATTGCCTGCAGACGTTGGAACTAGGTTGGACATGTCCTCAGAAGGGACCCTGACAGCATAACCAGAACTGCTATGCAATGGACCTTAGTGTCACAGAGATTTATGATAATAAATTTTCTATATATTCTTTCTTTTTTCTACCCGTGTCCTTTATTTTATTATCACTCTTTTCCTGTATTTCTCGCATTCGTTCGTTTGCGAAAAATATTTTCTTTCCCATTCTCACATTACCGTTTTTCTTTCTCATACTGACTAGTAACCTTATTACGTCAGATGTCATTCGCGCAGTTTGACGAGAGGTGCGATTATGTTTCAGTCCATCTCAGACATAGGGCCGACTTATCGCATAGCATTTTCACCTGTCACAGCGTTTTCCCAGGCTGAGTTTCTCAGAAAGTGTGAAAATCGCCCTCTGCAGTGGAGACGGGTCGTCGGGCATTTGCACCTGACATGAGCGCTCACGGTCCGATAGTTAGACGGAGGCGTGAATCGCGCCAGACGCATTCGCTCAGAGCAGACATTTGTCTGGGATATTTCCACCTGACACGTAGTTTCTCGGTTACCTTTCTCAGCGAAAAGTGTGATCTGTCACTCACTCCTCGCTCAGTAATGAGAATAGTTAGATGTAGGTGTGAAGGCGCACTGATGGCAGTTACGTCATGCGTCTAAGTTAACAGGAGGTGTTAAGAGAAGGGGATTGTATTGCGTGGGTTATGGAAATAGTGTACATCTTTGTCTGGTTTTTCATATATACTGGAGGGAGTTAGATTTCATTTTCACTCAGTAACTTCGCAGTTAGACTAGAACAAGCCTTCGTTCGATTCCTAAGAATCTCTGTTAATAGAGATGTAATTTAGCTTGGTCGAAGTGGTTTAAGTTCTTAGTAGTTCTGTGTTGAGTCAAAACTGGGGTTAACCCAACTTTGCCAGTGTTTAGTACATGAACAATATCTGTAAATTTTGCCAGGGTTTAGTACCAGAGACATACCTAATAAATGGTTACACCTCCTTGTGGCGAGAATAATTACAAATGAAAAACATTAACTTTTCCGACATTTTTGACAAAGTGTGTGGTGAACAAAGATTATTTGTTGAGAGAAGTTGTCATCATAGTCCTAATTAAGGGAAACCTCGTGTTTCTGACATTTGTGTGCCCGCTTAAACCTAATTCTTACCTCGTGAGTCAAGTGACACTAACTTTAGTCTGAAATAACGGTCGTATGAAGCAGATGCTCCCCGGATCCATTTTGATGAAAACCAACAAACAAATCTGCAGAGCTGGGATCCGCTTCATTAAACAACAGAAACAGCTAAAGGGTGTGTGAGTGTCCCAAAGTCTGCGCCAGACGGCGAACGACAGCACGATTGTAAGTAGATCAGGGCCCAGATGAAAGAGCCGAGTGAAAGTAGATGGTGTGATGTTCTTTGTTTGATTCACCCATGTTTGTAATTCCATTTTATGCAAATTGTTGCAAATGCAAGTACAATTTCCTTAGGATAATCAGATTCCCTAAGTCGGGTCATACCTAAAAGGGAAAAGCTTAGGCTAAAACAGTATATCTGTGACTCTTTGGGGCGATCACCTTTCTCCTAACGGGACTGTTGGCTAAACATCGAGGACTGATCATACCAACGGGTCTAACATTCTTGTAGCATTCCTTGATTTTCTTTTATGACTATGTGTATATGCTTTGATGTAATGTTATATGTTGTGTTGCAAGTTTATTTTGATAATTAAACGGCATTTAATTTTAATCAGCGTGTTGGTCAGCTCGTTCTAAAATATTCATATAATCATTGTTATAGTTTCACCCCGTCTGTACATCTAACTGTCGTCTTATATGTGTATGTATGTGAGTGGATATATATATTTAATATATATGGGTGTAGACTGTCTGACTCATCTGAATCTGTTGTAGAAGATAGGTGGAAGAGAGAAGATTTTTCTCGATTTCAGAGAGAGCCTCTATCACTTTTCTACCATCTCACTAGTGGAAACCTATTCTCTATTACTATCTCTCACTGTGACTATCACTTATTCAAATCTATTCAGAAGGGACCACCACAAGTCTTAATTCTCCTATAAAAAATCTACGACACTCAGAAGAACTTCGAAAGAGAGGAAGGCCAAGGACAACCTGACGGAGAGCAGTGGTGGCTGAGATGCAAAGCTTGATCCAGAGTTGGGGCACGGCACGAAGGATGGCCACCGACCGAGCTAAATTGGGACAGTTTGTTGATGCCCTACAAGACGCCTCTGGACGTGATGACCACTGGCTGCTTTGTCAGACAGGGGCTAAGTATCTAAGAAGAAGAAGATGCTAGCAGATAGATACTTTTAGGAATCTATCAAAGCTGCACGAGGCAGCAGTCCTTTTCCGACCTAGTCCTTTCCAGGGCTACTGCATGATAACTGAAAGAAGCTAGTGGTCTTTTTCAGGGCTTAGATTTATCAGTAAATTCATAAAGGTATATTTCAATCACTCGTGAGAAATACACAAGTAGAAAAGACTACAGAAAAACAACAGAAGTGATTGGCTTACCGGGGACTAGAACCCAGGACCATCCGAACGACAACACTGCCTCGCTACTGGAGTGAATCGTTACTATCTACCCTGCCAACTAGGCACCACAATTTATTTATTTACTTTTGTTTTAATCAATACTACGCTTCAAATACCAAAGTTAACTTATTTTTAGCGCTCTGATATAACCAAAGGTGTTAAGTCTAGGTTAAAAGAAACGTGCCTCGACACAAGAATCTAAAATCCGAAGGGAATAAGGTGTTACCAATACTTCGTGACAAAAGTCTGGTGTATCGCCAGTGGCGTACTAAAGGGGTTGTGAGGGGGGAGGGGGGACAATCCTCCCCGGGTGACATTTAGGAAGGGGGATGCCGTTGGATACTATTATGACAGAACTGTACTGTTAAAAATTCTACTTGCAAAAAAGAACATTTTTTTTTGCACGTTGTAAAGGGAAAAAAGGGGGGGGGGCCTCCAAGGAAGAATGCGCCACTGGTAATAAAATACTTTGAAGTGCGCCCCTGTGTATCACCGTTACTCCAGCGTACTTGACTACGTGTTCTATCGATGGGGATAAAAACCTTTACTGCTGAACCAGGTTGTTTTATTTAAACACACATTGTAGTAGTAGTAATAGTAGCAGCAATAGTAGTAGTAGTAGTCGTAGTAGTAGCAGCAACAGTAGTAGTAGTAGTAGCACCTTCAGTCATAGCTAACTATGGGAATAATGAGTCACTGAGGCTTGCACACATCTTTGAGCCTCAGCCGCGGTCGCCTAACTGTTCTTTTGCCGTCTGCCAGTTGTTTGCGGAAATATCTTTGAAGATGCGACCACCTTCCATGCGGGGGACACGTTCAAGCCAGCGTTGTCTGCGCTCAGCGATGTATACATGCTTTGAAGGCCAGCGCGTAACAGCACCTCCATATTTGTCACCTTTCCCTTCCATGAAACATCAACGATGTGGTGCAGACAAAGTATATGGAAGGTATTGATGTTGTTGTTGTTTTGATGAGGTGATGGGTGAAGAGCGGGCACTTAACAGCTGACCATTATTGCCTCTTCTCGTTCCATCTTGGTCTACCCTGTTCAACCTGAAAGTTGGTTATAATTGGGGTATTTACTATCTGTTGCTGTCATTTTCGACGGAGTCATCTGTCAAGTTATTTGCTTATGTTTGTATCATAAGTATAATTGTGTCTTTACCTGCGATGTCAGGTTGATTAGGGGTTGTCTTCCCTTGTTTATTCATTCATTGTGTTTGACCTGTAGGGTCAGAGGTTGACAGTTCGGCGTAGGCCTATGGGAAGGTTTTTTAAGCGGGAGTGAGATATACTTCCGGGAAGCCGGGAGGTCCTGTTTTTCTGAAGGGACCAAGAGTCCATTGTTTTTCGGGGAGAATCTTCGAAGTAACTGCTATGGCAGTTTTCCCCAGTGAATCTCTGTGCGTCGGGATGACGACAGAATTCCTTGTGTAGTTCTGAGGATTCATTTACCAGGTAATACCGACCTTTATGCATTATTACGCTTTTCGGTGGCAGAACATGTAAAGGATTACCTAGGGTGAACAGCAGCTCACTGATCCGCCATTTCAGAACTTATATATTTGTGCTCGAGGTAGCCATCCAAGACTGTTAGTCTTATATTGTCCAGAAATCCAGTGACGAAGATATATTGTGGGAGCCGCAGATTGGCGGAACTTCTACCTACAATAAGTATTACTGCAGGGTTGATGATAACCTATTTAACAGAAGTACACGGCCGACGTTAGGACGAGGCCTGTGCTTCCGGCTATTATACTACAGCCTGTTATGTGCAATTGGCAGGGAGTGCCAAGTTGCACCTGTGTGTCAAGGTAACTAAGGCATCTGACGCGTTTAGTCAGAGACGCCAAGGGCGACGCTACGAACTGTCATTATTGAAGAACTTTGCTATTGACCATGCACGTCTATTCTGATGTTTACCTTTTTGAATGCCAAATGTATACCTATCGATGTCAGGTCAGCATGACCTTGTTACACTGACTGTTCCTGTTGATACTATGTGTGTTCCCGTCAATAAATGTCTTGAAACATGCCTGCAGTGTCAAAGCATCCTTGATTACTGCATGTGAGAGTATGGGTTGCAGGATCTACATCTATACGAGCCTAAACACATTCGCGTCTTCATTCGCACCCACACTCAATTCATCATACGCTCGCACTACACATCTAACCACATGTATACTGTCTTGGGCCAGTGATCACATCAACAAGAGAAAAAAGACAGTTACATTTCTGGTGGACCAGTTACGTGGGCTCTTATGATACATTTCTTGTCGCCAATGTGGCCTAGAAACTTACATTTCTGATGGACCAGACCTGTGGGTTTAAAAAGAACAGAGCGAGCATTTGACATTATTGTTGACATTTATGGATCCAGAAATTTACATTCCTGGTTGGCTGTTACATGTATGATGTCTCCAGTTTTGTCGAGAAAGTTACAAGAAGGACAAGTACACATTACACTTCTGATCTGTGGGTCTAAGCTACACACGGGACAGCCGTAACACAGCACTAATTCTACACTTGCAAGTTTTGGCTACAACAGGACAGATATAGGTCATCAACGGTTGACACAAATAAACAGTACGAGCATTTATATCATAATGCTACATAAACCATAACAAGACATGTACTGAAGGTAACATCTAGGCATTTGCTACGTGGACCATAACTGCATAGAAGGCGGGTTCCTATTGTAAACAGTACTGCGGGTTGTGACACGTTTCATTCAACAACAGACTTTTCTAGGTCAGAGCATTCAAGCTACATTGTTGGAGGTCAAGTGTCTGTAAACAGTACGTGAAATTGTAAACATTCAATGTGCAAGGCGTAATTTGAGAAGGTCATAGTAACTTTGGTTCGTGAATACCACTTTATGTTACAGTGGATTTGACGTTCAGTGCGCGTTTGACATTTCGTTTCTGTGTTCGCAAGGAGCAAGAAATTTATTTTAGTTTCAGCTGTGACTGAACTTGTTCTGCAACACATTGAAATTGATTGCTATATGTTTATGTCACTTCTACTGTTTTTGGTGTATTTTTCTGCGGGTTTTTCGGTTGGTGGGTCTTACGGTAAATATGCCACTTGATCGAGGCTTACTGTAAGCGGTCTGTAGGTGCAAATTTTCTTAATTTGGAAATTTGCTAGTGACAATTGGTCGCTATTGATGTTAGCTGTGATGTAATTGTACTTAACGTTGTTTTTGTAATATTTTGTCTGTTTTTCAGTTTTGATTGTCGATTTGTTTTGTTTGTATTCTGTAGGTCTCTCCTTTCTTGTGTATTTCTCTACACATTTTTGGTTAAAACAGTGTTGCCATTTGTATTGTTTTGTATTTTTGTCTTTGTATTTTTTTTTTTTGGTTGTACTACATTACTGTCATGCACAGTCTACATACACATACTTGGTCATGTTTTGATATTATTGATAAGGTAGACTCTTCATATAGAGTTTGTTAAATAATATTATATAAGATATTTATACAAGTTCTTTGATAAAAGACTTGTTATCTACAAAGATTAAGACTAAGACAGTAAAATAAAGTGAAGTGAGTATACAAGTCTAGCATTTCAGACTTGTCTCCCATTGAAGTGGGATAAGGTAATTTATTTAATTTTTTCAGGTTTCTGATCTCATTAGACAGAATGTCTACATTGGATTTCTTCATCCAGCAAGGGTTGACCCTTGGTAAGTCTGGTAAAGAATTGGAAGAATATTCATCTGCTCAATTCGCCATTGCATTAAAGTCAGAAGAAAAGAAACAAAAAGAGGAAATTAAATTGAAAGCAGAAGCTGAACTAAAGAAGCTAGAAGCTGAGAATAGAAGATTAGAACTTGAAGAAAGAAGGTATCAAAGAGAGGCTGAGGAGAGAAAAGCTCAAGCTGCTGCTGAGGAGAGGAAAGCTCAAGCTGCAGCTGATGAAAGAAAATTCCAGATGGAAATGGAAGACAAAAAAATTCAAGCTCAAGCTGCTGCAGAGGAAAAAAAACTTCAAGCTGCTGCAGAGGAAAAAAAACTTCAAGCTGCTGCAGAGGAAAAAAAACTTCAAGCTGCTGCTGAGGCTGAAATTAGAAAAATGGAACATGAGGAAAGAAAACAGAAGATGGAACTTGATGAAAAACTCGCAATTTTGGAGTTAGAGAAATTGAAATTGGCGAGTACGGGTGCTCAGCAAACAACTTCGAGTACGACAAAGGAGTTTGTTAGTAGGATTAAATTGCCTCATTTCAATCCTTTAAAGGATGACGTAGCAGATTATCTAGATAGATTCCAATTTTTGTGCGATACGCATAACATAAAAAAGGAAAAATATGTTGAACAACTGATGCCATTTTTTACAGGTGACACAGTGACTACTCTTATGACAATAGACGAACATGAGAGGACTAATTATGATGTTGTCAGGGCAGCATTGCTAAAAAAATACCAATTAAAACAAGAAGACTATCGTCTTCGTTTTAGGACAATGTTGCCAGAAAATGGAGTAGATTTCTCTGATTTTGTTACAAAGATACGTCGTACACGATGGGTTGAGTTGTCTCAGATTGAGAAAACATATGAAGGTCTAATGGACTTATTATTGCGAGATAAGGTTTTGTCATCTGTTAATGATTCTTTTCTTGCATTCCTTCATGAGCGTAAGCCTAAAAACTTAAAAGAAATGGAGGAATACTGTTGTCAGTATGCCACAGCACATCCCCATGCTACAGTTAGCAATTCTAAAGTGAAAGAAGGGTTGCCAGCTGCTTCGGCAACACCATATGGCCCTAATTTCAGAAAAAAATTTCAGGGTGCTCAACAAAATTGGAATAGGGGAAGTAATCAAAATTACACTCAGAAGCGGAGTAATCCAACACATGATGGTTCTTCGTCTATGCAGTGGAGACAAGATGGTAGTTCTCGTAATTTTAGTGGTAATAATTTGAGACACTTTCGTAAAGGCTATCCAAATAATAACTATTCAAATTTTCGAGGTAATCATTCTCGACGTCAAGATTATGACGATGGTGAATTTAGAAACCGGGATTCAAACCGGAATGATGAGTACAATAGGCAATATGATAACAATTACAGGGGAAATGATAGTCAAAATAATTACAGGGGAAATGATAATCGAGGTAGACCTAGGTTTAACAAGAAAAGACCTTACCAACAGGCAAACTCTGCACAACAAGAGTTTGATGGAGCCTGTAATACAGCAAATGATAGTGGTAACTCTAGGGCTATCACTGGTTGTGCTTTCGATTTTGGGAGAGCAACTGAATGCCCCCAATGCTTAACATTGTTTGACTCATCAACTGTATCTACGCTAAGTTGTGGTCACCCTCTTCCTGCTCTACCTGCTACAGTTGCGCATGATGGGAGAGGATCTCTCATCTTAGATAAAGGTCTAATAAATGATAGGCTAGTCTCAGTACTTTTCGATTCGGGATGTACTACCGTCGGGGTTAAGGAGTCTCTGATAGATCCTTGCTGTGCCACTGGAAAAACAATCAAATGTGTTACATTTGGTGGTACTATGGAAAGCTATCCTACTGCTATTATTAGGATTGACACTCCTTTCTTCACAGGAGATGTCCATGCATGTCTTCTTCCTAATCCTATTGCGGATCTTATAATCGGTCGTATTCATGGGGTTAAGGAATGCACCCCGCAACAAATTTCTAGTTGGGAAGAAAGAAACATTCAAACGGTCAATGCAGTGGTGACAAGAGCTCAAGCTCTTAATCCCCCAACTTCATCTGATAATAGTAATGAAGTTGATAGCCAAGACGAGCACTTGGTGATTTCCCATGACTCGTTTGTTAAACGTCAAGAAGAGGATCCTTCTTTGAAGAAATACTTCCTTCTTGCAAAGAAAGGGGATCCCAATCAAAATACGAATCACAAATCGTATATCACTATGAAGAATGGTATATTGGTACGAATGGTACAACACTCGGACAAGTCTATGCATTCGCAAATTCTTGTGCCTAAGTGTATGAGAGCCTTAATTCTTCGGCATGCACACGATTCTCAGTGTGCTGGACACATGGGTTTTTCCAGAACTAAAACTAGAGTCCTTGCGTCATTCTTTTGGCCATTCGTGAATAAAGACATCCGAATTTATTGCCGATCTTGCAAAATTTGTCAAGAGGTCAAGTCTAGGGGTCCGAGACATGCTGCTCCTATTCAGGCTGCAGATATTCCGATTCGGCCGTTTCAGAAAATGGCTATAGACATCATTGGTCCGTTCAAAATTAAGTCAGCCAGAGGACACCAATTTATCCTCACTTGCGTGGACATGTGCACGCGTTGGCCAGAGGCTATTCCTCTGAAGAGCATATCAACTGTCGATATCGCTGATGCTCTTTGGCTCGTATTTTCTCGTCTGGGATTCCCCGGAGAAATACTGTCGGATCACGGCACTCAGTTAATTTCGGACGTTATGTCTCAGGTAATGGCTACGCTAGACATTAAAAGGTCTCTCAGTAGTATTTATCATCCAACGTCCAATGGATTGGTAGAACGTCTTAACAGGACACTAAAGAACTTACTTGGCAAGATAACGGAGGATCATCCTGAAGATTGGGACAGGGTTTTACCTGCAGTCCTCTTTGCCTATAGAGAGGTTCCCAACGAGCATACAGGGTTTTCTCCTTTCGAACTTGTCTTTGGCGCGCAACCGCGCGGGCCAATGTCCTTGTTACACGATTTGATAACTTCCAATAATATTGACGATGATACACAATCGTCATATGAATATGTTATAGCTCTTAGAGAAAAGATTATCGAATCGTGCAGGTTAGCAACTTCATCTTCCGAATTTGCGAAAGAAAAAAGCTAGGCGATTTGCTAATAAGAAAAGACGCCTACGTCAACTTTGTCCTGGAGACAAAGCATATGTCTTACTGCCCTCAAGAGAGAATAGACTTCTCATTTCTTGGAAGGGTCCATACATTATAGTCTCGAAAATTTCTGATGTCGACTATATTGTCGATGTGGATGGAAGGCATAAAACCTTCCATATAAATATGTTAACAGAGTTTATTGAACGTCCAGACTATTTACAGCCTATTTTCCAGGCGACGGACGACTCTCCAGTTCAACATGGTCACATCTCATCCCTGTCTGTTATACAGGATGAGGAAACTATTTTTTCTGACGTGAACTTACCTCTTCCTACGATTCCACTTACTTCAACGGAATCGTGGAGAGACGTTACAGTCTCTTCTAACTTGTCTTTTGAGGAACAGCGTCAAGTATCCTCTACGTTACAATCATATCAGGATGTCCTTACCGACATTCCTGGACACACAGATGTCATAGAACATGACATCATACTTACTGATCGTAATCCGATCAGAGTAAGACCATACCCAATACCTATTCATTTTCAAGCACAAGTCGAGAAAGAATTGGATGAAATGATTCAACTACAAATAATTGAACCATCCACTTCAGCTTATTCTTCGTCGATAGTTATTGTTCGAAAGAAAGACAATAACATACGTCTTTGCGTTGATTATCGCAAATTAAATCAAGTTACGAAGTTCGATGCTGAACCTATGCCGTTATTAGATGATCTACTTATTAGACTTTCTAAAGCTAAATTCTTTACTAAACTAGACTTGTCGAAAGGTTATTGGCAAGTCCCACTGACGGAACACGCCAAACCTCTCACTGCTTTTTCGACACCTAGGGGTCTGTTTCAATGGAATTTTATGCCTTTCGGGCTTATGAACGCCCCAGCGACTTTCGTGCGCATGATGCGACGAATTCTATCAGATCGTGCAGATGTCATTGCATATTTAGACGACATCTGTCTTTTCAGCGATACTTGGGAAGAACACTATGTGGGTCTGAAGGAATTGCTATCTACTCTACGTGAGCATAGATTGACTGCTAAACCCTCTAAAGCTTTTGTTGGGTTTAGTGAAATTTCCTTCCTAGGTCATCGAGTTGGTCATGGTCTGTTGAAGACAGAGGACCAAAAACATTTCAAAGATATTAAATATCTCGGTTCCGAAGACAAAAAAGCAAGTGCGTAGTCTCTTGGGATTGATACAATTCTATGGAAGATTCATTGAGAATCTGTCCTCCATTATGGCACCACTTTCAACGTTATTGAAAAAAGGTTCTCCTAATATGGTGCGTTGGTCCCAAGAATGCCAAACTTCATTGGATCAGGTTAAGAATTTGTTCTCATCTCATCCTATCTTAAGACTACCGACGATTGATAAGACTTTTGTCCTTCGTAGTGATGCCTCTTCCACTGGCATTGGAGCGGCACTAATGCAGGAATATTCAGGAACTCTGCATCCTGTAATGTATATTTCTAGGAAGCTGAATGCGGCAGAAAGGAATTACTCGGTTTTGGACCGTGAATTGTTGGCTATGGTTTGGTCCATTCTTAAGCTACAAAGGTTCCTTCTGGGCGCGCATTTCTTTATGGAAACCGACCAAAAAGCTCTTACGGCTATGCAAAGTAAGGATTTGAAGAGCTCGAGATCTACTCGTTATGCTATTGCTCTTCAGCCTTTCCATTTCACGGTGCGAGCTATCCGTGGTTCGGATAATGTGATGGCGGACATATTGTCTAGATGCCCACATGATTCCAGTTAAATCTTGTGTCCTAGTTTTTCCTGATATATTTTCAGACTTAGGTCTGTCCTTAATATCATAATATGTTGTAATACAAATGTATTTGGATGATGTTTAGATAATTTAACAAATTTCATTTTGTCCATCCATCAGTGATATGTTGCTAAAATAGCATTGACATTTGTATATTGCTATGATTTTATTATTTAGTAATGTTTGATATATGATTGGTATTGCCAGCAACTTAGGTTTCTTGAATGGTATCCCTTAGTTTGTTTGGCTTAAAGGAAATATTTTCTCCTATGTTGGGAGATGATTTGTACCCTCTTCTATTGTACCTGATATTAGGTTCATTGTTTGCATGAGCACAGAAGTGATACTGGTGCTATCTTGCTCATGAAGATATTAAAAAAAAAAAAAATTGCATTTTTTTTTTTACAGGGGGGTGGTAGTAATGTTGCTGTCATTTTCGACGGAGTCATCTGTCAAGTTATTTGCTTATGTTTGTATCATAAGTATAATTGTGTCTTTACCTGCGATGTCAGGTTGATTAGGGGTTGTCTTCCCTTGTTTATTCATTCATTGTGTTTGACCTTTAGGGTCAGAGGTTGACAGTTCGGCGTGGGCCTATGGGAAGGTTTTTTAAGCGGGAGTGAGATATACTTCCGGGAAGCCGGGAGGTCCTGTTTTTCTGAAGGGACCAAGAGTCCATTGTTTTTCGGGGAGAATCTTCGAAGTAACTGCTATGGCAGTTTTCCCCAGTGAATCTCTGTGCGTCGGGATGACGACAGAATTCCTTGTGTAGTTCTGAGGATTCATTTACCAGGTAATACCGACCTTTATGCATTATTACGCTTTTCGGTGGCAGAACATGTAAAGGATTACCTAGGGTGAACAGCAGCTCACTGATCCGCCATTTCAGAACTTATATATATTTGTGCTCGAGGTAGCCATCCAAGACTGTTAGTCTTATATTGTCCAGAAATCCAGTGACGAAGATATATTGTGGGAGCCGCAGATTGGCGGAACTTCTACTACAATAAGTATTACTGCAGGGTTGATGATAACCTATTTAACAGAAGTACACGGCCGACGTTAGGACGAGGCCTGTGCTTCCGGCTATTATACTACAGCCTGTTATGTGCAATTGGCAGGGAGTGCCAAGTTGCACCTGTGTGTCAAGGTAACTAAGGCATCTGACGCGTTTAGTCAGAGACGCCAAGGGCGACGCTACGAACTGTCATTATTGAAGAACTTTGCTATTGACCATGCACGTCTATTCTGATGTTTACCTTTTTGAATGCCAAATGTATACCTATCGATGTCAGGTCAGCATGACCTTGTTACACTGACTGTTCCTGTTGATACTATGTGTGTTCCCGTCAATAAATGTCTTGAAACATGCCTGCAGTGTCAAAGCATCCTTGATTACTGCATGTGAGAGTATGGGTTGCAGGATCTACATCTATACGAGCCTAAACACATTCGCGTCTTCATTCGCACCCACACTCAATTCATCATACGCTCGCACTACACATCTAACCACATGTATACTGTCTTGGGCCAGTGATCACATCAACAAGAGAAAAAAGACAGTTACACTATCATTTCATTTATTAATATTGTATTCAATTTAAATAACTATTGTCTTTTGCAGTTGCTGATTTTTATTTATATTAGTATTTGTCAATTTAATTTTCTCTTTTGTATTATTTATAGATAACTAGGGTCTATTGTCCTTTACACTTGGTTTTAATTTGTATTAGCATTTGTTCTTTTTGAGTTGTTACCCTTTTTTTTTTTGTATACCTTTTTGTCTTGAGCCTTCTTTCTTGCTTATCATAGGTTGTTCATGTCTCGCTGCCATATAGCAGTGTGCTGGTGACGCAGGCGTTATATACCGCAGCTTTACTCTTCATTGTGAGTTGAGAGTTTCTCGAAAAACTGGGTAAATCTACATAATCTAATTCAAATCCTAGCTGATGTAATGACTAAATCCCTGAAGTGCAATAGGATTGTGAGTCAAACCACAGCTGTTGCAAATTTCATAATTCATCAAATAAAACAGAAACGTTTTAACTACTATGATTAAAGGGAAAAATTAAGAAATTCCTTTAAATGACTTTATTCAAGCATGTTTGTTTCTGATAGTCAAGCCCACATCGAAGAAGCTACTTGATTTTAAAAAAAAATCAAAAACAAAACTTTGTAATCTTTCTGTTTTATCAAGCGGTCAAAATTTGGCTGTATATTTTAACTCCGCCCACATCTCAGCTCCTCGTAAAAATTCACATCCATTATTCAAGCAGAACTGCTCACCACAACAAGCAGGAGCATACTTCACATTTCGTAAACCTGTTACATCAAATGTTTTGGTTTGGTTTTAGCTTTAAGGACCATATTCACTGCACGCGGAAAACTCCACTAGTGCTCCGATCTTTTCCTTTAGATCACACAAAGAAGATCACAGCATAGTGCGCGAACTCCGTAGCACCGACGACGATCACAATGTGTGTTTACAGGAATCACACATTCTATAAGTACTTTTGTGGTAGGATAGGCTTCCTAATTTGTAAATTGTAAAATATGCCAGGGCAGCGGCCGTATGGCCTACTCTTTACGATTCTAACTGCCGAAGGATTTTTAAGGTGCGCAACTTGCACACGGTACCTCCTAATGTTTCGCCTTTCTCCGAGAAGGCTAACCCTCCGATTTGACTACCCAGGAGATCACGGGGAGTATGACATCATAAGAAACCACTTGTTCTGAACTAAACATTTCAGATGGTATATTCCCTGTACTGGGAGCGAACCCGGAACCGTTAGAATTAGAGGCGGACGCCATACCTCTTAACTGCTCAGACCACCATATGGAAGTTTTCAGGACAGGTGAGAAATATTAGTTTTGGTCTGAAGAAAAGTCTGAATTGAATGAAATAACCACGGGAGAAATACTGACGTCATCAGATCATTCAGCAGATAGAATGTAACATAATATATTCCCGCCATACTTTGGCGGGCTACTTGCTCGTTTATACCTCACTATGGACGACTGCTTTAAGACAATATCCTAACACATATTAAGTACAGGAGATAATATAACACGGATAACTAAACCCAAAACAGAATAGGCTCCAGTGGTGTCTCCTGGTAATGCGAGCTAGGCGTGCTGCTACTTAAAATGAATATGTACGCCTACTATTTAACCCCTTCCCCTCTTAATTTAAAAACCAACTAGATTCAATTACGCAACGATAGTTATTCGGCTGGAAGAAAAACATTAACTAAATAATACATATTTTCACTTACAGGTTTCACTTGAAAATCAGATCTATTCTTCTTTCCTTTTGCAGAAATTTCTCTGTTACAGCATCGTAAAAGGTATTCTTCATTCTAACCTTGCTCAAAAGTTCCTTTTCAATGGACCATAGGCTGAGACTGGAGAGTCGATCTTGACGTTGTGTAGATCTGTGGTAACTGTGGATTCGCTTTAAAGCTGAAAACGATCTTTCTACAGAAGCAGTAGTTGCTGGAATTGACATTATCAATTCTGCCAGTTTAAATACTTCTTTAAAGCCTGAACTGAGATCATTTTCAACTAAGAACTGAAGTAACTCATGAACTGACTTGTTGCAGAACTCATCCGAACAATAAAGTACAACAAGTTCATTCTTCAATCTTACATAGTCGAACATTTCTCCATAAACGTCATTTAATTTTTGGATGAGGTCCTCTGGAAAATTTTTCTTCAAACTGGTATACTTTTGCTCATAAAGAAGGTGGAAATACTCAAGTTTCTTTAAAGCTGCAAACCGTGTTTCTGTGTGAACACTAATGTTATCAATGATTTCAAAATACAGTTGGCAAAATGCATCTTTTCATATACAACCACGGCGTCGTTTATTTGTAGGTGATTCAAATTCTTCTCCCCTCCTTCCCAATGCAGCATACCAAATCTCATTAAAGGCAGTATCCCTTGCTCGTTGAAGTTCATTTTTAATCTCTTCTATTTTCTTGCAGCAGTACAAAATATCGAAATTTCTCGTTTGAAGTAAATTGTATAAAACATATGTATATGCAAATAATCTTGAAAATACTTGAAGTAGGAAAATTGTATTTAGGCTCCTCAAGAAAGACAAAAAGCCTTGCAATTTAACCACTGTGTCAGCATCCCATTCTAAAGAACAATCAATGACACTTTCAAAAAAGTCAATAAGCTCTAACCAATGATCGTTCACTGTATGTACTAATCTGGAAGTAAAGTTCCACCTGGTAGGTGCTACAGTTGGCAACTTCTTAGAAAGAAATTCTTGAAGAGCTATTGTTCTCTTAGACGATTTTGAGAAAAATGCAGAAAGACCATTGAGAGTTATAAAAAAAATATTGCAGTCTTTGATATTCATCAAACTTTGTTGCAAGACGAGGTTCAATGCATGGGCACAGCAATGAGTAAAGAGTGCTTTTGGGTAAACATCAATAACCTTTTTTTGTAAGCCATCCAAATGATCTGCCATCACAGACGCTCCATCATAAGTTTGCCCAACTAAGTTTGTATTCTTGTACCGTGCTAACTACATGTTTAAACAAACCTTCTGAGGTTCTATCCTGACTAACGTCGGTAAGCCCGACAAACCTTTCATAAACAACACCATCTAATACATATCTTAAGACGGTTGACAGCTGTGATTTGCACGTGATATCACAACTCTGATCCAGAAGTATAGCATTAGCAGCAAAGTTTGAAACGTGGACTTCCTTCTTGATTTCATCAATGAGGACTTCAGAGATAGCCTGAATGAGATCATTTTGCACAGCTGGAGAAGTTCCGCGGAAAACTGTAGAGCTCTGTAGGTGATGTTCCAAAAGAGGGTCATATTGCTGAAGCGCATCCAGAAACTCTAAATAGTTGCCTCTGTTGAAAGAGTCATTACATTCGTCATGTCCTCGGAAAGGAAGCTATTGTTTACCAAGGAAGCATACCGCATCGATCAGAAGTTTCAAGATATCTCGATTCTTTTTTACAAGTTCATTATGTTGGCTGATACTTTTATCCAGCTGATCATTAAGCAAGACGTCCAATCTTTGTCGGCCAAACATTTTCAGCTGAAAAAAAACATTGGACATGGCTTTTAGTCTTTTCGTGTCTCTGTGCAGCTGTACGTAAGTGGTTAAGATCATCAAAACCATTTCTACTCCATACGTTGCCTTCTGAAGAAAATAAAAAACTAGGCCAACAGACCAATTTATTCCTCTTTTCACAACCAGTTAACTAATCCACCGACTTGTAATGAGCGGTTGAAAAATGGCGTGTGTATACTTCTGTCTTAGTTTTATGTACTGTTTTTAAGAGTGGTAACTCAGGACATGGTTTACCGTTACGCACAATTGATAGTTTTTCACTAAAACTTAGTGAACAAAACTTCTTTTTAGCGATGTCGTCCAACACTTGCATTTTGGGTACATGCCAATTATCTCCGAAATACTAATTATTAACTTACAACTTGAAACTCACTGTCACTGTAATAATCTGCACTCCCGGCAACTAACAAAAATTAATCACAAAAAACACTGGACTTGGGACACAGCCAATTTTTACAACTCGAGAGCTGCAAGACGACCACACGCATGTTTGCATTGTATTGACGTATCTGGCCATGACCCCGATCCACACAAAACAGTCTTCAGACGTGAATCCGAAAGGTGCAGCACGCATTGTGAGGGAATTACCCGAGAAACTTCGGGCGATTGCTACCAAGCAATAAAAACTGCACTATAAAACGCGTCTGGGAAACTGAATCTAGATATACTTGTAGATTCTATGAGGGAAAATCCGTTATCCTGATGCGTGCGGTCCGAAAGCAGAACATTAGAAGAGAAATATTTTATAGAATAATAAATTAAATTTTTATTTTCCTTTGCGCATAGGTGTGCGCAGCACGCAGAGCACACATAGAGAATACGCCACTGATAGGCTCCCTTGTGTTATTGATGCTCGAAAGAGGAGATTAAAATAATTACATTGTAACTTAACGAGCTAATCGCAGAGTTGTCTTCCAAGTCTTTCAGAACAAGTCTTAAGCCCAGTCTCAGGTATCTTAGTTCAAGTCGCAAATCGAGTCGCAAATCTCTAACAGTAGCTTTCGAGTCGAGTCCCGAGTAAAGCCACATTTTTAATCTGCAAGTGTTTATAACCACAATCGGATTTACTTGAAAAATTGCATCAATCACTTTAAAAAATAAAAATAATCGATATGTTTAGTACTTTATTTATAACCGGTTTTTGTTTGTTCAAAGAATATTTATGATATTTTTACACGAAGTTCCTTAGCAGCAGTGTATATTTTTTTTCTTCTAATATTACATTTTAGAAATATTAACTCAGTACGATTAGTCAGAATTGGCAAGTCTCGAGTCGAGTCGCTAATACAAATCTTGTAAGTCGAGTAGTTGTGGTGACTTAAGTCCGACTCCAGCTGGAGTCGATTGACTCCAGTCGACAACCATGGCATATCGTAAAAGTTAACTATAGATTGTTGAGCACTGGTTGGTTACCTCCACCCTGGAGAAACTTTAAGATAACAAAACTTTAACCAGAATGGACAAAACCAAAGCAATTAATTTAGTGAGTCAGCTGGAGACGCTTGCGATGAATAGGACACATTAAGGAAACCTGTTGATAGTATTACTAGGCAGTCCTTGTTTTGAAATCACCAGAATAAGAGAGGTAGACACATGGAGGACTGAAGACATAAATTAGGGGGATGATGATGACGCTAAAGGATCTTGAGCGAACAGCGCGGGACAGAAAGACTGTATTATTATATGTTTTCGTCCACATTTTTGAAAAAAATCAAAGGTGGGGGCTTAACGAGCTGAACCTAATAATTGCTTAATCCTTCACCAAAGTTGTCGGCAAATCATAGAATTAACGTGCTCTGCCAATGCAGTAGTGCTTTTGCTTTTCTGAATAGTTAGTGTATACTCCCGTGGGATAGAAGCGTCATTACCCTTCTATCTACATCTCTGCAAAGAGTAATCTTATGCGAAGGTAGACACCTTTGAGGCCCATATTAGATACTCTTGAGTTTTGGCCACTGTTGGACCATTACGGTACTGCAAAGCAGGGGAGGCAATTCCGTAACCGAAGAAGGCTATCAGCAGTCATTTTATCGGTGCCACAGTCACACTCATCGGTAGTTCCTTTCTTTAGCTTGTTGAATAGATGGTATACCAATCTGTTGTTGCCCGTGCGGAGTCTAATAATACACGAAAACATAAAATACATTTTTTGAAATCCCCACGGTAAGAGAGGTTGACACAGAGAACTGCAGACAGAAATTAAAGGGATAATGAAGGATCTTGAGCGAACAGAAAGACTGTATTATCTTATGTTTTCGTCTACTTTTCGTCCACATTTTTTTTTTGGGTCCTTTGCTTAAAAAATATAAAGATTTATTAATCCCTATTCATTTCCTGAGTTAGGGGAGGTCATAATTCCAGACATCATTTAAGTGTTCCAAAGATAATGTTTTTAATAATTAGCTCCCCTGGGTAATTCAAAAAACAACAAAATCTCAGTTCGGTTTCCGCTCACTTCTTCTTCTTCTTTGATCCTTAGCCGCCGACCGTCAAAGCAGTCAGTGGCCATCACGCCTAGTGGCGTCTTGTAGGGCAACAACAAATTGATTCCACTTTGCTCGGTCGGTGGCCATCCTTCGTACAGTGCCCCAACTCTGGTTCATTCTTTGCATCTCAGCCTCCACAGTCCTCAGCCAGGTTGTTTTTGGTCGGCCTCTCTTTCGCTTTCCTTCAGGGGTCCAAAGCATAGTTGTTCTTGTGATGGCATCGGGGTCTCTTCTGAGGACATGGCCAACCCAGCCCCACCGTCTGCCAGCTATGATGGTGTGCATGTCCTCTTGCTTGCTCCGAGTAAGCAGATCTTGGTTGGTGATGGTATTCGGCCAAAAGTTTCGGTGAATTTTTCTTAGGCATATTGTGTGAAAAGAGGGCAATTTCGACATTTCATTCTCTGTAACTTTCCAGCATTCAGCACCATAGAGAAGCACTGAAAGCACACAGCTCTGATATAATCTTAATTTTGTGCTTGTGCTGTATTGAGAGGACTTCCAGATGTTGTTTAGGCTAAAAAAGGCTGTTCTTGCCTTATTCATTCTGATGTTGATGTCTTTGCCTGCCCCGCCGTCTGGTGTTACTATGCATCCTAGGTATGTGAAGGTGTCTGTCTGTACCAGTTGCTGATTCCTTACTGATATGGGCTCAGGGTTGCTCACATTGAGCGTCATGACCTCAGACTTCTTTAAATTGATGTTCAAGCCCACCTGCTGGCTAAACTTATTAGGTCTATCCGTTTTTTCCTGGATGTGTTGATGTGAATGTGCTAGTAGTGCAATGTCATCTGCATATTCCAGACCTTCCAATGTAGAAAATGTAGTCCATCTTATTCCTCTTGGACTGCCCTCTGTTTTCTGGCGCATCACCCAGTCAATGACTGTTAAAAATAGAGTGGTTGATAAGGGGCATCCCTGTCGTACTCCTGTCTTTGCCTCAAAGGTTAGGTTGCTCTGCCCAACACTACACGTACAGTTGGCATAGAGGCTTTTTATGATTGACACTATGCAGCTTGGAATTCCATAAGCCCTCAGTATTTTCCATAAACTGTCCCTATGTATGCTGTCAAAAAACTTTTCAAAATCAACGAAATTAATGTAAAGCTGTCTTTGGCATTCTGAGCACTGCTCTATAATGTTTCTGAGAGTGAATATATGATCTACACATCTTCTGTCCTTTCTAAATCCTGCTTGTTCTTTCCTCAGTTTGTGGTCTACTGCTTTTGAAATTCTCTGTATAATTATCCTGCCTAGTATTTTGCTGGGAACTTAGAGAAGAGTGATTCCTCTCCAATTGTTGCAGTCTGCAAGATCTCCCTTCTTGGGCAATTTGACAATTATTCATTTGTTCCACTCTGATGGTGTTGTCCCCGTTTTCAAGACGTGTGCAAATAGTGATTCTAATAGTTCTGCTGCTAGCACAGGATCTGTCTTAAATAGCTCTGCATTTAAGTTATCATGGCCCGGAGCTTTTCCGTTCTTTAACCCTTTGATTGCTGTGATGATTTCTTCTTTTCGTGGAATGTCTGTATTTACATCTAGATCGTTTTTAGCCTCAGGAACATTCAATTGAGTCTCTGGTGGTTCCTTGTTCAGAGTTTCTCTGAAGTGCTCTGCCCATCTTGATTCCTGTCCCTCTGCTGTCGTGATGAGATTTCCTTGCTTATCTTTTACTAATGTAATATTGTTTGCACCTCGTTTTCCGCTGCTAAATTTAGTTATTTTTTATACTGTTCTTTATTCATTTCTCAGTGTTGCCTCTGCTACCTGCCTTGCAAGATCGTCTATGAAATTCCTTTCGTTGGCTCTGGTTTGGCGTTTAAATTCCTTGTCCAGCTGACTGTACTGTTCGCTATATAGTTGCTTTAACCTGGAGACTTCGCTTCTGTTTTCTTTCTTTTCATTTCCTTTCTCAGTGTTATGGTGTTTAATGTTTCTGGTGTTATCCAGTCTGGCTTCTTCCTTTCCTGGAATCCCAAACATGATTTGCTGCTTTCCTTATATATTGTTAAAATGATGTTGAATTTCTGGTCTATATTATCGGACAATGTCTTTTCCCGACTTTTGGCAAATTGATATCGTTTCTTTATGTCAGCCGCAAAAACATTTCTTGTAAGGGAGTCCTTCAATTTGCTGATGTCAAACCTTTTCTGTGTAGTAACAGTTGGTCCAGCCCTTCTTAGTTTCACTTTCAGTTTTGCTTCTACTAAATGGTGGTCACTTTCCACATCTGCACTTCTTCTTATGCATCTTGAAATGCATGTCTCCATCTACCGTTAACCATGATGTGGTCTATCTGGTTTCTGTCCCGACCATTTGGTGATTCCCATGTTAATTTGTGAATTTCTTTATGTTGGAAAAGTGTTCCTCCAATGACCAGGTTGTTAATACTACAGAAAATTATTAATTTATCCCCATTTCCGTTTGCTGTTCCGCTGCCGAATTTCCCCATTACTCTTTCATTATATGTATTGTGTGTACCAACTTTCGCATTTAGGTCTCCCATTACTATAATAAGATCATATCTAGGTGTGTCTTCCATTTCTTTCTGCAGTTGTTGATAGAATTCATCCTTGACCTCTTCATCACTGTCATTTGTTGGTGCGTAGCATTGTATTATTGTAGTGTTGTGAATCTCCCACTCAATCTTAATCTTATCAGTCTGTTGTTGATGGGATTCCATTCCAGTAATGTCATTTTTATTCCTTTCTGTAGAATGATGGCTACACCTTCATTGTGCTGTCCATCCTCTCTTCCAGAGTAAAGTACTGTTTCTCCTATTGCTGTTTTAACTTTACCTGCCCCTGTCCATCTGCTCTTGCTTATCCCTAGAATGTGTAACCAATAGTTTCTCATTTCTGCCGTGACCTGTTTTAGTTTTACCTGTCTCATTCATTGTCGTGACATTCCAAAATCCTATTCTTGTATTATGTTTTGCGGCCAGGACGTCCGTTCTCATGTCAGTGGCTTCCTTTCGGCTTTCACCACTGACAGTCATACGAGCCTCAGACTCCGGATGTCCGTCCCGCAGCAAAGTTTGTTTATTCGTTGTTGTTTCCGTAACTTCAATTATTTTTTAACATAGGCAGGGGTGTCAGCCCTATGCTAAAACCTCCAACCTGGAGGACCAGGGTGTCTGCTTTAGTCTGACCCCTGCCCGCGCAAACCTGTCCAGCTTGGTAGAACCTTCCAGGAGTAAAACTCCCGCTGGCATAGCTCTGGGGGTAATCAGGGTACGCAAGCCGCCATACCTCGTCAAGGTATTGACACCGGTGATGGCAGATGCGCTCACTGCAAAACAAGATTCTCCACAAACGCTATTGTTATAGTTGAACGGATAGACAACATTGCACACCGGGCAAACCCAAAGGTGCTCAGTCTCCCTGGGCATATGTCGAAGAGTGTGAATGCAAACCGGTCCCAAACGCTCTGGAAGTCAATTCAAATGACTTGTTTAAACCCGAGTGTCATTTGGATCCACATTCATGGTTGTCTTTGATGTATTTCCACCTTTTCCGCCTTTTGCCTTAACGAGAGTGCTTGCCTTTCGCGGCAAACTAACCGGGTTGCGGGTTTAAAACTTAGTAATGTTACATTCAAGTCTACCCAAATGTAAGTGGGTGCCTGATTCTGTTTTTGTTGTTCGTCCATCACGGGTGATGAAGACCACTCTGTTCATCCAATTATTATGAATATGTTGTTAGTCTAAGGGTACGAAGTTTGACTGATGAGCTCGATGCGAGCCTGGAAAGATCTTGGACAGTGTGTTCTGCTGTTCAGGGAATGTACGTTTCAGGTGAAGGTTTTATTTCACTGGCTTTTTTAGCCTGTCTCCGCTGTTCCACTGCTGCTTTTCTGGATGCCTCGCATGCCGCTGAAGAGATATGTGCCAAGCGGTTCAGTCTTGCGCAGCAGCTTCCCATGTGTCAAGGTTTATGCCAAAGGTTTTTAATGAAGTCTTGAGCATGTATTTAAAGCGCTATTTTTGCCACCATGGGAGCGTTTACCCTTTTGCAACTCACCATAAAAGAGTATCTTTGGTAGCCGATGGTCTGGCATGCGGACTACGTGACCTGCCCAACAAATCTGTGACTGCATCAGAATAGTATTGATGCTAAGGATACCAGCTCTGTCAAGAACGGGGATTTCCGAAATCTTGTCTTGCCATTTGATGTTCATCATCTTTCTGAGACAGACTGTATGGAAGTGGTTACGCTTCTTTACGTGGCGGTTGTATACAGTCCATGTTTCACATGCATACAGCAGCACTGGAAGAACCGCAGCTCTGTACACCTACGGCTTTGGCTGTAGACTAATGTCACGTCGATACCAAACGTAGTGTATAGTCCGCCAAATGTGCTGCTGGCTTTGGAGATCTTGGTGTTCACCTCATCATCAATGGCGACGTTCTGGGATAGTGTGCTACCAAGGTATGTGAATCTGTAAAAACTTTCAGTTTCTCACATTTACATTGATGATTGGCTCAGTATAAGTTGTGCAGGGAGCTGGTTGGTACATGATCTCTGTTTACTCCGTGTTGACGGTAAGCCAAAAGTTGGAACAGGCTTTGAGGAATCTATCCACGCTATTCTGCTGATCAGCCTCTGAGACAGCATTGAGGGCACACTCGTCAGCAAACAGAAGATCTCTGATGATGTGTGATTTGACCTTGGTTTTTGCTTGAAGCTACCTAAGGTTAAACAATTTTCTATCAATACGATATCTGATGTCGATTCCGTTGTCCCCGTCTCTGAAAGCATCAGTCAGAATAGCAGAGAACATGATACTGAACAGAGTCAACGCAAGTAAACACCCTTGTTTAACTCCATTTGAGACGTCGTATCATATATCGTTCAAAGTTTCTATGCATCATTGAAAAGTGCTGGCAAGCAATTCGAAGTAAGAATGTACATGTTCTTGTAACTCATGTTTTGACGCTGCTGTATTGTACTTGTGCAGATTTCCTTCCATAGGCGATACTGATTTGTGAATCAGCTATTCAGCAAAGTCCCAATGTCGCTGGACATGAAAATGATTTGTGATCATTACTTTAATCCATCTTTGGAAGTCAAAGTTCACAAACATTAGTAGGAAGTTACGCCATCATCTGTTTGGCGAAAAAATCGATCATCATATGTATGTAGATTCTTTCAAACGTTCAATAAGATATACATTGATAATATCGTCGGAAGTCACGAAAAGTATGCAACGTGCATTTTTTGTGGTTTGAGATGAAACTGACTTGCATAACTTTATGATAAGTACGTTTGATAACAACTGTCATGAATTCATAAATATTTTGATTGAACAATGTTTAGCTTTCGAGTATCGATGACAGGTTTCTTGATAACGAGTCTGCAACAACATTGTCAGATCCTGAAATAGGTTAGATTTGAAAGTCAAATGGTTGTAACAATATAGAGAAACGGGTTGATTTTGCGTTTTTATGATCAGCCTTTCTGTGAGAAGCGACCGCTTTCTGGTCAGTTTGAATTATGAAGGGTGACCCAAGAAGGTATGTTTCTAATTTCTGCATTGCCCAAACAACTCCCAGAAGCTTTTTGTCGATGACAGAGTATTTTCGTTCCGTTTCAGACAGCTTCCTGGAGATATACAGCGTAGGATGGAATTCCCTCATGTTCTTGCAGCAAACTTGCTCCTAAGCCGAAATTACTTGCATCTGTTCGGAGAATATATATTTTGGCAATATCAGGTAGCCTCAGAATAGGAGGTTTTGAAAAGACATTAACAATTTTGTTAAATACTAACTGACAATTTTCCGACCAGATTACCTTCATAGGCATTCCCTTGCGCAATAGGGACGATAATACAGACGTATTAAAAAAGTTAGTTGCTTATCCTTTACAGGACGTGACAATCAACCCCAGCTTTTATTGGCTGTTTTGTGATTTTTCTAGGCAATTTTTACGTTCAGTAGTTTGCCATTGCTTTATGAACGGTACGGCGCTTATACCATTGTTAAAAATCCACACAAAGCGATCTGCTTCCAAACCGCCTGCAGCAGGTTTCGAACCTGGTATATCTGGATTATGAAACCGCGTTCATATCCATTAGGCCACAGACGCCGACTCACAGACGTATTACTGGACAAATTTGGAATAAATTTGCTGTAATACTGGACTAATCCTAACAAACTGCGCACTTGTTTCTTTGTAGTTGGAATTGACAGGTTACTGATTTTAGATACATTTTGAAGTATTGTTTGAATCTTACCAGACCCAATAGTATGTCCAAGAAAAGTGATTTCTTTAAAAGCAATCTTGATTTTAGTAGGTCTTGCAGTCAAATGATGTACTCGTAGAGTATCTGATAAAGAACTAAGTCCCACAAAATGTTCAACAACAGACGAACTGAATAACCAGATATCGTCGATATAAGTGATGATATCATCTCTATGAGATAAGATCTTTCGCATCATGCGAATGAATGTAGCAGGTTCGTTCATGAGCCCAAAACACATAACATTCTACTGGAATAATCCACGTGGAGTCGAAAACGCAGTCAAAGGTTTGGCTTGATCCGTTAACGGAATCCGCCAGTATCCCATAGTGAGATCTATTTTTGTAAAGAAAATAGCAGTAGATAGACGAGCAAGTAGATCGTCAAGCAATGGATGTGGTTCAGCATCTGAAATTGTTTTTGCATTTAATTTGCAGTAATCAACGCATAATCTAATATTATTGTCTTTCTTTCGAACAATAACCAATGGTGAAGAGTATGGAAAATTACTGTGTTCAATAATTCCCAATGTTAACATTTGATCTAGTTCGAGCGCTGTTTTATTTTGATAATGAAGTGGAACAGGATATGGACGCAGACGAATAGGTATATCATCGGTAAGGATGATATCATTACAAATCACATATGTTCGACCAGGCATGTCCGTAAGGACATTAGAAAATGATTTCAAAAGATTAGATGTCTGACGATGTTGTGAAGATGTCAAAGAAGACGAAATGGAAACATCTCGCCAAAATTCTGTAGCATTTAATATTGGTACAGGTAAAGACATGTGAATGTCAGGGAAAGAAGATTCTTCCTCCTGAATCACTGAAAGACTAGAATAGTGACCAGAGTTAACAGTGTGAGGGATGGCTTCTGGCCATCGCGTGCACAGATCAATGCACGTGAGGACATACTGGTCTCCTCTAGCAGAAGGAATTAGTGGAATGATAATATCAACGGCCATTTTGACAAAAGGTCGTATAGATATATCGGATGCTTGAATCGGATCCGTATGGAAAGCTCCTCGATATTTCATTTCTTGGCAGGTAACACGTAAACGTACGTATAACGATCTTCTTCTTTGATGCTTAGCCGCCGACCGTCAAAGCAGTCAATGGCCATTACGCCTGGTGGCGTCTTGTAGGGCAACAACAAATTGATTCCACTTTGCTCGGTCGGCGGCCATCCTTCGGACAGTGCCCCAACTCTGGTTAATTCTTTGCAT
The DNA here is from genome assembly GCA_024509875.1 of Oreohelix idahoensis. Classification (NCBI taxonomy): domain Eukaryota; kingdom Metazoa; phylum Mollusca; class Gastropoda; order Stylommatophora; family Oreohelicidae; genus Oreohelix; species Oreohelix idahoensis. The sequence continues at coordinate 320,528 of JAMPIV010018150.1, read as the reverse complement.
CTCAGCCTCCACAGTCCTCTGACAAGTGGTTTTTGTTCGGCCTCTCTTTCGTTTTCCTTCAGGGGTCCACAGCATAGGTGTTCTTGTCATGGCATCGGGGTCTCTTCTGAGGACATGGCCAACCCAGCTCCAGCGTCTGCCAGCTATGATGGTGTGCATGTCCCTTTGCTTGCTCCGAGTAAGCAGATCTTGGTTGGTAATGGTATTAGGCCAAAAGATTCGGAGAATTTTTCTTAGGGATTTTGTGTGAAAAGAGGACAATTTCGACATTTCCTTCTCTATAACGCTCCAGCTCTCCGCGCCATAGAGAAGCACAGAAAGCACACAGCTCTGATATAATCCTAATTTGTTGCCTGTGCAGTACTGAGAGAACTTCCAGATGTTGTTTAGACTAAAAAAGGCTGTTCTTGCTTTGTTCATTCTGATGTTGATGTCTTTGCTTGCTCCGCCGTCCGGTGTTACTATTCATCCTAGGTATGTAAAGGGATCTGTCTGTTCCAGTTGCTGATTCGTTACTAATATGGGCTCAAGGTTACTCACATTGAGCGTCATGACCTCTGTCTTCTTTAGGTTGATGTTCAAGCCCACCTGCTGGCTAAACTTATTAAGTCTATCGTTTTTTTCTCAGATGTGTTGATGTGAATGTGCTAGCAGTGCAATGTCATCTGCATATTTTAGATCTTCTTCTTCTTCTTTGATCATTAGCCGCCGAACGTCAAAGCAGTCAGTGGCCATCACACCTAGTGGCGTCTTGTAGTGCAACAACAAATTGATTCCACTTTGCGGTTCATTCTTTGCATCTCAGTCTCGCCACCAGGTTGTTTTTTTTGGTCGGCCTCTCTTTCGTTTTCCTTCAGGGGTCCAAAGCATAGCTGTTCTTGTGATGGCATCGGGGTCTCTTCTGAGGACATGGCCAACCCAGCTCCAGCGTCTGCCAGCTATGATGGTGTGCATGTCGTCTTGCTTGCTACGAGTAAGCAGATCTTGGTTAGTGATGGTATTCGGCCAAAAGATTCGGTGAATTTTTCTTAGGCATGTTGTGTGAAAAGAGGAGAATTTCAACATTTCCTTCTCTGTAACTCTCCAGCATTCCGCACCATAGAGAAGAACAAAAAGCACACAGCTCTGATATAATCTTAATTTTGTGCTTGTGCTGTATTGGGAGAACATCTAGATGTTATTTAGGCTAAAGAAGGCTGTTCTTGCCTTATTCATTCTGATGTTGATGTCTTTGCCTGCCCCGCCGTCTGGTGTTACTATGCTTCCTAAGTATGTGAAGGTATGTCTGTACCAGTTGCGGATTCCTTACTGATATGGGCTCAGGGTTGCTCACATTGAGTGTCATGACCTCAGACTTCTTTAAATTGATGCTCAAGCCCACCTGCTGGCTAAACTTATTAAGTCTATCCATTTTTTCCTGAATGTGTTGATGTGAATGTGCTAGTAGTGCAATGCCATCTGCATATTCCAGATCTTGCACTGTAGAAAATGTTGTACATCTTATTCCTCTTGGACTGCCCTTTGTTGTCTGGCGCATCACCCAGTCTATGACTGTTAAAAATAGAGTGGTTGATAAGGGACATCCATGTCGTACTCCTGTCTTCACCTCAAAGGTTAGGTTGCTCTGCCCAACACTACACGTACAGTTGGCACAGAGGCTTTTTATGATTGACACTATGCAGCTTGGAATTCCATAAGCCCTCAGTATTTTCCATAAACTGTCTCTATGTATGCTGTCAAAAGCCTTTTCAAAATCAACGAAATTAATGTAAAGCTGTCTTTGCCATTCTGAGCACTGCTGTATAATGTTTCTGAGAGTGAATATTTGATCTACACATCTCCTGTTCTTTCTAAATCCTGCTTGTTCTTTCCCCAGTTTGTGGTCTACTGCCTTTGAAATTCTCTGTATAATTATCCTGCCTAGTATTTTGCTGGGAACTGAGAGAAGAGTGATTCCTCTCCAATTATTGCAGTCTGCAAGATCTCCCTTCTTGGGCAATTTGACAATTATTCCTTTGTTCCACTCTGATGGTGTTGTCCCCGTTTTCCAGACTTGTGCAAATAGTGATTCTAATAGTTCTGCTGCTAGCTCAGGGTCTGTCTTAAATAGCTCTGCATTTAAGTTATCATGGCCCGGAGCTTTGCCATTCTTTAACCCTTTGATTGCTGTGATGATTTCTTCTTTTCGTGGAATGTCTGTATTCACATCTAGATCGTTTTCAGCTTCAGGAACATTCAATTGTGTCTCTGGTGGTTCCTTGTTCAGAGTTTCTCTGAAGTGCTCTGCCCATCTTGTTTCCTGTCCCTCTGCTGTCGTGATGAGATTACCTTGCTTATCTCTTACTAATGTAATATTGTTTGCACCTCGTTTTCCGCTGATGAATTTAGTTATTTTGTATACTGTGCTTTGTTCATTTCTCAGTGCTGCCTCCTCTGCATGTCTTGCAAGATCGTCTATGAAATTCCTTTTGTTGGCTCGGGTTTGGAGTTTAACTTCCTTGTCCAGCTGACTGTACTGTTCGCTATATAGTTGCTTTAACATGGGGGACTTCGCTTCTGTTTTCTTTCTTTTCATTTCCTTTCTCATCGTTATGGTGTTTAATGTTTCTGGTGTTATCCAGTCTTGCTTCTTCCTTTCCTGGAATCCCAAGCATGATTTGCTGCTTTCCTTGTATATTGTTAAAATGGTGTTGAAATTCTGGTCTATATCATCAGTCAATGTCTTTTCCTGAATTTTGGCAAATTGATATCGTTTCTTTATGTCGGCCGCAAAAGCTTTTCTGGTAAGGGAGTCCTTCAATTTGCTGATGTCAAACCTTTTCTGTGTAGTTACATTTGGTCCAGCCCTTCTTAGTTTCACTTTCAGTTTTGCTACTACTAAATGGGGATCACTTCCTACATCTGCACCTCTTCTTACCTTCACATCTTGTAATGCATGTCTCAATCTACCGTTAACCATGATGTGGTCTATCTGGTTTCTGTCCCGACTATTTGGTGATTTCCATGTTAATTTGTGAATTTCTTTATGTGGGAAAAGTGTTCCTCCAATGACCAGGCTGTTAATGCTACAGAAACCTATTAGTTTATCCCCATTTTCGTTTGCTGTTCCGCTGCCGAATTTCCCCATTGGTCTTTCATTATATGTATTGTGTGTACCAACTTTTGCATTGAGGTCTCCCATTACTATAACAAGATCATATCTAGGTGTGTCTTCCATTTCTTTCTGCAGTTGTTGATAGAATTCATCCTTGACCTCCTCATCGCTATCATTCGTTGGTGCGTAGCATTGTATTATTGTAGTGTTGGTGAATCTCCCTCTCAATCTTAATCTTATCAGTCTGTTGTTGATGGGTTTCCATTCCAGTAATGTCCTTTCTATTCCTTTCTGTAGAATAATGGCTACGCCTTCATTGTGCTGTACATCCTCTCCTCCAGAGTAAAGTACTGTTTCTCCTATTGCTGTTTTAACTTTTCCTGCCCCTGTCCATCTGCTCTCGCTTATCCCTAGAATGTGTAACCTATAGTTTCTCATTTCTGCCGTGACATGTCTTAGTTTACCTGTCCCGTTCATTGTCCTGACATTCCAAAATCCTATTCTTGTATCCTGTTTTACGGTCAGGACATCCGTTTTCATGTCAGTGGCTTCCTTTCGGCTTTCACCACTGACAGTCGTACGAGCCACAGACTCCGAATGTCCATCCCTCAGCAAAGTTTGTTCATTTATTGTTGTTTCCGTAACTTCATTGTTTTTTTTTACATAGACAGGGGTGTCTGCTCTATGCTAAAACCCCCAACCTGGAGGACCAGGGTACCAGCTTTTGTCTGACCCCTACCCACACAGACCAGTCCAGCTTGGTTGAACCTACCAGGAGTAAAACTCCCACTGGCATAGCTCTGGGGATTGTCAGGGTACGCAAGCTGCCATACCGCTACAAGGTATAGGTACCATTGATGGCAGCTTTTAGATCTTCCAATGTAGAAAATGTTGTACATCGTATTCCTCTTGGACTGCCCTCTGTTGTCTGGCGCATCACCCAGTCTATGACTGTTAAAAATAGAGTGCTTGATAAGGGGCATCCCTGTCGTACTCCTGACTTCACTTTAAAGGTTAGGTTGTTCTGCCCAATGCTACACGTAAAGTTGGCATAAAGACTTTTTATGATTGACACTATGCAGCTTGGATTTCAATGAGCCCTCAGTATTTTCCATAAACTGTCCCTATGTATACTGTCAAAAGCCTTTTCAAAATCAACGAAATTAATGTACAGCTGTCTTTGCCATCCTGAGCACTGCTCTATAATGTTCCTGGCGGTAAATATACAAGGGGATTGACATAAGTCTTGGGCCTGACCGTGAAGGACATGTCACAGAGAGCTGAAATTTTGTATAGTGTTTATTCCTTTTCAATATAGCCACCGTCTGAATTGACACACTTCTGCCATCTCTGCTTGACCTTGAAAAGACCTTGGGAGTAGAACACCTTATTTTTCAAACTAAACCAGTCATCACATGCCAGTATATCCTCTTCATCGCTGTCAAAATGATTTCCTTTTAGCTGTTTTTTAAGATTTGGGAATAGAAAAAAGTCTGATGGAGCCAAATCTGGAGAATATGGTGGGTGTGGAAGAATTTCAATATTCAAATAGTTGGCTGCTAGCTGCACAAGCCGTGCTTTGTGAGAGGGCGCGTTGTTTTGAAGCACAGGAAGATTTTGAGTGCGCGTTATCCCTCGTTTCCTGGTCACAACCTTTCTTAGTTTGGTGAGAAGATCTGCATAGTATTGTCCATTAACTGTGTTGCCACGAGGCAGATAATCTTTCAAAAGGACCATGTTCAGTCTGTTGTGTCATTTAGTTTTACTCTACTAGCTATCTCCACAAGTGTCATTTTTCGATCCTGGTCAACGATTTTCTTCACTCTTGTTGCATTTTCATCGTTGCACTCTGAGGCTGGTCTACCAGATCTTGGCAGATCAGCAACATTTGAGCGGCCGCACTTAAACTGTTGGCACCAGTTTTTTACCGAAGTATATGAAGGACAAGAATCACGAAACATTGCTTCCATCTCCCTGTGTATTTCTGTAGGTGTTTTTCCCTGAAACATCATAAATTTTATCACAGCTCTGGCCTCCTTCTTTTCCATTGTTTTGTCAAATCTTTGGAGCAGCAGATCCGGTCAATAGGGTACATTGCGCCGTACACCGTAGCGGGAAAACCCATTAAAGAAACAAACGCGTACTTCACACATTCAGTGCAAATATGATGACCTTTAAATGTACCAAGTTTCATCTTAATCCTGTGACTCCTTCATGGTCAGGCCCAAGACTTATGTCAATCCCCTTGTATGATCTACACATCTTCTGTTCTTTCTAAATCCTGCTTGTTCTTTCCTCAGTTTGTGGTCTACTGATTTTGAGATTCTCTGTATTATTATCCTGCCTAGTATTTTGCTGGGAACTGAGAGAAGAGTTATTCCTGTCCAATTATTCCAGTCTGCAAGATCTCCCTTCTTGGGCAATTTGACAGCTCTGGGTCTGTCATAAATAGCTCTGCATTTAAGTTATTAGGACCTGGAGCTTTTCCATTCTTTAACTCTTTAATTGCTGTGATGATTTCTTCTTTTCGTCGGATGTCTGTATTAACATCTAGATCATTTTCAGCCTCAGGAACATTCAATTGTGTCGCTGATGGTTCCTTATTCAGAGTTTCTCTGAAATGCTCTGCCCATCTTGTTTCCTGTCCCTCTACTGTCATGATGAGATTTCCGTGCTTATCTCTTACTTATGTAATATTGTTTGCACCTCGTTTTCCACTGATGATTTTAGTTATTTTATATACTGTGCTTTGTTCATTTCTCAGTGCTGCCTCTTCTGTCTGTCTTGCAAGGTCAACCAGAAATGTCCTTCAGTTTCGTGATGTTGTATTTTTTCTGTTTGACTGCAACTGGTCCAGCAGCTCTGAGTTTTACCTTCAGTCTTGCTACTACTAGGTGATGATCACTTCCCACATCTGCGCCTCTTCTTACTTTCACGTCTTTAGTGCATGTCTCCATCTGCCATTGATCATTATGTGATCTATCTGGTTTCTGTCTCGTCCGTTTGGTGATTCCCATGTTAACTTGTGCACTTCCTTGTGTGGAAAAAGTGTTCCTCCAATGACCAGGTTGTTAATACTGCAGAAGCAATTTGTCCCCATTCTCATTTGCTGTTCCACTGCCGCATTTCCACATTACTCTTTCGTTATAATTATTGTGTGCTCCCACTTCCGCATTTAGATCTTCCATTACTATAATGAGATCGCATCTGGGTGTAGTTTTCATTTCTTTTTGTACCTGTTGAGAGAACTCGTCCTTGATCTCTTCATCGCTGTCGTTTGTTGGTGCATAGCATTGTATAATTGTGGTGTTGGTGAACCTTCCTCTCAGTCTTGGTCTTATCAGTCTGTTGTTGATGGGTTTCCATTCCAGTAAAGACCTTTCTTCATGATAATGGCTACACCTTCGTTGTGCTGACCATCCTCTCTGCCAGAATAAAGTACTGTTTCTCCTGTAGCTGTTTTTATTCTACCCTTACCTGTCCATCTGCTCTCGATTATTCCCAGGATATGTATCTTGTAGTTCCTCATCTCTGCTGTGATTTGTCTCAGCCTTCTTGCCTCATTCATAGTTCTGACGTTCCAAAAACCGATTCTGGTTTCGTGTTTTGCGGTCGGAGTATCCGTTTTTATGCCAGTGGCTTCCTTTCGGCTGTCACCACTGTCAGTCATACGAGCCTGAGACTCCGGATGTCCGTCCCGCAGTAAAGCTTTTCCATTTATTGTTGTTTCCGTAACCCGTGCGATTTTTTTACATAGACAGGATTGTCGGCCCTGTCCATGTAAAAAAAATCGCACATGTTACATAACGATACGCCCCTTGAAACACCCGACCAAAAGAAAGATAAGAGAGATAAAACTCTAGAACGTGTTCGAGTGTACCCCATATGACCCGCACAATGTGAGTCATGTGCATGTCGTAATATTGTCTCAATGTAAGAGGTACCAATACCTGTTGTTTAACCTTTGAGGTATCCATAAAGTTTCTAATCAAAATATCGTTCTTTACGGTAAACCAATGTTTACGACTATTATTCACACTAAAATCATCATCCTTTTTGACTAAGGCAAAAAAAAAAACTTTTAACGAGTTATCCTTTCTTTGGAGTTTCGCGAAGGACACTCTATCTATCACTGAATAAACATCAGTATCATCTTGAATAATAGAGTCAGGCTCTGATATGTTATAATTCTCCAATGCTTGAGCTTGGGCACGTGTGGAAACTGCATTGGCAGTAAACAAATTAATTTTCTCCCACTCCTCGATTTGTTCAGGTGAGCAATCCTTACTACCATGTAAGCGACCAACTGTCAAATCCGTAATTGGACTATTCAACAAGCATACCGTAACATTTCCTGAAAAGAAATGTGTGTTAACATTTACAATAGCTGTGGGGTAGAACTCAATGGTTCCCCCGAAGGTTATACACTTATTGCTTTTTCCTGTAGAGTAGGAAGGTGGAAAAAGCGATTGTCTAACACCAATCATTGTCGACCCACAGTCCTGGAGTACTGACACTGGAATGCCGTTGACAAAACCCCTGTTGAACACCAGAGTACCTGTTCCGTCATGAACCAACGATAGACCAACTGCATTTCGGCCTTGTAGTACTATCTTTCTGTAATAGAGTTAGGCATTCTTCGCAACTATCAGCAACATCAAAATTAAATGAACAACACGCAGCTGAGTGAACCGGATTATTTACATCATGATTACCCTCAGGTGTACTAACTGTAAGTGCCACCCCTGCATTATGTTCGGACCTCCTTGGCCCTCGAGACGAAGATAGTTGCCTTTGGCGATCAACATAGTTACTCTGATTTCTACCATTTTGACTATTACTTCTATTTCTATAGTGCTGGTTGTTATTACTTACTTACTTAGTCGTTCCCCTTCTACCGTGAGGTGTAGAGGTTTGGAAGAAAGAGCGCCAGACTATTCTATCGGCTGTCTTCCTCCTGGCCTGGTTCCATTCTAGTCCTCGGTCCTTCAAAGATTGTCTAATGTTGTCCTCCCAGCGGACTCTGGGTCGTCCTCGGGGTCTGGATCCTTGGCTCTTTGTTTCCCATGCTTGTCGTGGTAGCCGATCTTCTCCCATTCTGCAGACATGGCCAAACCATCTTAGTTGGGACTGTTCTACTTGGGTCTGTATGGGGTGGCATTTTAGGCCTTGACGTATCGTCTGGTTGCGTACCATGTCTCTTCTTGTTACTTCAACCACCTTCCTCAGATACCTCATTTCTGATGTTTGGATCTGGCTTTTATGGGTTGTAGTCATTGCCCATGACTCGCATCCCTTTGTCAAGACTGGGACGTAGGTGGAGTGGTATACAGCCATCTTCGTTTTCTTACTAACCTCTCTCTTGCTGAGGAATCCTCGATTTATGGCCTGAAAAAGTCTTCCAGCTGCTGTTTTTCGAGTGGCCAACTCTTCTTTGATGCCTCCCTTTCATTCTATAATAGCTCCGAATTATTTAAAGTGGTTGACCTGCTCCAGGACCTGTTCTCCCAGCTTGATCTGATGTCTGTTGACCATTATTATTATTAAAATTGTTGTTGTATCTAAATTGAGGTGACTGATTTCTATATTGTTGTCGACCTCTATTTAAGTTATAATTCTGGTAATAATTGTTATTTCTGTGATAATTATTATGATCGTTATACCTTCTATAAATGAAGTTTCTGTCTAGGCTTTGAGATCTGAATCTGCTATTATTGTTCCAATTTGTAACTGAAGAAACCGGAAGTGCTTCTTTAAGTTGATTGTTACTAATACATGCACCCTGATGTGCTGTGCAGTATTGTCTTGCTAGGGTTTCCATAGATGATAAATCTGATGGCTTGCGTTCTTGTAAGAAAGACCAGCATGGCTTGCTTATTGAGGATAACACCTTATCCTTCAGTATTAGATCCATAAGTTTGTCGTACGTTTTCTCAATTCCTGAGAGTTGGATCCATCTATTAAACGCAAGACGTATACAAGAGATGAATTCTAAAAAATCGTCCCAGATTCTAGAATCTTAGTCTTCAACTTCACCCGATATCTTTCTTCGGTAAGCTGAAAACGTTGTAACAGGATCTTGCGGGCAGCATCATAGTCACTTTTAAGTGAATCATCCATATTAGTTACAACAGTCATGGGATCTCCAGCCAAAAACTGAATAAGTTTGCCAATTCATAATGATTTGTCTACTTTATTAGCTGCACATACACGTTCGTATCTTGCTAGGTAGGATGACATATCATCAATAGTTTGGTTAAATGTTGGTAATTTAAATCAATCATTACCTTTATTGTGTAATGTAGACGTAGCAGTATTTGAATCACCATTATTGTTATTGTTAGCAGTCTGATTTCTTAATTTCGCTTCGTCTATACGAAGAAGTAACAATTCTTTTTCTGCAATCAGTCTTTTTTCGTATTCAATACGTTTTGTCTCATCCTTAGCTTCCTGTTCAGCTTTCTCACGTTTTATTTCAGCCCTTAATCTTTCTTGTTTAGCTTCTTGTTCAACTTTCTTTTGTTTTGCTTTAGCTAACTCAGCCATAGCAAATTCTCTCGAAGCATCAGCTTTGTAACCAAATTCCTTCCCAATCTTCATGAAAGATTCTAGTGTGGCCATGTTCACCACTAACTGTGACTCAATTAGTCAATCAGTCACCTTTCAAGTTGCTTTATAGATTAATTTTAATCAAAAAAAAAGTTTTTTGTTACTATTATATAATGATGTGCCTTCCTCGGGCGAATAAACAGTAGCTAGTGAACAACTAGTACACTGCAATCAATAAGTATTGCAGTCATATAATACAAGCATAAATAACTATGCATACCTTGTTATTATTATATTGTGAGTTAACAAAACATAAACCAAGGAAGACAGTTATTTTACAAAACAATATCACACCACACCAAAAAAAAAATGGTTTAAAACTGAATAAAATCTTTTTAGAAGCGAATTACGACGAAAACAGAAATGAGGTCAAATCACATCAGAAAAATATGAAAATAGACCAGACAGGACCCATTGACAAAAAACACAGCTGACATGCAGAACTGAAAGATAATTAGGTCAGGATTATAAATATCTGACGAACGAATGACAGAAAATAAGAAAAAATGAAACAAAGTACAGTGAAAAAACAATGTATATGTACAAAACGTTACACCTAAACATAGAATATTGACTAAATTCAGGAGCAAACAGAGTATGCGACGAGTTTTTCTCAGTCGATATTTAGCTAACTGAAAATATTCAAAAAGGCTCTAGGAACGGCTTTGAATTTGCGACCTGCTGAAGCGGTATGACAAACTCAAAACTCCCACCATCCACCCACATAAATAAGATATTGATATACATATAACATAGATAAACACATATATACTGGTTAAGGGACTGCTTAGAATGTAACCTTAACAAATTTTGTTAGACCAAAGGTGGTACTTATCTTAACGAACAAAAATCTCCGACACCACTGGTATGCACCATAAGGCTTCGTCAGGAGACAGACTGGTGACTTGAAACAGGTTTTCAGGTATCGTAAAGCAGTTCCTTCGATCAAATTGAGGCCATAGTATACTGAAATTCTTGAGATTCGATAGAAGTTTTTCTCAGCAGACATGGAGCTGACATCTTCACATGAATTTTCTGGACGTCGTCATGGTTTCTAGTATGCATGCACTGTACGTTGACATATATGCAGATTTTTTGTTGTAACGCTGTAAAAGTTCATAAAAATCTGCAAAACTGATATTCTTACTGTTTCTTCTTTATACATTTTAAAGTTCTTGACAAAAATTCGTTTTCGCAATCATTGGGCCGCCATACCCCCTGTTGCGGTGCGTGGCTTTGATTATAATCAATTATTATTATTGGTACTTTTTAGAACTGATGAAAGTATGTGCATATGAGCAATCGGGCTTTCTTAATGAATGGTTTAGGTGATCAAGAACTTGATGAGTTTTCAATAGCTCCAAACGCCTGGTTTGAGTCCACAATTATACATATTTATTTACTTCAGACAAGTTCCTCAATTTCAATACATGGCATCTTATTAATACATGCATAACAATACGTCTCCTACTGTCCTTTACGTATCGTCACATACTCTGGCCTATATACTGAAGATGACGGCATCCGTAACATCCAAGTAGCGATAACCAAAGTATGGAGAGTAAAATTATGCTTGAAAGCTCCCGAAAATTAGCGACTCCTCTTATAAATTATAAACTGGAAGCAGTTTGCACTTATCTTTAGAGTAAGGTATGTTCTTGTTGGGATGCAGGATAAAGAGAGAGGGATCCCAATGTCTATCAAACCAGCTCCAAACAATTTAACATAATAAAGAGGTCCTATAGCAGTAGTCAGCAACATGTAACATAATTAATGCATATACACCAAGCTCTCTCACCGTCTAGTAAGTCAAACTCCTACTGTTCAAGTCAATGTCATCTTAGTCATAGAATGAATATCAATTAAACATTAATGCTAAGTGCATGAACTAATCAATATGACAGTAGAGACAAAACATAACAGGCAGACAATAATCACATGAAAGGTGTTTGACTGCGACATTATGTCAATATATGTGTCTTGTATTTACTGATTGATGTGTCAATTTGTATCATATAATAATAACATGACCAATTATTTAAGAATTTAATCTCAAAGCGAACAATGCGCTTCAATGTAAGAAAACGTTAATGTCAATAGTCTGACTCTTACTTACTTACTTAGTCGTTCTCCTTCTACCGTGAGGTGTAGAGGTTTGGAAGAGAGAGCGCCAGACTATCCTATCGGCTGTCTTCCTCCTGGCCTGGTTCCATTCTAGTCCTCGGTCCTTCAAAGATTGTCTAATGTTGTCCTCCCAGCGGACTCTGGGTCGTCCTGGGGGTCTGGATCCTTGGCTCTTTGTTTCCCATGCTTGTCGTGGTAGCCGATCTTCTCCCATTCTGTAGACATGGCCAAACCATCTTAGTTGGGACTGTTCTACTTGGGTCTTGGAAGGGGGGGGGGGGGGGGGATTTAAGGCCTTGACGTATCGTCTGGTTGCGTACCATGTCTCTTCTTGTTACTTCAACCACCTTCCTCAGATACCTCATTTCTGAGGTTTGGATCTGGCTTTTGTGGGTTGTAGTCATTGCCCATGACTCGCATCCATATGTCAAGACTGGGAAATAGGTGGAGCGGTATACAGCCATCTTCGTTTTCTTACCAACCTCTCTCTTGCTGAGGAATCCTCGATTTATGGCCTGAAAAAGTCTCCCATTTAAAAAAAAAAATATAATTTATCTTGTATTTTGTCATGTAACCCATCTTTGTGAAATATGACATAATTATCACATGTCACTGTGTTAACAAGTCGCAATAAATAATTATTGAAAGTACAATAACAATCACAATCTCATGATACTGTACTTACAAATTTATGGTGTTGCGAAATATTCAACTGTTAGTGCTGTGCGAAATATTAGTTGTATATAACTAAACAACAAGTATGCTGCAGAGACAGAAACGCAGAATTTATAGCGTTTCCAGCGTTAAATCTTTGTTAAAAAGTCGATATGGATATCGTACAAAATTTTCCTTAAAGCCGATGTACATAGTAAATGAAAAGTTACAATAGGACATCGGTGTCGCCAAAGTTGAACATTACCATGTGGATGATAGGAAACTCTATACAGAGCGATACTTCTTCTTCTTCTTCTTCTTCTTCGTACACTCTCAGACGTCGTCCACTTGAATGTTCTCAAAGAAAGCAGTAGTCAGTTTGAGGCTATTTGAATCCCCGTAAAGCTTTTCCACGAAAGGAGCTGGCGTCGGCCATATGCACTTTCTCTGTACCACATATAAGGGGCAACTTTGAAGCAGATGTTCAGCAGTCATTTTATCAGTGCCACAGTTACACTGATCGGTAGTTCCTATCTTTAGCTTGTTGAATAGATGGTATCTCAATCTGTTGTGGCCAGTGCGGAGTCTGAAGATTACCACTTGTTCTCTTCTGTGGAGCTGGTAGTAAGCATCATTCTGTGTGTGCCCTGGATGTTCTACATTCCATTTGTTTCTGTAACTGATAAAACTCTTTGCCTCCTCAAAAGTTATGCTTGCATCAGGCTGAGGTAGATGTGAACCTTCTTTTGCCATTCTGTCAGCCTCTTCATTGCCGGCGATGTTACAATGAGATGGGATCCATTGGATCACAACACTTTTGAATCGTTGACAAAGTATACAGAGCGATACAACAGGAGACAATCTGATCACCAGAAGGGGTCTCCCCGTCGAACAAGTGTTTCGGCCCATTATTCTCCTTTACGATAAGGCCGTTTATCTCAAATCTGACACGGTTAAATTGACGTAGGATTTGGAGAATTTGCACTTAGAGAGGAAAGTTTTTGACATGAAAGACTGAACAGGCTTACCAAAGGCCTAGCTAGTCATGAAGCTAGAGAGAAAGGAGAGGGGAACGAGGGGGTTATTTTTTTATTTTGAACAACTACACGGGCTTACCAAAAGCAAAGCATGAAGCTAGAGAGGAAGGGGAGGGGGAAGCAGGGGGTTTGGACCTTGCTTCTTCTTTTTTCTTTTTTTTAAACACCTGATTCCTATCAGGCCGAGAATTTTTTTTTTTTTTTTCTTTCACTAATAGTCACCGGGTACGACATGCCGAGGGTGAAGTAGACCATATTTCTTCCATGTATTTCCAGTCACCTCCCATGTACGACACCATATTTACGATATACAAAATGTGATGTTTTATTTGAAACACTTTGATAAATGCACTTAATAGAATGAATAAATATCAGTATAAAAAGGAAAAAGTGAAAAAGTCTCCCAGCTGCTGCTTTTCGAGTGGCCAACTGACTGTTGCGTTTAAATTGTTCGTTCGTTCTTTTGTCTACTATGATGCTGTTATACCCTGTTCAACCTGAAAGTTGGTTATAATTGGGGTATATATTGCGTTTTGTGTTTAACCTTTAGCACGCTGCATTCTTTTCCCGAAAACTTGTCCTACAGCTGCATTCTTTTTCACAACCCCCCGATTTTATAGTGGGCGACTTGTAACGTCTATAGTTTTTGTGTTTCTTGGTCAATTGCTATCATTTTTGGAATTTATATAAATAAATGAATGATGAATCTGATGATATAAAATTTGTTTGTGTACATGTTAGATGTGATAGGAAGAGAGGAAAGGAAAGATGAAAAAAAGGAAAAAAATATTTAAAAAAAAAAAAAATTTTTTTATTATTTTAAAATTTAAAAAAAATAACCAAGAAACGAAGAGTCCATATCCCTTGCATCTCAAAGAAAGTCATTTGACCAATACAAATCAAATGACGATCTTTTCGTTACACCCATCATCAGTAGCAAAGCTACAAACATCCTCGTCAACAGTGACATTCGGCCGTAATTTTAAAATTCCTAGTCCTAACCACTAAAATTATACATACTAGCAAAGCTCTTCTACTTTCGTTTCAATCTCAGCCATCAAACATATTCTGAGAACCGATATCAGCGTTTATAAAGACAAAGATCTCCTCCTCATCGCATCGGCGTCAGAATCTAATAAAATTATAACGAAAATGGCCGCTTGTTTGATGCCGATTCATTTCGATTGAAAAAATTCACAGAAAATATACGCGGATAGCCATCACTAAAATAAAAACCGGAAAAGACAGTGAAATCTCTTTTACAGAAGAGTCAATTTTTACATCTGGGGTTAAGATCACGTGCATACACATTAAAAATCAGTTTCCGGATGATAGCCGCAAGGCCAAAAATATCGCCTCCAGCCTGGAGAACATAGGTTACGTTCGTCGACATTTGTCGATCGCAGCATGCTAAAGGTTAAATGATCATTTCGAGAAAATTCTGCTCCACAAACATCATACTTATAAGGTTTCTCTCCTGTGTGTGTCCGTTTGTGACTCTTTAAATGACCATTTTGGAAAAAAATTTGCTCAACACACATCCCACTTATGGGATGTGTGTTGAGCAAATATAAAGAACTTGAGATGATGGCACGTGACAGGAGGACTTGGCATGTGTTTGTTGAAGGCCTATGCTCCTTTGGGAGTGGAGGGTTATGAATGACATCCCACTTATATGGTTTCTTTCAAGTGTGTGTCCTTTTGTGACTCTTTAAATGATCATTTTGGGAAAATTCTGCTCCACGAACATCACACTTATAAGGTTTCTTTCCTGTGTGTGTCCTTGTGTGAAACTTTAAGCCATCACTTCGAGAAAATCTTGCTCCACAGACATCACACTTATAAGGTTTCTCTCCTGTGTGTATCATTTTGTGACTCTTTATATAATCATTTTTTGAAAATTTTGCTCCACATACATCACACAAATAAGGTTTCTATACTGTGTGTGTCCTTTTGTGACTGTTTAAAGTACCACTTTGAGAAAATCCTGCACCACACACATCATTCTTATAAGGTTTCTCTCCTGTGTGTGTCCTTTTGTGACTCTTTAAATAATCATTTCGAGAATATTCTCCTCCACAAACATCACACTTATAAGGTTTCTCTCCAGTGTGTGTCTGTTTGTGACTCTTTAAATGATCATTTTGAAAAAAACGTGCTCAACAAACATCCCACTTATATGGTGTCTTTCCTGTGTGTGTCCTTTTGTTACTCTTTAAACGATCATTTCGAGAAAATTCTGCTCCACACACATCACACTTATAAGGTTTCTCTCCTGTGTGTGTCCATTTGTGACTCTTTAAATGATCATTTTGAAAAAAATTTGCTCAACACACATCTTACTTATATGGTTTCTTTCCTGTGTGTGTCCTTTTGTGACTCTTTAAATGATCATTTCGAGAAAATTCTGCTCCACAAACATCACACTTATAAGGTTTCTCTCCTGTGTGTGTCCTTTTGTGACTCTTTAAATAATCATATCGGGAAAATTCTGCTCCACAAACATCATACATATAAGGTTTCTCTCCTATGTGTGTCTTTTTGTGACTGTTTAAAGCATCACTCTCAGAAAAATTTGCTCCACAAACATCACACTTATATGGTTTCTCTCCTGTGTGTGTCCTTTTGTGACTCTTTAAATAACCATATCCGGAAACTTCTGCTCCACAAACATTATACATATAAGGTTTCTCTTCTGTGTGTGTCCTTTTGTGACTGTTTAAAACACCACTCTGAGAAAATTCTGCTCCACAAACATCACACTTATAAGGTTTCTCTCCTGTGTGTGTCTGTTTGTGACTCTTTAAATAATCATTTTGAAAAAATTTTGCTCAACAAACATCCCACTTATGGGATGTGTGTTGAGCAAATATAAAGAACTTGAGATGATGGCACGTGACAGGAGGACTTGGCATGTGTTTGTTGAAGGCCTATGCTCCTTTGGGAGTGGAGGGTTATGAATGACATCCCACTTATATGGTTTCTTTCAAGTGTGTGTCCTTTTGTGACTCTTTAAATGATCATTTTGGGAAAATTCTGCTCCACGAACATCACACTTATAAGGTTTCTTTCCTGTGTGTGTCCTTGTGTGAAACTTTAAGCCATCACTTCGAGAAAATCTTGCTCCACAGACATCACACTTATAAGGTTTCTCTCCTGTGTGTATCATTTTGTGACTCTTTATATAATCATTTTTTGAAAATTTTGCTCCACATACATCACACAAATAAGGTTTCTATACTGTGTGTGTCCTTTTGTGACTGTTTAAAGTACCACTTTGAGAAAATCCTGCATCACACACATCATTCTTATAAGGTTTCTCTCCTGTGTGTGTCCTTTTGTGACTCTTTAAATAATCATTTCGAGAATATTCTCCTCCACAAACATCACACTTATAAGGTTTCTCTCCAGTGTGTGTCTGTTTGTGACTCTTTAAATGATCATTTTGAAAAAAAATGTGCTCAACAAACATCCCACTTATATGGTGTCTTTCCTGTGTGTGTCCTTTTGTTACTCTTTAAACGATCATTTCGAGAAAATTCTGCTCCACACACATCACACTTATAAGGTTTCTCTCCTGTGTGTGTCCATTTGTGACTCTTTAAATGATCATTTTGAAAAAAATTTGCTCAACACACATCTTACTTATATGGTTTCTTTCCTGTGTGTGTCCTTTTGTGACTCTTTAAATGATCATTTCGAGAAAATTCTGCTCCACAAACATCACACTTATAAGGTTTCTCTCCTGTGTGTGTCCTTTTGTGACTCTTTAAATAATCATATCGGGAAAATTCTGCTCCACAAACATCATACATATAAGGTTTCTCTCCTATGTGTGTCTTTTTGTGACTGTTTAAAGCATCACTCTCAGAAAAATTTGCTCCACAAACATCACACTTATATGGTTTCTCTCCTGTGTGTGTCCTTTTGTGACTCTTTAAATAACCATATCCGGAAACTTCTGCTCCACAAACATTATACATATAAGGTTTCTCTTCTGTGTGTGTCCTTTTGTGACTGTTTAAAACACCACTCTGAGAAAATTCTGCTCCACAAACATCACACTTATAAGGTTTCTCTCCTGTGTGTGTCTGTTTGTGACTCTTTAAATAATCATTTTGAAAAAATTTTGCTCAACAAACATCCCACTTATATGCTTTCTTTCCTGTGTGTCCTTTTGTGACTCTTTAAATTATCATTTTGAGAAAATTCTGCTCCACAAACATCACATTTATAAGGTTTCTCTCCTGTGTGTGACCTTTTGTGACTCTTCAAAGCACCAATCTGAGAAAATCCTGCTCCACAAAAATCACACTTATAAGGTCTCTCTCCTGTGTGTGTCCTTTTGTGACTCTTTAAAGCACTACTCTGATAAAATTCTGCTCCACAAAAATCACACTTATAAGGTTTCTCTCCTGTGTGTGTCCTTGTGTGATACTTAAACGCACCACTCTGAGAAAATTCTGCTCCACAAACATCACACTTATAAGGTTTCTCTCCTGTGTGTGTCCTTTTGTGAATCTTCAAAGCACCAGTCTGAGAAAATCCTGCTCCACAAAATTCACACTTATAAGGTTTCTCTCCTGTGTGTGTCCTTGTGTGATACTTTAACGCACCATTATGAGAAAATTCTGCTCCACAAAAATCACATTTATAAGGTTTTTCTCCTGTGTGTGTTCTTGTGTGATACTTTAAAGTACCACTCTGATAAAAATCTGCTCCACAAAAATCACACTTATAAGGTTTCTCTCCTGTGTGTGTCCTTGTGTGATACTTAAATGCACCATTATGAGAAAATTCTGCTTCACAAAAATCACACTTATAAGGTTTCTCTCCTGTGTGTCTCCGTGTGTGATACTTTAAAGCAACACTGTGAGAAAATTCAGCTCTACAAACATCACACTTATAAGGTTTCTCTCTTGTGTGTGTGCGTTTGTGACTCTTTAATTGATCATTTCGAGAAAATTCTGCTCCACAATCATCACACTTATAAGGTTTCTCTCCTGTGTGTGTTCTTTTGTGACTCTTTAAAGAACCGTTCTGAGAAAATTCTGCTCCACAAACATCACACTTATAAGGTTTCTCTCCTGTGTGTGTCCTTTTGTGACACTTTAATTGTCCATTTTGAGAAAATTCTGCTCCACAAACATCACACTTATAAGGTTTCTCTCCTGTGTGTGTCCTTTTGTGACTCTTTAAAGAACCATTTCGTGAAAATTCTGCTCCACAAAAATCACACTTATAAGGTTTCTCTCCAGTGTGTGTTCTTGTGTGACTCTTTAAATCACCACTCTGAGAAAATTCTGCTCCACAAACATCACACTTATAAGGTTTCTCTCCTGTGTGTGTCCTTTTGTGATTCTTTAAAAGAACACTATGAGAAAATTCTGCTTCACAAACATCACACTTATAAGGTTTCTCTCCTGTGTGTGTCCTTTTGTGACTCTTTAAATGGTCATTTTGAGAAAATTCTGCTCCACAAACATCACACTTATAAGGTTTCTCTCCTGTGTGTGTCCTTATGTGACTCTTTAAATGATCATATCGGGAAAATTCTGCTCCACAAACATCACACTTATAAGGTTTCTTACCTGTGTGTGTCCATTTGTGACTCTTTACATGATCATATTGGGAAAATTCTGCTCCACAAACATCACACTTATGAGGTTTCTCTCCTGTGTGTGTCCTTTTGTGACTGTTTAAAGCACCACTATGAGAAAATTCTGCTCCACAAACATCACACTTATAAGGTTTCTCTCCTGTGTGTGTCCTTTTGTGACTCTTCATAGCACCAATCTGAGAAAATCCTGCTTCACAAAAATCACACTTATAAGGTTTCTCTCCTGTGTGTGTTGTTTTGTGACTCTTTAAAGAACCATTCTGAGAAAATTCTGCTCCACAAACATCACACTTATAAGGTTTCTCTCCTGTGTGTGTCCTTTTGTGACTCTTTAAAGAACCATTCTGAGAAAATTCTGCTCCACAAACATCACACTTATAAGGTTTCTCTCCTGTGTGTGTCCTTTTGTGACTCTTCAAAGCACTAATCTGAGAAAATCCTGCTCCACAAAATTCACACATATAAGCTTTCTCTCCAGTGTGTGTCCTTTTGTGACTTTTTAAATGATCATTTTGAGAAAATTCTGCTCTAGAAGCATCACACTTATAAGGTTTCTCTCCGGTGTGTGTCCTTTTGTGACTCTTTAAGTGATCATTCTGAGAAAATTCTGCTCCACAAACATCACAATTATAAGGTTTTTCTTCTGTATGTTGACTTTTGTACCATTTTAAATGAAGTTTTTGTCCTGTAAGTTCATCACACATGTAAGATTCTCCTTCTGTATTTGTCACCTTGTGATCACTTTGACAAAATTCTGCTCCACTGACATCATATTTGTAATGTGTCTCACCATTATGCTGCATTATGGGTTTCTTTGGATAATCAGTCCTAGAAAACCTACTAAGACCACCACACTTGTTAGGTAGTTCTTCTTTATGCTGCATTACATGTGCCTTTAGATAACCAAAATGAGCAGCCCCCATACCAATAAGATCATATGTAGAATGCTTCTGTGCTTTTTGTATTCTTTCTTGTTGACATAGACTGGATTGTGTAGCTAATTCTACATTACCAACATTACTTATATAACTCTTTTCTCTTATATGTGAAAGTTCATGTTCATTATGGTCACCTTTCTCGCTAATCTGTACTCCACAAACACGACAGCTGAAAAGTTTCTCTTTTGTACCTATTATTATTTCATCTGATTGTACACTGCCACACAATTTAAAACCTTCTCTACTTCCACTGTTGAGAGTACAATCATCATAGACTATTGCCGGTTTCCTGCTGCAGTTCATTATCTCAGAGTCTGCGACATTTGGTGATTGTACCTCTTTTAATCTTGATTCAATGTTATTGTCTGTATTTAGTGTTGCAGCTGCCGTACTTATATCAGCATGCATTTCACTCACAATGTTTTCTGTGAATTCTGGCAACACTTGATTGAATGCAGCATTTTGCACTGGTTCACTCTTTATGAAACTGTTCATAATTTTCAAATCTGGAATGTCAACACTAGAGTATAGGTGGGGTCGCTGGTTACAGGAATGGTCACCTGAAATTCATCGAATAAAAAAATAATAATAAAAACTTCAGATAATTATGGCATGCACAACAAATTTCAATTCTGTATGTTTTGTAGCGTCATATTAAGTATGAATTAAAAGTTATGCAACTTTAAGATTATTTAAAAAGTATTTGTTTCTGTCTGATATGTTAATTGTTCATGGTATATTGCATACTATGAAACTAATAGTATACATTTAATAATTTTAAATGGTGTCACAAAATATTTTTGTTTAATGTGGTCGCTAACCGCATATATCAATTAATATTTTTATTGTTTGATTGCTTCCCTTGGCTGTCAGAAATGAGTAATAACAATTTATTTCCGAATTACTTCCCCCTCAAACAGTCCTAAAATGATTACAAATATTATATTGTAAATAAAATTTATTTTTTCTGTCATGACTTAAACTTTTTTGCAAGAAAAGAACCTCATGATATTACCTGATAGATCTGTGGAGTAACAGTACTGTGTCAGTAAAATTCAATATTTGTTTTTGATAAAATGAGTTTTGCCCAATTTCAGTGATGCCTGCAATTGTATACCTAGACACTAAATTTGTTGGCTCTTTCAAAACGTAATTAAAAAACAAAAAACAAATTATGTGCCCACAGAAAAATTATAAAGCAGGATGCATACACTGTGTTATTTAATACATCCTGTTTGGGAAATATTAACAAATTCTATATTCTGCACCTACTTTTGTTTTCTTCTTTGCTCAACAGTGATAGCAACATTTTTTATTCAAGCGTTGAAATGAATCATTTTTTAACTTGATTAAACCCTGATTAAACCATGTTGCTAATAATCACTTTGAAATTGATTCTGACTTACTGCTTGCAATACTTACTTACTTAGTCGTTCCCCTTCTACCGTCAGGTGTAGAGGTTTGGAAGAGAGAGCGCCAGACTATCCTATCAGCTGTTTTCCTCCTGGCCTGGTTCAATTCTAGTCCTCGGTCCTTCAAAGATTGTCTAAAGTTGTCCTCACAGTGGACTCTGGGTCATCCTGGGGGTCTGGATCTCTGGCTCTTTGTTTCCCATGCTTGTCATGGTAGCCGATCTTCCATTCTGCAGACATGGCCAAACCATCTTAATTGGGACTGTTCTACTTGGGTCTGCAGGGGGTGGGATTTTAGGCCTTGATGTATTGTCTGGTTGCGGACCATATCTCTTCTTTTTATTTCAACCACCTTCCTCAAACCTCATTTCTGAGGTTGGTATCTTGATTTTGTGGGTTGTAGTCACCGCCCATGACTCGCATCCTTATGTCAAGACTGGGACATAGGTGGAGCGGTATACAGCCATCTTCGTTTTCTTACAAACCTATGTCTTGCTGAGGAATCCTCGATTTATGGCCTAAAAAAGTCTCCCAGCTGCTGCTTTTTGAGTGGCCAAATATTCTTTGATGCCTCCGTTTCGGTCTATAATAGTTCCAAGATATTTAAAGTGGTTGACCTGCTCCAGGACCTGTTCTCCCAGCTTAATCTGATGTCTTCTTTCTTCTCGTGATATCACCATGGATTTTGTTTTAGAACTGCTTATGACCATCCCTCTTTTCTCCAGCTCTTCTTTCCAGACTTGCAGGTTGGATTGGAGATGTGCCTCTGATTTAGCAATCCCCTGAGGGCAACATCATCAGCAAATGCCAGCTCTGAAATACATACCTGTCTCATCTTCCTTGCAGTACACAAGAGTTTAATACTGGTATTCAGTGGCATTTTTTTCCAAACAGGTGCATGACCTACATGCAATAAACAACATACAGAGTACCATCAGCAACCAAGAACTACTTATTTGAAGTAACCAGGAGGACATGCACACCATCATAGCTGACAGATGCTGGATTTGGGTTGGCCACGTCCTCAGAAGGGACCCTGATACCATTACAAGAACAGCAATGCTATTGACCCCCGAAAAAAAGCGAAAGAGAGGCCAACCAAAAACAACTTGGAGGAGAACTGTGGAAGCCACGATACAAAGAATGAACCAGAAATGGGGCACTGTACAAAGGATGGCTGCCAACCGAACAAAGTGGAATCAATTTGTTGCTGCCCTTCAAGACACCACCAGGCATGATGGCCACTGACTGCTTTGACGGTCGGCGGCTATCGATCAAAGAAGAAGAAGAAGAAAAATGAGACATGAGATAAATTACTGGAGTTTTTCTAAAACAAACACATACTGAGTAGCACTCAAGTGCCCTTCATTCTTATCAGATTTTGATCAAATCTGAAACCGGACAGTTTTTTTCTGCCTGAATGTTAAATACGAAACATATAAAAATTAGTCCAGCAGTTCTTAAGTGAGCAGGAGAGACTAAAAACACTCATATCTGATGACTAAACAATATTCTAACTACCTATGCAAGTATGACAATCTCAATAACAATCTACTGTCACAAAAAGAAAGAAAAAAAAAAGCACTTTAAAAATACAATCTGGTAACTAATCAATATTTTCTCTCATGAAGTATGACAAAGCCTTCCTGTTCTTGTTATGCCAAGCTCATAAAATTGACTTTCCTAAATTAACGAGGCATGCTGCACAGATCAAATTAAGGGGAGATAATGTTTAGTTACTTCTTAACAAGTTTTCAGAAAATAAATCACCTCTATCACAATTAAAAGATCATTTGACGCTGTTTAACTATTATAAAGCAATGAAAATCTACACAAAGATTGTACTTTGCATGAAATCATTTTGTACAAAATTCTTTAAGTCCAATGAATAAAGATGAATGCACATGCAGGAGTTTAAATTTCCCTCTGTTCTATTACAAATTCAGTGGATATTTCCACCACAGCAAAAGTAGTTGACCTTACATGCTACAAGATTTATAACCTTGGGGTCAGCCAAAAGCACTCAGAACTATAAAAGCAACTTTTCATAGGATGCAAACAGCCATGCTATAAACAATTTTAGCAGTTTATAAAATTATATTAAACTACTCAATAAATTAATGTGTATAATAATTAAATATAATATTCAGCTCTTATAAATATACGAGGGCTATTCCAAAATCAACCTCCGATTGGCTGGTAAAAATTTTAAAAAATTGACAATAACATCTAAATACATACAAAAGTTACATACATCACTGCTTTACTTTTCCACATAGTCACCACCCAAATTCAGGCACTTGTCATACCGTGGCACGAGTTTTTCTAACCCCTGGTCAAGGAACAGTGCCGCCAGGGTACATTGCGAGTTGTTGACTCCATCCATGAGCTCCTCGGCGGTGTCGAAGCGCCGGGTAGCCAGCCAGACCTTCATCTTGCCGAAGAGATGATAATCGCTTGGTGCCAAGTCCGGGCTGTAAGGGGCGGTGGTTAAAAAATTTCCCACTTAAACTGCTCAAGTAAAGCCTTTGTGCGAGCAGCAGTGTGGGGCCGCGCGTTGTCATGCAGGATAATGACACCACTGGTGAGCATTCCGCGCCTTTTGTTTTGGATCGACCGACGAAGCTTCTTCAGTGTTCCACAATAAACGTCTGACGTTTCTGTGGTCCCTGGTGTCATGAATTCCATCAACAGATCCAAAACAAAAGGCGTGGAATGCTCACCAGTGGTGTCATTATCCTGCACGACAACGTGCAGCCCCACACTGCTGCTCGCACAAAGGCTTTACTTGAGCAGTTTAAGTGGGAAATTTTCAACCACCGCCCCTTACAGCCCGGACTTTGCACCAAGCGATTATCATCTCTTCGGCAAGATGAAGGTCTGGCTGGCTACCCGGCGCTTCGACACCGCTGAGGAGCTCGTGGATGGAGTCAACAACTTGCTATGTACCCTGGCGGCACTGTTCCTTGACCAGGGGTTAGAAAAACTCGTGCCACAGTACGACAAGTGTCTGAATTTGGGTGGTGACTATGTGGAAAAGTAAAGCAGTGATGTATGTAACTTTTGTATGTATTTAGATGTTATTGTCAATTTTTTTAAATTTTTACCAGCCAATCGGAGGTTGATTTTGGAATAGCCCTCGTAACTTTGATCTTTGACTTAAGTTAAGCTAATATTCCCACAAACAAATTTTGCTGATATTAATTTTTGAGTAAGGAAAACTTTCAGAGGCTGTGAATGCTTTCACGAGTATTTCTTGTTCAGGGTTCCTTCATGGGTGTCATGGGCTAGATTTTTCTCTCACTCTATCTTCTGTCATTAAACCTAATTTAATTACTTTATAAAGGAATGTTCAATAAATTACTGTATCTATGTGCCTGACTTCACACTAAATCTTCTTTCACCTACACAGAGCTGTAGAGTTTACAGTCATTCAAAAGTAGCTTGTTACTATCAATTTCCCTCATCTGTGCAAAGTACTTGCTGGCTTGAATAGAACAGATAGTTGCTGGGCAGCTAACATTAATGGGATGTATTTGAAATGGCGGCTACTTCGCAGTAGTAGTGATTTTAATTAGTTTCCATGCTCTTAACCAATGGTAAAGAAAATGTATATCCATGAGATTCTTTCAAGGGAAGAGTGTTCAGGATTTCATTAATTTAAGATGAGAAATTGTTTAAGAAAGATGGTGTATGGTCCCATACATCTGTCAGCTGAAAATGATATTTTTTTGTATTTAACCCTAGAGCTCACTAGGCCCAGACACTGCAATTGAAAACTTTGGTCACGAGAGAATCATTTCATAGAGCTAGCAGCGGTAGTTGCAAAGGCTTACCTTTGCCAAAATCTTGGTTTTAGCAACAAAGTACAACCAAGTGGTTCTTTAGGATAGTCTAGAAGAGCTTCCATTTTCATCAATGACAAGAAACCTGGATCAGGGAAAGAAAGCTTTGGAACCCTGAGATAGTTCTACTCACACCACACAACCTTTTCCCACACCTGGATAAATCAGGAATGACTGTGATTGCAGTCAGGAATCTAGCTACTGTAGGTAAAACCACCATGAACCAACAACTTCATAAAAGTCCTAATGATAAAAAATCAATAACTTTGTAGAACCACTGAACTTAAATCAATTACTTAAAATTCCTAACGATGAACTTTCAGTAACTGTGTAGACAAGATTGAACTGTACACAAATGACATTTTGTTTTCATCAGTAAAGGTTCATTGTAATTTTTTTCTGAAATCAAGATTAGTGTTACTGACTTTTCTTTGATGTTACTGTGATGTCTAATACATGTTTGTATTTAATCCATAGGGGTTCTTTCCAATAATTAAGTACCATAAGAAACAGAGGCCTGGATACCTTTTAGCTCTTAGACTACTCAGAGCATTCTCAACCTGCTAAGAGACAGTTAATTTCCAGTATCCCTATAAATATGCCAGTGATTCTCACTCTGTTATTTTCTTCCTGTGAAACTTATATTTAACATTTTCTGCAGTTTTTACTTGAACCAACCTTCAGTGAAATCATCTTGTGCAGTTTTGGTACTTATTCCTATGTTCACTTATTCTATCAGTCCATCTTACATTGTAACCTGCCACAATGGGTAAAAATCTATGTAGTTTCAGGGGTTCTATAAGAAGACAGTGGGGGCAAGCATTTCCCCTCCTCAAGCGGTCGCTGTCTCGAGAGACTGCATGTGGTGATCCCGGTACGACTGGGCCCTCCCAGTTCATCAGTTAGCGAGGCAGTAGTTTGGCTCCTGTGTCCGTAAATCGCAGCCCTCCGGTCGTGATGTTAGCAAGCCTCCGTATCGTGGCTCGACAAAAGTCTTGAAAACGGCCCCGCTCTCGCAATGAGTCGTGGGCCGGCAGTCAGTAAGCTGGTGTTGCTTTCGGCCCGTCCTGTCCGACTAGGGGAACACCTTGTCGGCAGGCGGCCAGTGGTTCTCGCAAGAATAAAATCGCCGGGGCCACCGGGATCCGCTCTGCACAGAGCGCTGTCTCCCTCTCCGCGTGAGCGACGAAATCTGTTTGGACAGTTATCTGGTTGATCCTGCCAGTAGTCATATGCTTGTCTCAAAGATTAAGCCATGCATGTCTAAGTTCACACTGTCTCACAGTGAAACCGTGATTGGCTCATTAAATCAGTCGAGGTTCCTTAGATGACACGATCCTACTTGGATAGTTCCGTATCCTACTAGTGACTAGGCTGTTGCTACTGGTGTCAGACTGTATCGGCTAGACCGTTCCTCTGATGTCCAGGCCGGGTCTTGCTGCATGGGCAACAGCTTGATCTAAAATTGCCCAACCTCGTGCCACCGAAAGTTATTTCAGGAGGTACGCTCCTTCGGTCAGAAATGACTGGTAGGGAAGATAACATAAGAAGACAAAAGATGAGGACAACTGCTTCAAAAATGGCACAGCTTCAGACGTGACTAAGGGCTTGCAATCTCATCAGGTAAAACATCCCACTTGAGAATTCATCACCACAAATTCTGTGGTAACCCTTAAAATGCATAAAAGGTACAATCCTTCATTCATGAGGAAATAAATGTACAAAACTCTTTTACAGATAGTTGTAAAACAGGTTTTGCACTTAGCTACCCCTTTACACAGCCCATGTCTCCAGACAACAGCTAGACTGGTAGCATGAGCATACTGTCTTACTGAAGCTGCTACTATTCCCACTTTAACTACAGGTCATGCTAGATTACAGACAGGTGTATCAAAGATGTCAGTATCAATTTTTTGTATGCGGTAGTTAAAGCTATAAGATCTCTTAATGCTTGATTTCACCATGACTACTTTTTAAACCCTCCTCCAATAAATTAGCTATAGAAGAAAACAGTGTTACAGAATGATCCAGAAGGAGATAGATCCATGGGGTGGCAAACATCTTGAAGTAGCACAATAAAAACAGCACACGAGCCTACATTATATGCACCAGCATTCAGCCTCAACTCCATTGCTTAAAAAAGAAGCTTATTTACATGCATACCTTCATTTCTCCATATATCTGACTGTTTTACTTTATGCTCTCCTAATCTCTTCCTGCTGATGCCTGCAACTGTCTGGGAATTAATGTCTGAATCTTTAGAGAAGTTATTCCAATAACACTCCTGGATGACATGCAATACAAAATCATAGGTTATGTAAAGGGTTATTTACAATCAATACTGTTATCACAAAGTTCAATTTTGAGACTAACAACAAACTGAAGTGTTTGAAGTATGTTTGTATACACAACAAAGACTTCAGTAAAAACCTGGAAATAAATTCTCAGTGTCCACAAAGTTGATGTATAAATGTGCCTAACATAGATGATTCTGAGTCTTGCTACCTGATCTGCATATGATTTTGCTGTTCATTTGTTTGCTCTTCCATGAGTTTGTTTATTTAAAGCTTCTAATACATGGTCTAGCATCACTGAGGTCAGAATTTTGTTTAGCCATTAAAAGGTTTGTCTTCACAGTTGATGTAAATAATCACATTGCATTTCTTAAGTAATTGAAATGTAACAAGCTGGCAAGGAAGAGAAACAAAGAAAAACAACACTGCAAAATGGTGCTATGTTTAGGACATAAGAGAGGAAACTCAAACGGAGAAGGGAAATGAAGACAGACATGAAATGGAAGCAAAGACATGGAAAAGCAACTGAACAGATGGCATAGGACAAGAAGACTTGATCTGAATTTGTTGAAAGCCTCTCACTCATTTCCTTTTCTAATTCAATTATAGCTGAATATAGCTTGACACTTTTGAGGCCCTGTTTAATTTCTTCAGTAAGAATGAAACTTTTTTTTCTAGTACTAGCACAGGGCCACTACTACAGTCTGCTCATGGCTCAGTTTCCACAGATAACAACCATTTTTTAAAAGTTTCCTGTATACCAGTATGTAGCTGATTTCTTCTTCTTGCAATCACATCTTTGATGTTTACACCTTCAGATGAGTTCTCATGATGAATTCAACCATTGTCTGGAGTTCCTCTTTAGCTCCATACGGCTTTGAGTTTAGTGTTGAGTCATTGGGCCAGTATATCTTTCTAAACTGGTCATACAGAGGACAATCCTGCAGAATATGCTCAGCAGTTTGCTCATTTAATCCACATGTGTACAGTGGTGAAACAGACAATCGTAGCTTGTACATATGTTTATTCAGTTTGTTATGCCCTGTCCTGAGGCAAAAAATGGTGATCTGTCCCTGCCAGTCAAGAGTGTTGTAGTCATCGTTGGGTTGATTCTGTTCTCTTCTGATAGCCTGGATAGCTCTCTTTTTCTCAAAGAATGTGATTTCATCATCTTTTTGTTCACATTCTCCTCCATTTTTGGCAAGTTTATCTGCCTTTTCATTTCCATGTACACCACAATGGGATGGTACCCACTGAAGTATGGTTCACTTTTTTGGCAGCTACCTTGCTTAGTTCATTTCTCAGATGCGGGATTTTACCACCCTTGAGAGCTTGCAGTACAGACAGTGCATCTGTGAGGATGACTACCTGGTGGCAGTCAGAGTTGGTGTTATAAATCATTTTTGCAGCTTGTTCTAGAGCTTGAACTCTAGAGCTGTATAGTTGGAACAGAAATAGCCAGAGGGAATATGCCTAGTCTCAAAGTGGTTGTCAGGACATGAGATAAAGATATCGGCGCCTCCATTCTTAATGACATTTGTTGCTGATCCATCCATGTAGGCAAGTATCCATGATTGTTTGGGATAGCTTTCTTGGATTGTAGTCAATGTAGCAGTTTGTTTTTGCAGATCATTATACTCATACAAAAAAATGCTGTGCTGAAGTCAGCCAAAAGGTGCAAATATTGCAGCTTCACTGTAAATGGACACAATGCAACCAAGGTCCTTTTCAGGACCAACAAAGAAGAAGATGATATCCAATTCTGAGACCACTGATTGATGTATTAATTTGGAGGGTACTGCTGGCCTGTTTCCATGGTACAGGGTATAGAGTGGGCTTCAGGTCTTTTTGATGCTGTCTTTTATGTCTTTTTCCCTAATGGACAAAGCTGCTACGTTTTAGATATCCCAATGCCAGATCATCTAGTCTTGCCTTCATTGGGTGTGTTGGCATATGGTTGTACTTTTCCATCTGGATCATGCTTTTTGTATTTCTTCTATAGGACAATGTCTGTAATCTAGCAGCTTTCAGCATCGATATCAGCATAGTTTTCAAGGCTCGTTAGCTGATTTCATTATAAGCACTGTCTTTTAATGGGTTTTCACTTATCAAAAGGTGCCTTGTGTTGTAAGCAGTGCATGATCATTGAAGAAATCGGGTTTCTCTGACAGAGGGTTCCTTCAAATTATTGTTGCCCTGGCTTTATAAAAGAAGTAAAAAGCATTGTGAAGGATGTCAGAGCAAAAAGTGTGATGCCGGGGGGAGACTCAAAGTTGGCCAAATTGATAGAAGGACAAGATGTCTATTTTGCGTACTTTATTAATAACGTTCAAGACTGTGAAATCCCAAAGCAGGCTGGGCCTCTCATTTATCAGTGGGATAATTAGTCACATTTCAGGTTGTGACAATGTAACTGCTGTTTATGAAACCGGGCACAATAATGAAAATATGTGCAGTACAAGTAACTAGGGTCATAAAAGAAGGTACTGGATATGTGATGTCAGAAGTAATGCCTGAAATGCTCTGAAAATATTTTCTGTTGGATTTATTATGTCAAATTAAACCTTAGATTGTCCTAGCTTGATTTATTCTCTCAATCTATGTTGTGTCAATCTGTATGTCAGCCCATCTTAACAGAATCATAAAATATAAGTGGCCGGGTTACACAACACCTTGCATACTGTTAGAAACCTTGTGTTTTCTGTTATCGTATGGTGTGTTCTTGCACACTACATGTTTGCCACCTCTTTAACTTTTTTCTTTTCCTTGCCACTACTTCCATTTTTTTCATTACTAACTTTCCCACAGGCTTCAAATGCAAAGCTGTCTCATGAGATCTGCACTGGGCATAGCCACACCACATTCATTATAATATTTGACTGATCCTTCTTTCCTGTTTATTTCAATCAGAATAAATTATTATGTGGCTGTCAGAATAAAAATTAACCTGCTCTAGTATATCACATTTCATATAATCCTAATACATTCACATTCTATTTTATTCCCCTCAATTTTTTAAAAACAATTTTCCATCCTGGAAAAGAATCCTGACATTTAAAGTTACTATGGTATATGGTAAGAATCTCTATTAATCCTTGACTGACAAGTCTAACCCGAATGGCAGTGGGGAGGGGAGAGGGTAAAGCACTTCAATCTTGCCTCCTGTCAAGTAACAATGTTTTAAAGATGTTTTATATAGGCAATTGCCCCAATCCTCCCTCCCTTTCTAGGCTTTAGTGAAATCTCCTAACCTTCAATAATTGATCAGTAAAATCAAAATAAAAACACCTACAACTCAATTCCTGTTTTCACCAACATTTACATTTCAGTCAATTATTTTAATATTCTTTGGTGCCTTGTAAACACTGAGTTTTTTTACAAGTCATGAACTTTAGTTAACTATTTATAATGAAGCTAGAATTTTAGATTAACAAATACCTAGTATAGACCATCATAAATTCTGAAAAAGACCACTTAAAACTGTCCAAAATCAACTCCTTATGGGTGCAGCATATTGCAATTTAAATGTCTGAGCATTAACAGTATACCATACATCCTTAAAGCCACAATATTATTAAAACTTCCAAACAATGTTACAAATAGTGTACATACCTTAACATCTGTTTCCTGCTTTATTTCTGCAAACAAACTTGTGACATTAGCTTCCACATTTCTTCCAGCCTGAAAGCAATGAACTGTAGTAGATTTACTACTGTAGGTATCACATTAAGAAAATAAAGTTATAATAAAAAATATATTACACTAACACTTGAATACCATCAACACCAAGCAATAATTATTGTTAAATAGTGAGGCTTAATGCAGCTGCAATAGCCATAAACTTGCATGTTGTATGTTAATCAAGATCATTCCTGTAATTTTTCTGTTATTTACCCATATACAAATATGACTGCTCAAGGAAGCTACGACAGAAGAACTTGAGTTAAAGATTTTGGACCTTCAGAATGATGTTGTTTTCAAATCTCATTTATATGATGATGAATTTCTGGAATAATCTCGACCAAAAAAGTCAATTTTTTAAAAGATCACAGAACTGATGCTGATATGGATGATTGCATAACTATAAATAGTTGGTCAGTGACATACTGTGTCAAAGATCATACTTAATACACTTTTGTTTTGATTCAAATAATTTGAAGATCAATTTAGTTTTTTTAAACCTGATTATTTCTTATACATGTGTGTAACCCATAATATGAACATCCAAAAACCAAGATATACCAAAAAATGAAAAGTGTTTTGACTGACTTTTGGGCTACTTTTAAGTTTCCAAAACAAAACAAAAAAATTATTATTATTATTTTAAATTGGTATGCAGGGTACTGAACACACGTAATGTTCAGTTTATCACCTTTCGTCCTCTTGAAGCGCAAGAGCAGCATAAGCTGATGTATGCACTATAATGTGATATAAATTTTCAGATACAACTAGTTAGTTGTGTCTAAGCACTCTTTCAGCCATGTGTGAATATTTCTGAGCTCATTTTGTCATTTTGAGTGGAAATTTGAGCTAATTTTGTGAGTTTAATTTCATTGTGAAAATGTTGAAAAGAGTTGCAGATACTCCTGTGGGTAGCAGTGGGAATAATTATTATTGCCTAGTCATGAGCTGAAACTTCTGCTTGGTCCATCAACAGATGTCTAACACCAAGCTGATGATGGTGATTAGAGCATTGAATGTACACGTGCAGGTATTTAACAAAGTTTATGTTTGAAGTTTAAAAAAATATTTTTCTGATAAATAATTGTACTACATAATTTAAGTGGGGCAATTTTTGGGCAACTTTGGGCTACTTCTGGTGATATTTTGGGCAAATTCTGAAAACCGAAACATGGTCCTCCCCGAGCATTTTGGATTCTGGGTGTTGAGTAGCTTGGATATTTTGTTTATTTTGTAATCAAAGTTTTTGCACCTCAAAACACTCTCTCAGCTTTGAATACATGTTCACATGCCATTGTTGTTGATGTTTTAACACAGATGAGTAGGGCTCATAGTAGTGTTTATAAATAGTCATGACATGACGGCTCATGAATCCATGGGTTAAAAACTGTTCACAACGATCGTATATTGTTGTGACGAAGTTGGAAGAACAAAGGGACAGTCAGTGCGATTTTTGCTTTTGAGTGAGCTAGAGGCGTTCTGCCCTATGAAGGTGTGTGTGTGTGTGTGGCCTATGCCATTCTATTCATGTATGTCAAATAATTATTGATTATGTAAATCTCAACGTGAGAATTCTATTGGAGTTTGATAAATACATGTGAGCTCAAGGTAGGAGCTGTGTAATTCACTCAGTGATGGCTGATTGCAGAATGTATGTTCTTTAGAGAACAGTTAAATATAAATGAAGTACATTATCTTCATAGAAACCATGGTTTCTTATTGTATGGGACATGTCTGGTGACAGACCTATTAACTACAAGAGTGTATTCACCCGTGAAAAGAGGCTCGGGCAGCCAAGCCATTATTAACAAGTAGACGACAGTCTTACGTGGGCTATCCGCACATAATTCATTACACATTTTTTTAGAAATAGCCAGTAGGGTTTCTGAAGTGCCAAATGTTTATATTGGCTAACATTGACATATATCTTGTAAACTGTTTTGGAATGTGTCGTATGATGAAGTATCTTTTGTTACTTGAATAAATTGTAGAGGCCAGGCGTCCAAGAACATTTTATCTAAGTGCGGTGTTCCAGATGTGTTGTGTAGTCTGCAATATTGTTGGTGTCAGGAGGCTAGTGTAGCGTGGATTTATCAACATCATCATATAAATATAATACTATATCAACACCCAGGCTCATGTGTTAGAGGTATGACCACAACTACACTATCTGACACAAACTCACCATAATACCGGCAGCAGGTAAGTTCCCTCTTTATTGACTCTACTTGTACACACACAAAGAAATGCAATACATGATGCACCACAAATGCCAATGACTTGCGATACACTATATCTCAATATACTAACCAAAATAATCAATGACATAGTCTAGCCAGTAACCGCCATGATTATCACTCACCGGCGGAATGCACTACTTACAAAGCACAGCGCGTAATTGCAAATAACTGATATCCAGGAGAAAAATCACTAGGAACCACAATCCCAATCTAGTGACAAATCAATTACTCCTGAACATATGCAAATCTCAATAAGAATGAACAAACTGGCATCCGAAGACTTCCCAGCACAACTGCTGACAGAGGCAACCAAAAAAACACGTCCTTCACAGGACGACGGCCATCGCAAGAATAATCTTTGCGCCAAAACTATTCTTCCGGCCTCCGCTCAGCCAAAACCGGCTGGACGGGTATTTTCACTCTCCAGTGTGGCCACTATAAAATTTAGTGAATGTTTCTCCTATGACAGTTGGCATTGCCTAGTTTCACAAAACACCTCCTAACACACCATCAAGTAAAGAGAAGCCATCACCAAACAACAAGAAGCACTACAGACCACTCACTAACACAACACAGGAAGATTGACACCACCTTCTCAACATTAAAGTTTAGTAAAAAAACCCCGCGATATTAGTGGAGATACTCTATCCAACTTAATCATTGTCCACAACACTGGGTTACCAACCTGTATTGTTAAATGTGTTACTCAGCCTTTTATATACTCTACATTTTAGTTTTGTAAAAACAAACGTTCTTTTTAAAAAGTGAGGGTGGTAAACCATAAGTCAGAAGAGTTCAGGACCACCACTGGTGTAAGACAAGGTGCAAGGTGATATCCTGTCACCTCATGGACCATGTCATCAAAACATGTAAGGAAAGGACCCTACAAGTATTCAGCAGGTTACTGGAAGATGAGATGGGTCTGTATTTCAGAGCTGGCATTTGCTGACAATGTTGCCCTGATTGCTAAATCAGAGGCACTTCTTCAACCCAACCTGCAAGTTTGGAAGGAAGAGCTGGAGATGAGATGGATGGTCTTCAGCAGCTCCAAAACAAAAACCATGGTGACATCACAAGAGGAAAGAAGGCATCAGATTAAGCTAGGAGAACAGATCCTGGAGCAGGTCAACCAGTTTAATTACCTCAAAGCTGTTATAGACTGGAACTGAGACACCAAAGAAGAGTTAGCTACCTGAAGAGCAGCAGCTGGGATACTTTTTCAGGCCATAAACCAAAGATTTTTCAACAAAAGTAAGCTGTAGCAAGATCTGTGAGATAATAGCTAAAATTCAGTAAGATTTTAGTCCTATGATAATAAATAAACCTAGCCCACATGTGTCTGACGGTTGGCATCTTCGACGCCAGCAACACTGCCTTTTGTGCAGTGCTAAAGCCTATAGAATGATCCCACGGTAAAAATCTAACACGCGTTTTAGTTTCGGTTTCGAAAACATACTACTAATATTTAACATTTTGCCAGATCTGCTGCATACACAATGCAGCCTAGTCTTATAATTAACGATTTGTTAGAAATGTAACGCCAAACTGCTGTCTGAAGTAATGTAATTTGTCAACAGTAACGCAAAATTTGGTAGTCTTTTGGACTTTTTCTAAGTAGCAATAACGAGACGACTGTAATACATTAACGCAAAATGCTACCAACGCATGCCAAAACCCACGTCATTCTGCACGCAAGACTAATAGCATATACACGCTGTGGCAAAGCTAACGGATATACACACACAGACAGTTTAAATTCTCAACGCGTAGTGTAGTTGTGACGTCACTAAAACAAGTTGGTTTATTTGAGAAATTAAAAAGTGAGACAGAAGGAGGGGGACAAGATGGTAGACTTATGTAAAAAGTTATAATTAACGACTGTCAGTGACAAAACTGAAAATCTAAACGCAAATGAATATAGTCATAAAAATTATATATTCGTGTAGCTTAGTGTATTCTGAGCACAAATATGTTTTAATATTAATGGTAGTCAAATTATTAGCCAAGTTATTGAGAAAATACTATTTGACTGGAAACGCGTAGACGAACGGACTGTTGTCCTTGCTCGTTAACTGTAACATTATTGGGAACGATAGTTTGAAAGGAGGCATAGAAGTAATTCGAATCTGATTGGAGGGTATAGGAGGGTAGACAGAGAGTATTGGTTGGGCAGGAAAGATAAAATCTATATTTAGAAAAATCACTCCTAGAAGTGTGAAGTAGTGTTTTTCTTTTTAAATTTTTGAAAATTGAAATGCTAGACCCTCGCTGTGATTGGGCCGGTCTAGGCATATTGGCAAAAAGCATTTACAGCTCAGCGCCAGTTGAAAAGAAATATGTTAGAAGCAAGCTGCGTTGTCCTCAGCCGTACCAAGTGTGTTATTAACCATTGGCAGTCTGAACAGAAGGCAAAGCTGAACTTAAACTACTATTTATGCTAAAGCCAGTCAACGTACGTTTGTGATATTTCTTTGAATTGTGGTAAGGAAGGAATTTATTAATTTTGTTATTACAATAAAATTGGTGTCTGCGATACTGCTCGATTGGGAAGGTTTTTGACTAAGTACAGAGTCCCCAGCAGAGTTATGCAGGACCTGTGGGTTGTGTTCAAGCAGTAAAATTAATGTGTATTGCATAACTGAAAATGATTTCAACTGTTGCCAGTGGGAAAGCTAACCCACGTTATCCTATGGAAGATCATCATTGTTGAAGTGTCAGAGGCATTGTAGCCCTTAAGGAACAGAATAGGGGCACTGGTAATGAATTGTCATCTCAGAGTGGTATGGGGTGGTCAGAGAGATCTGACCCTTTTTCTTTTTATGCCATTTATTACATGTGAAATGAATTATAGATGTGCTGTTAAGAACCATAACGTTGTTTCAGAGGTTTTTATTGTTCTGGTACAGTGAAGGTACCAGAACCCTGGTGGCGTTACTGCAGCATACTAAAGTAACCTGTTGATTTGACCCTGAGGTCTAGTTACTGCACCAGGAACCTTGTCAGCTTGGTCGTGCCAGAGAACATACGAGAATGACAGCACCATCTATTGTGTAGATAAGTGACATCTGTGTCGGCACGCAGAGTCCATCCACTATCTAACATTATAGTTCTGTATATAAAGAACATACAATAAATTGTTTGCAATAAAATTTCAAGATACTTTTTAAAAGAGAAAGATGGAATGATGACAGTACCCCACCCATATCTTTAATTACCAGTGTCATTAACTTAGAGAACATAGATACACATAGTTTGATTGTCTTATTATTAATTGAATGGACAGAAGATCCATTGGGGTATTTAAATTGTTGTAAATACATTCATAATATCAATTTTGGTTGTTGGACCTGATTCAGAAAATTCTGATCAGGCCAAATAAATTGTAAAAATCCATTTTACCTAAATTTTAACACAGACTTCTATAAGATATATTTCTTAGAGTGTCAGTGTGTTTGTGGTTGCAGTCTTGACTCAGTCATATATATATATATATATATATATATATATATATATATATATATATATATATATATATATATATATATATATATATATATAGATATATATATATATATATATATGTGTTAGTAAATACATGTATTTGTAGTATTTGTACTTACAATACATCATACACTCATAACCCTAGACATATAGACATAGCTAACATACATATTAGTCAAGAATAAGTCTGATTGAGGTCGTAAGGTGGTAGCAGAAAGGTGCTCTGATAACTCAACCCAACATTTATTATAATCAGAGACCTTCACAGCTGACCTCATTCAGTAAAATAGGAATAACATCTTGTTACATCAAATCCACCACATAAGCAAGCAAGAAAGAAGATGGCTGTTTAACGCCCCATCAATATTCCAGTCTTGACACATGGATGCAAGTCATGGGCAATGACTACAATCCATAAAATAGACTTAAATAGACAAAATAGATTTAAATCTTAGGAATGAGGTATCTGAGGGAGATGGTAAAGTGACAAGAAGAGATTTGGTCTGCAACCAGAGGATTTGGCAAGGCCTCAAAACCCAGCCACTGCAGACTTAAGTAGACCAGTTCCAACAGCGATTATCTTGCTATGTCTGCAGAATGGAAGAAGATTGGCTACCATGACAAGTATGGGAAACTAAAAGCCAGGGACAACTCCACTGGGAGGACAACATTAAACAATCTCGGACTCGGAACAACTGAGGACTAGATTGGAACCAGGCCAGAAAGAAGACAGCCGATAGGATAGTATAGCGCTCCCTCCTCCAAACCTCTACACCTCACGGCAGAAGAGGGATGACTAAGTAAGTAAGTAATAAGTGAGTCACAAAAATTGGTTGTTGCTCTTTACCCTATTAGTTAATATGAAATGTGCGTATGGTGCCATAAAGGTCGAGGACCCTTGTTATAGAGATTTGCTTTTTTTTTTTTTTCATAAACAATTTGCCACTTTACATTTCTGCCTGTTTCCCCACCCTCATTTCCAATATATCTGTGACCCACAGTTCCCATCTCTCCCTTGGGTCCACATCTGTTTAATACCTTTCACACTAGCAGTTAACAAACCCTAATCTTAAAATAACTTCTCAAATTAAAAAAAAGAAAACGAGAATAAAAATGACAGAACACTCTTGACTCACTCTCACTGCCCAGAGATATGAGTAAATCACAGTTAGACAAGATTTCAACTCTTAGACAGGAGCAATGCTAACAGTGTTAGTTCGTTTATACACCTGTACTGCAGCAATGATGACAGAAAAGAATTAAGTTATTAATAATAATTTAGAAATTCTTCCTTTTAATCTAGTTCAGGAGTTTGCAACTAGTCAATCATAATTTATCAGTAGATCACAGGTGATGACTCGGTAAATCTTTAACACATTAACTACCGAATTAAAAAACACACTGTGGCCGAATTAAATTTTGTTCCCATTTTCATTCTGTAGGTGTATGAAGAATTTAATCTGTAGTTTTCTTAATTTTAAAGTTATTTGTATGAATTATATGTCATTTTAATGATAAATGAATGTACTGTTGCCTAAAGCTGATAAAAGGAAAGTTTACTTAATATGGTAGATATTATTAGTAATGTAAAATGATTGACAGACAAAATTCAATTCAAATTTGTTTCCAAATTATCAACTTATGTTCAAATTTCTTGTTTCTATGGTAGGTAATACCTTTCTTAAGGTGATTATTATGTAGTATATCCAATAACAAGAAAAACAAGCCCAAGAAGACACACACTGACTAATATTTACACTATTGGTAACTTACATTATCACACCTGTGCCACTTCCCAAAAAATGTATGAAATTTTTTCCTCATTTTCTCCCTGTAAGTGTTTGGAGAACTTAAGCTGCAGATTTATTAATTTTAAACAGATTTTTATTACTGATATGTCATTTTGATGACAAATGAATGTACTGTTGCCTAAAGCTGATAAAAGGAAAGTTTACTTAATATGGTAGATATTATTAGTACTGTAAAATGATTGAAAGAAAGAAAAAGCATGCAACATTTTCTTTAAATTATCAACTTACCTGGAACTTGCTTGTTCCTGAGGCAGCTAATTTCTTTTCTTGGTGATTTTCATGTAGTATATCCAATGGCAAGAAAAACAAGCCCAAGAACAAACACAATAGCTAATAAATACACTATTAATGACTTACATTATCACACCTACACCACTTCCAAAAAATCTCAGAAATTTTGAATAAATAGCTCCTTTAACAAAGCACAACATCTATAACTTATTTACAGTATGTCAATGTCTTTAGTAAGTTACAGCTGAAGGATCATGCGTATGGTACAGCCTAAAACAGCTCTTTGGATGGAGATGGGGCTTTTCGGGGCAACCGATGCAATAAAAATTTGTTCGGACTTGTTTCGCAGGTGTTGAGCACACTATACAGTTCCTATCTTTGTTGGTGTAATCCACAATGTGCTTTGCACCCTCAAATCTTTTAACTTTGTTTCCTAACAATTTCCTACCTTTCTTGTTGCTACTGGTATCTACTAGATCAGGTGGAGTTATGGAGGCAGCCTTCTCAGTCAACTGATCAATCAGTTTGTCTTTGAAAAATTTCAATGACACTGACTTCTCATCAGCATGACTGAGGGTGTACAATATATGGGCATTTACCTGGGACACCTCTATAATCCAGTAGAAAATTTTCTTCCACCATTTTCTACTTTTTCTTTGGAAATTGCCATAGTAAGCTACCATTTGATCATTGTGGTCACATCCATTCATGCAAAAATTGTACTGGTGTACTGGTTTGGGTTTTTCGACTAAGTTGTGATGTCGAGTTGTGACTTGCACCATCTCAACTGATGTTTCAGTGGACACAACAATACATGGTTTCTTTGCCTTTTTGTCTCACCAAGCAACACATATCTGAGATCCATCACCATTTTTGTACCACCTGGCTTCTCGGTGATGGAGGGAGAGGGTCTTCAGTTGAAGGGGAAAATTTTTTTCTGTTGATGTTGACTGTGCCAGTATAATGAATGCCCCTACTCAACAGATAAGTTATCAATGTATCCACAGTGTAGTATCTGTCAGCAAATACATGGTGGCCCTTCCCAATTCCTTGCAGCAAGAAATCAAATACCTTCACCGCCTGACTTGTTGTAGAGTCATTAGCAAGAATATATAATGTATTCTTCCCAAAGTATGTCAATACAGAATAGACATATCCAGTGGCAGAATTACACAATCCAAAGGTCTTAATGTGATACTTGCTTGGCTTTGTTGCATTGTACTGCTTGTGTTTCCAGCGTCCATTATACCCAATAACCATTTCATCAATGGCTAAATTCTGAAATGGATAAAATGTATCCTGGAACTTCGCAACGAGCAAATTTAAAAAAGGCTCTATTTTGTCCTTCCCTTCTGAATCAGCATCTCCAACATGCATCATTGTATGGTAAATTATTTCAAACCTAGATCTTGAAAACATATTGCCATACCAGGGTGTATAATTATGAGGTGTATGTGCCCAATAATCTTTTACCGATGGCTTTTTATCTAAACCCATCGCAGTTGTTACTGCGAAAAATTTCAAAAGCTCATAGTCAGTGACAGGTTTCCAAGCAGCAGAGGAAGATCTGTTTGAAGATGGGGGTTTTGAATTCTTTACTTCAGCATAGTCATTTATTACTTTGACCAAAGAATGTAAACATCTGGTGTCAGCAATGTAAGCCAGCAATCAAGCACAGAGGAAGTTGCATCAAGATTTGCTTGCAAACCTGGTTCATGAGTTGGATCAAAATAAAAACAATTCGTTGTTTCACCCTCAGTCACTTGCTCCCATTGTTCTCTTATTTTAGTTAGGCCTAGGCCTACAGTATTTATTGCACTATTGGTAACTCTAACCAAGGTTTTCGCTCTTTTACAACCCACTGATGGCCCAGGACTTCTAATATCTTCATTGCTTGAATTGTCACTACTACTGTTATCACCGCCAGAAAATTCACTACCTGAATAAATGTCCACATTGTTTTCACTATCCTCCTCGTCGCTAGAGCTATCAATCAATTGCTGAAATAAGTTTCTAGCCTGTTCAGCAGTTAGACGAGGTGTACGTGCATTTTTTGTGGCACTATCATTCGTTGCCATAGTAAACAGTTTTGCGATTTGGTAACTAACCTGAAACGTGTGATAAATATGAATATAATATCAATTTTGAGAGGCACAAATTTACCCACGCTTTTGAATGTTGTTTTCCTGTGTTAAATTAAAATCTCGAACCAGATCAGAATGTGTTTCGTCATATATTTCATTCGTTATCTTAATAAACTTAGAAAGCCGATGGTAGCGGTTTGCCATCCAAATGTGTTTCTTTCGTGAGCCACTGACAGCGGCTTGCGGTAGTTAATGTGTTAAGCGATGAAGGAAATAAAATAACCGACAGAAGAACAAAAAAAGGAATGACAATTCTAGACTAACTCTATGGACTCTTATCTCTCAAGCATGATCCAGTTAAAGATTTTTTCCTGACACTGATAGTAACATTCATCATCATGCTTTAGCTGTCCAAGAAGCATATACCTTCAACAAATGTATGCTGTCTTCCTTTCTTGTGCCTTCAGCTCAAGTCCTATGTTATGATTAAAATTCATAATGATTGTACCTATTATATGATTAGCTCAACAGGGCTCTTTATTTTATATGGGTCACTGATAAAGATGGGTGAGTGACGTTAAGCCAATATGCTTGTCTGGCTCAAGTGATACTAGAGGAGCAGAAGTGTGGGGCCTTTGTGATGTTATCACTAATACATCAAGATCTTGATGTATTAGTGGCAAGTTTCATTTCAGACTTTGTTCCACTATTATTCTCAATGTGGTAGTCTGGTCTGTACAGGATCTGCTTTGCTTTAAACCTGTTTGTTGATTTCTCAGCTGTCTATCTATGCACTCTTTTAATCTCTCAAAGATGATCCTGTTTAATATTTTTCACGGCACTGATACTAATGTTGTTCCTATGTAATTTGTGTGCTCTTGTAAATCTCCCTTCTTAAGCAACTTGAACCAGATAACCTTCCTTCCATTCTGTTGGTATTTGATATAAACATTATTCCTCTGTAATGTGTGAACTACTGTAAATCTCATATAGGGTAACTTACTTTATGTTTTTTTTCTTGGGGCCATTGTCTATACAGATGGCTCTATGATCTGTGGTGAGAAAACATATTGGGGCTTACAAGATAACAACTTCCAGCATGAGAATGGAAGTCGAGGCTGTTACTGCAGCCTTAAGGTGGATAACTGAAATGTCATTAACAAAGGCTATCATTGTGTCTGACTCTCAGTTCATGCTTCGGGAGGTTCAAAGTGGTTGGTTGCGTCATGAATGGAAAACATTCATAGAAGTTTCCAGTCTACAAGAGCTCGTTGGACGTGATCTCTGATATACTGTCCTGGGCGACCCATATGTGGTTGATGAAAGTAGAATCACACAGGCGAGCAAAAAGACAGACTAATGATAGCATCAAGAGCACCATGAACATAAAGGGGAATAATACGGGGATTCGATATGGTATTTCCCTCAGATACAAGGCAGTCGCGTCCGATATACTGAGAACAATTAATGATCGAGTCCTGTTCTTAGAGAGAATGACCTTTTATTGAAAGGTTTCAATAGATGAATATGGTCACGCTCGTTCATCAAGGTTAAGACTGCAGTTGGAATTTGTCCATCCAATGTAAATACGAAAAACTAGTACAAAGAGATGGAACATCGTATTGAGCCTTAAGATAACTGAAATGCATTAACTGGCTATCATTGTGTCTGACTGTTTACAAAGTGGTTGGTTGCTCATGAATGAGAAGTTTCCATACAGAGAACAGTTAGTATGACAGACTAACACACACCCATCTTTTGACATATATAGTGAGATACAGGTAACAGTTAGAGACTGATGGAGACTGAGCATCTATGGGTTTGCCTGAAGTGCAATGATGTCAATTCTTTATAACAATAACAATGTTTTGTGGGAATTTCTTCTCCCTCAAAGATGGTCAGCTATCACTTCTAGCTCTAGATACCCCATAAAAGATGAGGTAGTTCCACCAAAACCTTCTTTAACATAATTCTTCTCTTCTGTAGAAGCTGATTCAGTTCATAACTGTACAAGAACATTTGTTCTCCTTCCTTTCATTGATTTGTGTGTGGTAAGAATCTCTGTAAACCTTTGACTGAAAAGAGTGTAACTCGAATGGAAGTAGAGAGGGGAACTTGTAAGGCACCTCAACCATCCTGGCTGTCAAGTCATAAAGTTTGAAAGATATTTTAGACATGCACCATTCTGCCCCCCCCCCCCCCCCCCCCTTTTTAATGGGAACCTCCTAACTTCCATTATTTGACCAGTAAAATTAAAAAATCAGTAATTTAAATCCTGCTTTTCCCCTACAATTACAATTGGGACATTTGATTTAATATTCTTTGGTGCCTGAAAAAACACAAAATTTCTTACAAGTCACAAACT
This sequence comes from Oreohelix idahoensis, assembly GCA_024509875.1. Taxonomy (NCBI): domain Eukaryota; kingdom Metazoa; phylum Mollusca; class Gastropoda; order Stylommatophora; family Oreohelicidae; genus Oreohelix; species Oreohelix idahoensis. The sequence continues at coordinate 276,988 of JAMPIV010018150.1, read as the reverse complement.
TTAGTTGTTACGTAAGCACATTTAATTAGGCCTAACTATGACTTCAGTGAACAAATTCCCAGTGTAGATCAATATAAATTATGAAAATGCTCACATAAAATTTTTCAAAATCATTTCTTTACATGTCCAGCATATTGCAAAAAATTCTTTTTTTCAGGAATTTAACACTATACCATGCACGCTTGAAATCTTCCAAATGTCAATATTTTCATTCATCTTCTTTTTGTGCTCCTAACAGAGCATACAGCCACCATTACAGCTGGACCACTTGTTAGAAGCCTGCATCAAGCATTCACATACACTTGTAGCAGTGGTGTCTGTGACAATTTGTTTAACATAATGAGTTAGCCAGCCCCACCCACAACCCCACAAGTCACTTTGTACGACATGCTCAAGAGTGCAGTAGGCATATTCTGTCTTTGTCTCTTCAGAGACCCAGGGGAATTACATGGGACATAAATATTTGACATACCTCATAGTCTGTTTCCTGCTTCATTTCTGTAATTAGACGTGTGTCATTAGATTCCATATTTCTTTCAACCTGAAGGCAATGAAATATAGCAGATGATGGGTATCATTTTAAGACTATGAAGACATACTACATATATTTACACCAAAATCTAAGCAGCATTACCTCACAGCAATAATCACTGTCAAATGGTGGGTCCTAATGCAACTGAATTAGCCATAAACAAATTTGCTTTTTCAAAATAAATACTTTATCATTTTCCAATACTTCAGTTTCTCCTTTCCTTTTTCACTTTCAATATTTATGTCACCCACAGTTACTATCTTCCTCTATCCCCACATCTGTTTAACTGATTCCAGCAGTGAACATACCCTAATCCCCAAAGTTATCTCCAAACTTAAAAGTAAAGGAGATCAAAGGAGATGATTTAGTAGATCTGTACATGATGGAAATTTAAAAAAAAAAAAAAAACTATAGCAAACTAAGGACTTACTCTTTCTCAAAGGTATTTAAAAGTGTGATATCCCCAGGATTAAAGGTACTTATTCTGTGTTTCCATTGATAACCTATGAGAAGCCTTATTAAAATTCACGTTATTTCTGAACTGCATAAGATAAGAATGGGATCCTTTATTTGATGTTACGTTATCATTTGGTAAAATATAATTTAGTTCCAATTTTTCAATGCCCTGTTGAAAGAATTGTGGTAAGAGGGTTATGCAGCAGAGATGCAAATAACTTATATGCTGCACTTCTTCAACATTTGTAATACCCTGGAACCTGAAACAGATATGATTGTATCAAGGCAGATCTTTAGAGAGCTGTGTTTCTAAAGTAGATCGTCACATCACATAGGTTGCCTGCTGCTGATCTAGTCTATATTTTAAAACCATAAAGTGACTTCTGTTACTGTTTTAGCAATCAATCTGAGTGAAGTTAAACAGCATGTGTACATGCTTTGGCATTTTTATTATAGTTTTGTGACAAATCACATGATTATGGTTTTCTTTAAATTACCACAGAAATGTGAAAAGCCAAGTATCTACAAATTCTAAATCTCCTGAGAAAATGAATGTGTCACATTTACTTAAAAACATAGTCAACAATTAAGAGAATTGAGTTGAAAGTCATAATCCGTTATCAATGATGGGAGAGATGAGGAGTGTTACATTTAGCTGATGAGTGGGTTTTGCCTGGCCACTGGAAAACCAACAGAACTTGACCTAAAGCTACTGTTATGTCTAAATATCATAACATTGGTTGTATATGATCACTTCCTGGTTTGTTGTTTACAGACAGTTGTCATGAGTTTCCGGAAGTGACGTCTTGACTTCTGCTCAAAGATAGTGGCAGACATGGGCTTGTTAATCTGGAACACGAACGCGTCTCTGCAGAAGATTCCGCTTGTGTCTTTTGACCAGTATGCATGGCGTGTGTCCGTTAGGACTAGTTTTCAGAGTATGTCCTTCGTTTGAGGAATATGATTACCACACCTGCAAGATGTATATTACCATCACTGCCTTATGCATGCATTAACTATATAATGCCAGTTTAGTTTAAGCAGAGTGTGTGGAATTCTTGTGCACGTAAGTTGACTGTTCCATTAAACTGAAAGTATCCAAATCAAGGACAGTAGAGACATGTGCTTAGAAAAGCTTCGATGTCAAATCCTATTCAATATGGAGTATATGTTAATAAATGTGTGAACTGTAAAAAGCAGTTAGGCCTTATTGACTGAGACCTGTGGTGCGGGCCAGGGAGTATTGAATGAATGGCCATGTTTAATATTTCATAACTACTACAATGGAATCTATGAGGATAACCCTGGAAGGGAACTCAGCAGGCCAAGATTTATAATAAAGAGTGTCCAAGCATTGAGTCTAATGCACTTATAGTACAGGACGTCTGGTGGACTGTTCCTGAGAAACATAAATAATATAATTTAAATTATCCCTGCATCATTCTTGGGGGCCAAGCTAAAGAAAGCAGAAGCCTAAAATTGGAAGTCGAGGATTTTTTTCAAGATGGCGACACTGATCGTCTGCCTGAATATTTCAAGCATGGAAGGGATTTCCAGCTATGATATCAATTAACGTGCCTCAAAGTGTCACTAATACACAAAAGTGACTTGCTATTGGATATAAGTCAAATGAATTGACTGTTTAATGTAAAATTTCAAGGATTTTATCAAGAAACATGGACCTGAGCGATGTCCGTCATATGTCATTATGAACCAATCCTAGGCCTAACCAGAGCCTAAAGTTACAGAACATCACTGTATTCCTTGCTTGGAGAAATCTCAAGGAGGATTTTTTTTGTGGCAACAGATAAGTAGATTTATCGTTACATACAGCTTGACTGTAGATAATAACTGTTGGCCTGAATTATAATTTCACAAATTATTGTTTTCATTATGTCAAGGTGTTTGTAACTAGCGGGAGGCTGGTGGGACTCGGTTTTCTTAATTTTTTTACCGCTACGGCTAGGTTAAATGAGAAAATCGAGAGTTCTGTAGGTCTGTATCTGTGTAATTCATATTGAGGAGCCAGTATATTGTGCTGGTTTGATAAAAATACTACCTCATTTGAATTTAGCAGATCCATTTCTGTCTAGTTGTAAGGTCATGTTTACATATTGTTTGTTATCATAAGTCCTGTCATTGTTATATTTTATTAAGTTTGCTACATTATTGTTTGTAAGATTGTCCATTCTTCCCTTACTATCATTTAGTTCATAGATGTTATAAGTGTTGTGATACACGTCTTGTCTTGTTCTATTGTCATGGAGCATTATTATAATTTATTGTTATATACATGTCATATTAACTCCTTGGTTTAAACATTTGTATTTCCTTTAGTTGCTCTAACTCTGTCTTCTTGTCATTGCTTGTTGTAGTTATTATTTTTTTTCCTGCTCCATATTGTATATTTGACTAACACCTATATTATTGCATTTATAGACTGATGTGAGATTGGTGGATTGAATATTGAATATTTGTCTGACATATTCATATATATAAAAGTTTAAATATTGTGCATATACTGAGAATCACAACAATAAGAAACCATGACTTCATTAAAGGATTTATTGAAGATTGGTAAAGAATTTAATTTGGAAGGTGAAGCATTGCAAGCCTATGTGGATAAAGAGATAAAGAGACAAGAAGATCTCAGGAAAGAAGAATTGTCTGAAAAAAGAAGACAAGAAGAATTAATTGAAAAAAGGAGATCAGAAGAATTGGCTCTTGAAAGGGAAAAATTAGCTTATGCCAGATCTCAAGAGGAGAAAGCTCAAGAGGAGATGAAATTGCAACAAATTAAAGCTCAAGAGGAGATGAAATTGCAACAAATTAAAGCTCAAGAGGAGATAATATCTCAACAAGCTATAAGATTAGCTGAGATTGAACTTGAAAAACTAAAATTACAACAACCACTGTTGCATCCTGGGGTAGGTGAAGATAAAAATAAAGATCATACTACTGCCATAAGGATTAATCTGCCAAAATTCAATGCGTCCATAGACGACATTTCATGCTTCTTAAATAGATTCCAAACTTATTGTGAAGAATATAAGATTGACAAATCTACTTGGACCTGTAGACTTATGAATTTATTGGTAGGTGAACCATTAACTGTAGTCTCCACTTTGGATGACCAAACCATAAAAGATTATGAAGCTGTTAAAGTGATTTTATTGCAGAGGTATCAATTAGATGATGAGGGTTACAGGCAGAAATTTCGTTCTTTGTACCCTGATTCTGGAAAAGACTTCACTGAATTTATTTCAGCTGTTAAATTAAATTTTTCTAGATGGATTGAATTATCCAAAACTGAGAAAACTTTTGAGGGATTGTCAGATTTAATTCTAAGAGACAAGGTTTTGTCATCAGTTAGTACTGATTTTCTTGCATTCTTACAGGAAAGAAAACCTGAGAATCTGACTAAACTACAAACTCTAGGACGTCAATATCAAGTAGCACATCCTAACAGAGTATTGAGCAAAAACGATGTTAAGGATTCATTACCAGCTGCATCTGCTAGGTCATTTCAGGACAATGCACCTAGATACAGATCAAATAGTATAGATAGGAATCAAAGATTTAATTCATCACATAATTACAGCAAGAACAGAGGTAGATACAATTTTAATAAACATCAACCTCAAAGAAATTTCAATTCATATGAAGAAGAACATTTTTATCCACAAACCTCTTTTAGATCAAATAATTGGCAAAATAGAGGAGGATATAACCCTAAACAAAATAGAGATCAAAAATCTTTTTACAGAGGTAATGATCAAAATTCACAGAATAAAAGATCCTATCATAACAATACTACCAGGCAACCGAGAGGCCCTGAACGTACTAATGCTGTAGTGCATGATAATGATCATAATCATGATGCTATAGTAACACATGCAAATTCATGCAGTGTGGATTTATCAAATAGTGACAATTGTACTAATTGCAATTCTTTATTTCAGCCTCAAGGAGTCCCAAGATTATTGTGCGGACATCCCCTTCCAGTCATGTCATCATTTGAAAGTACTGGATCATTAATTTTAAATAAAGGTTTTGTCAATAATCAATTGGTTTCTTTGTTGCGCGATACATGGGCAACAACTATTGGAGTTCGCAGAGCATTGGTAGATAAGTCTGACTATAAAGGAAAACATGTGAAATGCATCACATTTGGAGGAACTGTAGAATATTACCCCACGGCTGAGGTATTCTTGGATACGCCATATTTTACAGGAAGAACACTGGTATGTCTGTTGGAAAATCCAATTGCTGGGATTATTTTAGGAAACATACCTAAATTACATGATTGTTCAAAGAAGGATATCGAAATATGGGAAAAACAACATTTACTTTGTTCAAATGCTGTGACTACTAGAGCTCAGGCTCACATGGAGAAGAATCAACACATACCACTTGTTGATGTGGTACCTGAAGAGGTAACTGAGAATAACACTTCAGAGGAAGATGAAGAAAATGATAATGATGATGAAAATCATCATCAACAGGAGAATAATGATGATATTCAGATAATGGATGATGTTAATACTAATAATGATACTGTATTTCAGATGGAGCTCATTGATAAGGAAACCTTCATACAAAGGCAAAAAGAGGATATTTCTTTAAGAAAACTTTTTCATATTGCTCATTTAAATGATGTAATGGTAGATGACAATGCTAAACACTGGTATACTATAAAGAATGGGATATTAGTAAGAAACTATCAAGATGCTAATTCCTTAAAGAAACAGATTATGGTACCAGCTTGTTTTCGTCCATTTGTCTTAAGACACGCACATGACATTGAATGTGCTGGACATTTAGGTGTTGCTAGAACCAAGCAAAGAGTGTTGGCACACTTCTTTTGGCCTGGCATTACAAAAGACATAAAAAAATTTTGTCGTACGTGTACCACTTGCCAAAGCTTGGCAATTAAAAAACCAAAACATGATGCTCCTATTCAGGATTCTGACATATCTTTACGGCCTTTCGCAAAGATGGCCATTGATATCATTGGCCCTTTAAAGGTTACATCAGCCAGAGGTCATCAATATGTTTTGACCTGCATTGATATGTGCACACGCTGGCCGGAAGCCATACCATTAAAAACCATTACTACAGTAGATATTGCTGATGCACTATTTTTGATTTTTAGCCGTATAGGTTTCCCTGAGAACATTTTATCGGATAGAGGAACTCAGTTAGTTTCTGATGCCATGAAACAGGTTATGGATATGTTTGGGATTGAGAGATCCCTTAGCTCAATTTATCACCCCCAATCTAACGGGAAAATAGAAGTTCTCAATAGATCCATAAAACAAATGTTACATAAGGTTACCATTAAATATCCACAAAATTGGGACAGAGTTCTCCCCGCTATTTTATTTGCTTACAGGGAAATTAAAAATGAACATACACGCTTTAGTCCATTCGAGTTGGTTTTTGGTGCCAGACCAAGAGGCCCAATGTCAATATTAAAACAACTATTAATTGGAGCTGAGATGAATGAAGAGGTTCAAACCTCATACCAATATGTCATCAACCTAAGGAAAAAAATAATAGAAAGAATGCCAAATTGCAGTAAACTCATCTGAAAAGGCAAAACTGAGAGCAAGGTTATTTCTTAACCAAAACCGCAAATTACGCCAACTGTGGCCTGATGATGAAGCATACGTACTATTACCCAAGAAAGATAACAAACTATTGGTGTCATGGAGAGGACCTTACAGGATTGTGGAGAAACTGTCTGATGTTGATTATATTGTTTCGGTAGATGGAAAAGAAAAAACTTTTCATATCAATATGTTACAGCAGTTTCATACACGTCCACCACATATTAGACCAGTCTTTGAAGCTCTTGATGAATCTGTCACTCGTCACTCTTCTTTGGCTGTGATACAGGAGGAAAATTCTGATTTGACTAATGGAAATGAGTCACTCTTAGTATTACCTAGTATTCACTTTTTAGCTACTGAAAGTTGGAAAGATGTATCCATATCTCCAACGTTGTCTTCTGTTCAAAAAGAACAGGCTACTCAATTGTTACTGTCTTTTGCTGATGTCCTTACTGATGTACCAGGACATACCGATATCATCGAACATGATATCGTTCTTACTAATTTTCAACCTATTAAGTTGAAACCCTATCCTATACCTATACACTTACAGACTCAAGTGAAGGAGGAATTAGAACAGATGGTGAAATTAAATGTCATTTCTCCATCTCATTCCCCTTACAGTTTTCTGATGGTCTTGATTTGGAAAAAAGATAAATCTATACGCATTTGCATAGATTTTAGATGTTTAAATTCTGTGACCATAAATGACACTGAACCACTCCCAGTGTTAGAGTCTTTATTAGACAGGTTAGCTTCTGCTACATTCTTTTCTAAATTTGATCTTTCTAAAGGCTATTGGCAAGTGCGATTAACGGAGAAATCCAAGCCTTATACTGCCTTTGCTATGCCATTAGGTCTATTTGAATTCAATTATATGTCTTTTGGCTTAGTAAACCTGCCTGTGACCTTCGTTCGCATGATGCGAAGACTCTTCTCTGATAGAGAAGATCTTATTACCTATATAGATAACATTTGTCTGTTTCATCAATCATGGGATGAACATGTAAAAGGTATTCAGTCCTTACTTCACACTTTACGTCTCCATAATTTAACTGCACGTCCATCTAAAACTAAAGTTGGATTTCAGGAGATTTCATTTTTAGGATATAAGGTAGGAGGAGTGTAACTGTCTTGTTTCTCATTTGTAGCTGTCTTATTTGAATGATAGTCATACGCTTGAATGATGTAAGGGATGACAGTTAACTATATGAGTGTTTAACGCGAATGTCAGTTTGCAAAGTGAATGTGCAACAGTTAATTCCAAATGGTCACATCAACTCCAACAGTGTCAAGGGAAGGACACTGGAACTCATGGTTGCTCAATATTAATAACAGTTTATTTATGATTACGTGGACGTGGACGACAAGATGAATTAATCATACATGCATATTAGATTAATTCTCGACATGTGGTATTTAGCTTCCATCATGTAGATAGTTGATCATCATATAAGAATATCAACATATTACAAATTGTTCAGCTTATAGTGTAGAATAGCTGGTTTAACAAACGATCTGTGCGACGGTTGACCTTTCAAGGACAATCCCTCATCGTACAACCAAGGGTATACAACCCATCAAAGAATACTCCTTCATATCTAGATTGTCAACAAAATACGACTTCTGGATATCATAATATAATCATTAACTTGATCAGTATAATATAGAATGAACTTCTGACTTTTGGTTCACCTCTCCATATAAGCCGTTACTCGTATGACGCCGATTCCAATATTCAATAACGTAGATCCCTTACTTTCAATAAACAAGTTTCATTATAAATATGCTCGAGACTTCCAATGCATTAACGTTCAAGTTTGATCCATTCTAGTCCCAACGTGTGAGGGTACCAGCTAGAGGTCGACTTGTCGAATGAATGTCAATGACGAAACCAATTCATATAAATATTTAATCAATTATAGAAATACCTTACTCTGTGATACTGGGGCTATGACTTGAATGCAGTGAGCCGATCACTAAGTAAAAATCAATATGCCCGAACGCAGGGCTAAAATATATCATCAGACCATTCTGTCTGGTAGGGATCCTGCTTGATTCTCCCAGCAGATACGTCCTCTGTCTTTGTTTGACAACTTACTTACTTAGTCGTTCCCCTTCTACCGTGAGGTGTAGAGGTTTGGAAGAGAGAGCGCCAGACTATTCTATCAGCTGTCTTCTTCCTGGCCTGGTTCCATTCTAGTCCTCGGTCTTTCAAAGATTGTCTAATGTTGTCCTCCCAGCGGACTCTGGGTCGTCCTGGAGGTCTGGATCCCTGGCTCTTTGTTTCCCATGCTTGTCGTGGTAGCCAATCTTCTCCCATTCTGCAGACATGGCCAAACCATCTTAGTTGGGACTGTTCTATTTGGGTCTGCAGCGGGTGGGATTTTAGGGCTTGACATATCGTCTGGTTGCTTGTTTGACAACAAGCGCGTTAATTTCAAAATCTCCAAAAATGTGCGTTCTCGTGCACAATAAATTAAATATACAAAACCTATTACTAATATCTTAGTTATCTACCCTTCCAAGATGGAGGTGAAATTCTTTTCTCACCTTAGATGCCGAAAGAAAAAACATCAGGAATGTGTATATTTCGATGGATAGTACCATGATGTGTTAAATTATAGAATAAAAGATACATCAGAGTATCTAGTGGTGTAGATATTTTCCTATAACCGACCTCGAAACCCTCAAACGGTCGGTTGGATAGGAGGGTTGATCAGAAAATTAACAAGTCACTATCGTAAAACAAGCGATTGTTATCGAAACAGAACCAGGCTCGACAGTGAACATGACAGTGAACATGACTCATTCTAATATCTTGGGGGCTAAGGAGAGTTTTTTTTAATTTTAAAATTGGATACTGGAATGTAAGAACTATGTATCAAGATGGAAAAATGGAAGAAATAATTAAAGAAATGGATAATTATAAGTTGGACATATTGGGTGTCAGCGAGTGTAGATGGACGGGGAAGGGCATAAAATATATTTCAGAAGAAAAAAAGCAAATTATATACTCTGGTAGTAATGATAATCGTCACACAGAGGGAGTTGCCATTTTAATGACACAGAAAGCAGCAGCATCGCTCATCAGCTGGGTACCTATTAATGAGAGGCTAATATTAGCTAGATTTCAGACAAGATTTTTCAAGCTCTCAACTGTACAATGCTATGCACCAACTAACGACGCTCTTGATACCACAAAAGATGACTTCTATGAAGCACTTCTAAGTACCATCAACACAATACCCAAGCATGACATAATAGTAATCATGGGCGATTTTAACGCCAAAGTAGGTGACAACAACGATGGAGAACAAAGATATCTCGGTACTCATGGCATAGGCTGTATGAATCAAAATGGTGAAAGACTTCTAGAACTTTGTGAAATATCAAACCTCGTTGTGGCGGACACCATCTTTCCACATAATAATATCCACAAGATAACATGGAATTCACCTGATGGCAGAACTAAGAACCGGATAGATCACTTCTGCATAAGCGCAAAATTTCGCTCATCAGTTCAAGACGTCAGAGCATACAGAGGTGCAAAGATCGGAAGTGATCATAACCTCTGCATAGCTAAACTGAGAATTAAACTGAAGAAGTTATACCAACCGAATAAAAATAGAAGAATAGATGTACACAGACTGCAATCAAACGATGTAAAAGAGGAATATAATGTCAAAATGAACAACTATTTCGATGCTTTAGGCAAAATTGACAACGATGTCACCACCAAGACAATCGATACTAAATGGGAACAACTGAGAACAGCAATGACAGAAGCAGCTGTAGCGACCACCGGATACCTAGTACATAAAAAGAAAAAATGGATGAGAGAAGATACTTGGGATAAAATACAAGAAAGGAAAACAGCAAAACTTAAACTACTAGCGGCAAGTACACATAATGCAGTTGAATCTTGCAAACTAACTTATAACTTGTTAAATAAAGAAGTGAAGACAAAAACTCGAAGAGATAAAAGACATTTCATCAATGAACTGGCCGTAGAAGCTGAAAATGCTGCAAGAAATGGTAATAGTAGGTGCCTTTATCAAATTACAAAACGGGGCAAAGTCTTTTACAGACATGATGTGTTGGTGTTGTGGGTAGTGGGTTTCCCCCCTTGCTTCACCCTAGGCCTAGTGAATTCTTGTTCATGAAAGGAGCGACCATTGCGGTGTTAGTCTCTTGGCCTAGCAAAACCTCTCATACCCCAAGATCGTTGTGCGTGGTGAAGAGCCACACCCTCCTCGAGGTAGTCCTGGTATATGAGGGTGCGAATCCTCAGGCTAAATACAACGGATCTAGAGGAGCAAACCTCGATAATAAAACCGGTACACTACACTGTACACGCCCTCTGTGGGTGGGAAGGAGCCAGATGGATACTGAACAAGTCTTGGGAGTGGGAACGAGTGTGGACTGCTCCCTGAAGATCGGAACCCATTGTACAGGCACAGAGACTCAGGACGTGACGATCCTATTGTCTTCAACTCTTGGTCACATGCCTAGAGCCTCGGAGAACTCGGCGTAACCAGCAGGCAATTTGGTGGCGGGGAAAGAGCACTGTGAGCCCTACCTTGGCTACGTATCACAAGGAGATGCAGAAACACCCCCTTTATCTCCCCCAGAGCTGGCACACTACACTTCTGGCTCCTATCCGGGGCGGTAGGAAATCCACAGGCACCCCAGCATCACAATGCCATGAAGATGACCAAGTTGGAATTTACTAACTCAAACCTGGCAGAGCAAGTCCCTCCATCAGATGCGGCCGATGCTGGGCCCACTGGCGCGTGGACACGTCCCGATCCCCATCGAGACTTGCCCGGGGAGCCCACCCCGGCTCAAAAAAGCAGAGGTCACTCTCCAAACCTCCGATGTCTTGCGGGCAGTGTTAGGATGTGCACGAACATGGACAGGAAGACTCCACAACTTCCCCACTGAAGACACGCCCACGATGACCGTTGCCTCAATTGGCTGTGTGTGGTGTACCCGGAAACGGGGCCTCCCAGTACTGAGGCACAGTTAAGTCCTCGATGTCACTTATCGGTGCAGAGTTGAGAGAGATGGCTGAGCATCACAATCCCCCCTGTGTTGCAGCATGATGAGAACCCAGCATTGCACACTGAGCTTGGGGGGATCACTTGGGCACCAGACTTAATACTGGCTCTTGACTGGATGGCCGCATGCAGGAGATTTCTACAATGGAGAGATGGCAGGTGGTGGGTATCTGGAAGTGGCTCTGTGCAGGACATGAGGATTCCTTGGGAGAGCCCAGAACCAGAGCACAGCATTGTGCAAGCTCTGCATAGTTGGAGAGCCCCCCTGGATGACGGGGAATGCACAGTGTGCCACCCCACCTATCCCCAACTGCTAACTTAGAACCAGAAGTGGGGTCCTCTGTATGCGTGCCAGGCCAGGATAAAATGCCTGGGAAAGAGACTGGAGCTCAGAACTCCCTAACTCAAAGTTGCAGGATGGCAGAAAAGCCACGGGAAAGACAGGTAAATTTTGAAGATAACGAAACCATATTTTCACCATACGAGCTCGGACACCGCCTCGGTAAACAAGGTCCGCGCAGAGCAGTGACACTCCCTGGCTGCTTGCGAATAGTCTACTACTGGGAACATAAACAGATTAGGGATGAGCCCACTCTCCCGTTGAAGAGGTGCTAAAGTCGTAGATACTGGGCCAGAAGGTGCACCGGAAACCACAGTATCACACAACTCGCTTTTTTTTTTATGGATGAGTACACCGTCAAATAAATCTCGTACTGGTGCTCGCCCTGTGGAGCTCCACCAGGCAGGTGCAGTGCCGGGCTCTGAGCCTCGACAGAGCCCACCCTCAGCTACTGGAGGACCCTCTAGACCATCTTGTGGAGTCAGCAGACGGCGGAGGAGAACTACTGACCGAAACAAAACAGAAAAAGAGAAACCCAGAGTGCCATTTGTCATGATGCACTGGAATGCAGAGGGAGTGAACAGCAAGCAGGCTGGATATAGCAAAAAGACAGAGCTGGAAAACATCTTGTATGAGAAGCAAGTCAGTGTTTGCTGTATCCAAGAGACTCACTTGAAAGCAGATCAAACCTTTAAAATAAGGGGATATCAATGCTTCAGATCCGACAGACAAGATAGACGAAAAGGAGGAGTACTTACTCTTGTAAGGAATAACATTCATGCACAAGAAAGGAAAACCTACAAGGATGGAGCAGAATATCAGCTGTTGCAGATAAAGGTAGACAAGATGGAAATAGAACTCCTGATTTATTACTGTCCAAACAACAAACCCCTGAGTCTCAGCTCTATACAGGTACCAGCCACCAACTTTATAGCAGTTGGAGACTTTAATAGCCACTCCCAGAGCTGGGGCTATAACCATCTAGATCACAGAGGTGAAGAGGTTGAAACATGGCAAGATGATCACTCCCTAATCCTAGTCAATAATGCCACAGATACTCCTACCTTCTACTCCAGAGGATGGCACACAACTTCAACACCAGATCTTGCCTTCGCCACCCCAGATATAGCTGGATCTATTAGTAGAGAAGTAGGAGACCAACTAGGGGGAAGTGACCATCGCCCAATCTTTCTTACTGTCCAGAGTGCAACTCTCAGTACAGGCCCAGCCATTACAAGATGGAACTACAAAAAAGCCAACTGGGGTTTATTCAGGCATCAGGTAAACACGCTGCTGTCTACGCTCAAGGTACAGAACAGAGACATCAATGAAGTGGTAAAAGACTTCAACAGATGCATACTACAAGCTGCAAAAGAAACCATTCCCAAAGGATGCCGGCGTAACTACATACCATACTGGTCCAGCACACTCCAAGAACGTCAGGAAGCTATGGACAGGGCTAGAAAGGATGCAGAGTCTCAGCCTACACTTGAAACTCACAACAAATGGAAAAAGGCTGTAGCAGAGTTTCAGAGAACAAAGCTAGAAGAAAAACGGAAAAGCTGGAGAACTAAAACGGCATCGCTGAACCTTGAGAAAGACGGCAGGAAACTTTGGAGATTAGTCAAGTCTCTAAATGAAGAGCGTTCCTCACCTAGGCAGACTATCACATTGGATGAAGGTGGCAAACTTTTCAGAGGAAAACAAGCTGCAGACCTGTTTGCTAGAAGATACAGTTCAGAAAGCAACTTACCCATTAACATAGACCATCAGAGAGAGATAAGAAAAAAAATACTGGCAACCAATGAGGGAACCCATCACACTAGGAGAACTACAGAACACTATTTCCAAGCTTAAGTTTCAAAAGTCACCCGGCCCAGACAAAATCAGCAACGAAATGCTAGTAAATCTGAGCTCAGCAGCAAAGACAAAACTGCTTGAGATATTCAACCCCAGCTGGTTGAAAGGAACGGTACCCCAAGTATGGAGAGAAGCCATCACAATACCCATACTAAAGAAAGGGAAATGTAAGACCGAGGCTGCAAGTTACCGGCCAATCAGTCTCACAAGCTGTGTTGGGAAGACTATGGAGCGAATAGTCAACCACAGATTGAAATGGTATTTAGAGTCTGAGCAGATCCTGGTGCCGGAACAAGCTGGATTTAGAGAATGCTGCAGTATAGAAGACCAAGTTACTTACTTGTCTCAAGCAATAGAAGATGCCTTCCAGGAGAAGAAAAAGGTCCTAACGATCTGGGTTGACTTCAAGCAGGCCTTTGACAAGGTGTGGAAAGATGGCCTTATTGCAAAACTTAGGAGAAGTGGAATCCAAGGCAACATGATGAAATGGATCCAGTCATACTTGCATAACAGGAGAACTAGAGTCACTCTTGACGGTCTGCAGAGCAGAAAAGTGTTGCTCCATCAGGGGGTACCTCAAGGAGGAGTAATTTCCCCAACACTCTTCCTTGTTTACATCAATGACCTGGTGAAAGATCTCCCTGCAGGAGTTAAAGCTGCCTTATATGCAGATGACCTAGTACTCTGGTGCGCTGATGAAAATGTCACCACAGCAAATTATAGAATGCAGCGGGCAGCAGACATGCTAGTGTCATGGGCAGAGAAATGGCTTATCACAATAAACACAGACAAAACCTCCACAACACTGTTCTCCCTCGCCCCCAAGGACAAATCAGCTAACATACACCTAGGGACAACCGTGATCAAGGAAGAAAGCTACCCCACCTATCTTGGGGTGACATTTGACCAAAGGCTTACATGGAATAAGCATATTGAAAACGCAGAAGGAAAGGCCCGAAGACGACTAGGCATACTCAGAAAATTAGCAGGTACCAACTGGGGAGCAAATGAACGAAATCTAAAGAAGATTTATAATGGAGTAATAAGACCACACTTAGAGTTTAGCTCAGCAGCATGGTCATCAGCTGCTAACTCACATCTGCAGTCTTTGGACAAGGTGCAAAATCAAGCTCTCAGGCTCATTACAGGAGCCATGAAAACTACACCAATAACAGAGATGCAGAAGGTTGCTGGATTACAGACATTGTCCCATAGAAGAAACACAAAAACCATGATCCAGATGGAAAAGTACAACAGTATGCCAATGCACCCAATGAAGGCAAGACTAGATGATCTGGCATTGGGACGTCTAAAGCGTAGCAGCTTTGTGCATCGGGGGAAAAAGACTTATAAGACAGCATCAAGAAGACCTATCCATGAAGACAACACCACTGAAGCCCACCCTATACCCTGTACCATGGGAGCAGACCAGCAGTGCCCTCCAAATTAATACATCAGTCAGTGGTCTCACAAGTGGATGTGAGTATAATGATCTGCAAAAACGAACTGCTACATTGAGTATGATCCAAGAAAGCTATCCTGATCAATCGTGGATACATGCCTATACAGATGGATCAGCAACTAATGCTGTTAGGAATGGAGGTGCTGGTATCTTTATCTCGTATCCTGACAACCACTATGAGACTAGGCACATTCCCACTGGTAAATTCTGTTCCAACTATACAGCTGAGGTTCAAGCTCTAGAGCAAGCTGCAAATATGATTTATAACACCAACTCTGACTGCCACCAGGTAGTCATCCTCACAGATGCACTGTCTGTCCTGCAAGCTCTCAAGGGTGGTAAACTCCCGCATCTGGGAAATGAACTAAACAAGGTAGCTGCCAAAAAGAGAACCATACTTCAGTGGGTACCATCTCATTGCGGTGTACCCGGAAATGAAAACACAAATAAACTTGCAAAAACGGGAGGAGAATGTGAACAAGAAGATAATGAAGTCACATACTTTGAGAAAAAGAGAGCTATCCAGATTATCAGAAGAGAACAGAACCAACCCAAAGATGACTATCACACTCTCGACCGGCAGGGACAGATAACTATTTTTTGCCTCAGGACAGGGCATAACAAACTGAATAAACACATGCACAAGCTACGATTGTCTGCTTCACCAGTGTGCACATGTGGATTAAACGAACAAACTGCTGAGCATGTTCTACAGGATTGCCCTCTGTATGACCAGTTAAGAAAGATATACTGGCCTAATGACTCAACACTAAACTCAAAGCTATATGGAGCTAAAGAGGAACTTCAAACAACAGTCGAATTCATAATGAGAACTCGTCTGACGGTGTAAACATCAAAGATGCGATCGCAAGAAGAAGAAGAAATTACAAAACAACTATGTCACCAGCCTACTGATATGGAAACACCTGTTAAAGATAAATTAGGGAATCCAATACCAACAGAAAAAGAACAAATGAAGAGATGGGCTGAGCACTTCATGGAGGTGCTAAACAGACCACCACCAACAGTAACACCTGATTTTAATAATGAAACACCCACAACCACCTTGCCAATAACTTGCGATGAATTCACGCTAGACGAGATCAAACAAGCCGTTAAAAGATTTAAAAATTTTAAAGCTGCTGGAGTTGACGAAATTTCAGGCGAAATGATTAAAGCAGTTAATGACAACAACCTCTTGAGAATTTTAGATATTATAAATGAAGTATGGAGAGAAGAACAACCACCACAACAATGGAAAGACAGTATTATTGTAAAGTTACCTAAGAAAGGTGATCTATCAGACTGTAATAACTGGCGTGGTATATCTCTATTATCAGTACCTGGAAAATTATTATGTTGCATGATGTTAGAAAGACTTAAATTGCATGCTGACGAAAAGATCAGAGAAGAACAAGCGGGTTTCAGGCCGAAACGATCATGTATTGATCAAATATTCACACTAAGAACAATTATAGAAGAATCAGTGGAAATGCAATCGCCACTTATTATCACCTTCGTCGATTTTCAAAAAGCCTTTGATAGTCTACACTGCCCATCATTGTGGAAGATATTTACAATCTATGATTTTCCAACAAAATATGTGAATATAATCAAAGCGCTATATGACAATGCAAGATGTTGTGTTAGAACAAATAAAGGGAATACAGAATGGTTTACAGTAGAAACAGGGGTGAAACAAGGCTGTATTATGTCACCACTACTTTTTGGAATAGCTATTGATTGGGTTATGAGAAACTATACCCACAATGAACAATTAGGTATAAAATGGACAAATGGAAAATTCCTGGGGGACCTAGATTTCGCAGATGATTTAGCATTCTTAAGTTCAACACCCAGACAATCCCAAGAAGCAGTAAATAATTTGTGTCATCTTTCGGTTAAAATAGGTCTCCAAATAAATGCCTCTAAAACTAAAGTTATGAACTTTTCTAACGAGACCTTTAATATCATCCTGAACGGGGAAAAACTACAGAAAGTTGAAAGTTTCAATTATTTAGGCAGTAAAATGACTCAGGATGGTGACACAACAAGAGAAATTCATACTAGAATTGCTTTGGCAGCTAGCGCCTTCAATAGATTATCTAACATTTGGAAATTACGATCATTGAATATACATACCAAGCTTCGTCTGTTTAATTCAAATGTTATCTCAGTGTTAACATACGTCTGTGAGAGTTGGAAAATAACAAAATCATTGGAGAACAAGCTGAATACATTCGAGAACAAATGTCTTAGAAAACTCATGAACATCAGTTGGAAAGAATTCAAGACTAATCGACAAATAAGAGAAGACTCTAGGCAGAAATATGTCTCCAACTATATAAGGAAAAGACGATGGTCATATTTCGGTCATGTCCTACGAATGCAAAACAACAGAATACCATTGCAGGCACTCACTTGGGTGCCTGAGGGTAAGAGGAAAAAAGGAAGACCAAAAGAAACACTCAGAAGAACAATAATAAGAGAAGGAAGTACGTTGGGATTAAACAATGTGCAAGAGCTAAGAGGAGTGGCATCACAACGTACAACCTGGAGAGCACTGGTTTCTGCCTTATGCGCCGTGTTTGGTGCTTAAAGAATTTATTATTATTATTATTATCTTAGTTGGTGCGTACACTTTTAACAAAGACAGGACCTGAGACTGTCTATATTTGTTAATGCCTGTTAAGGACTTAAAATGGACGCAACAAGGAGGTTTCTTGAAAACTGGCGATACTACTATCTCTAGAATTCTAAACCTTGATGTGCCCAAAACAAAAAAATAGGGTAGGAGTATTCTAGGTCTACTCAATTTTTATCGTAAATTTATCCCTAATTTTTCTGAAATTACATCTGTTTTATCATCACTTGTGAGAAAAAATTCACCCAATAGAGTTAGATGCAGCCATGATTGTTATGTTACGTTAAATATACTGAAACAAATGTTTTCAAAAATGCCTATCTTGAGATTGCCTGATCCTGCTAAACATTTTACCCTCAGAGTCGACGCCTCAAAATCTTCGATTGGAGGTTCGTTGTTGCAGGAATGGAATGGCTGTCTGCATACCACACTCTATGTCAGTAGAAAGCTAACGCCTACGGAACAGAGGTACCCCATTATTGAGAGGGAGATGTTGGCGGTGGTATTTTGCTTTCCAAAACTACAGCGCTACTTGCTGGGAGCAAGAATTACACTGGAGACTGACCAGAGAGCCTTATCGAATTTGAAAACAGCACGCTTTAAAAACGAAAGAGCTGCCCGTGCCTCTCTGGCTCTCCAACCCTATGAATACCAGATAAAGCCTACCAAGGGAAGCGTCAATGTCATAGCCGATGTGTTGTCTCGCTGTGTGAAACATCCACTGGGTGACGAATCAAATTCTTCTTCAACACATATATATTGACCAAACCTGCGTTATGTTGCTGTTTACAATTCAGAACTATGACGCATCTTTAACGCGAAATCAACTGCTACATAGACCATCCAGTGACAAGAGTGGTACATACTTCAGAACATATGCTGCCACAGTGCTTCTTCATGTACAGAAACAGCTTGCTAAACTACAAACAGTATGCCAAGCATCATGATGATGATGTTTTTCCGTATAACCTATGTCGACTAAGATATCAAATCCTTTGCCATGTGGTTACTAACACGATTAGTCCAGAACTATACTGCTTTACTACATACAGTTTATAGAATGACTATTTTCCGGATATAATGGCAATGCGATTTATTCCAGACACATTCCGTGAATTATTCAATAATTGTTCCTTTAAAATGGACTGCTACTTGCATAAAAAGGGAAACAACTAGAAAATGCTGATGTCTGAAAATTCAAAGGGGACATAACAAAATAAATGTTTCATTTCAACTTGGACTTTAATAATGTAGGATACAGAATGAATAACAGTGACTTTCAATTCTAGTCCTATTGCTGGGAAGACAAACATGGACAGTTGAAATACATGGAACTGACATATTCCAATGAACTTCTTTGTTACTACAGATGAAAATGACTTTGCATCGTCGATAATAATCTACAAATGCGTGAGAATTGTGATCTATGGAACTGTGTTCGAAAATACGTGATTGAAAAATGAACTTCTTGCAATAATCACTATTGACATTAAATAATTAATATCATTAATTACTGGATATAATTTTAATTCATCTAAACCACAAGAGGTTACATATATAGTGTAATGAGGTAATTTAAGTGTTCATATATTACTTAATATATTTTCACATTACAGTGTATTAACATGATCAGTCATCCCATCAGACTACATTCATACAGATAATCATAACTATTTTGACATAATGTCGCAGTCACTCATTATGAATTGATTTGTCTGCCTCATATGATCTATTATGTCTTTGATTGCTAATTATGCATGTCATTGATAAATGGGAGACTTACATGACTGACATGACATAGTTTGTTTCTTGACATGAGTGTATGAGTGCCTTGACCGACACATATTGACATGTTTTTTCGCACTGCCCTATTATTAATATGGTGACCTCACAGTAGTGTCAAAAGAGATGTCTCTGAAATAGACAATGGGTTTAGTGATCTCATTACTGGATTCCACACCTTTTGTGTCTAATTGTCGATTGTGGAGCACGCATCTAGGTGCTATATCAATGGGGACAGTTGTGGGAGGTTCATGTGTCATCTGGTTACTCCAGTGATTTTATAGATTTGCAATGGAAATAATGAGAAGTTCCTTTTCATTATTTTACTGCAGGGGGGAGTAAATGTTATGTCTAAATATCATAACATTGGTTGTATACGATCACTTCCTGGTTTGTTGTTTACAGACGGTTGTCGTGAGTTTTCAGAAGTGACGTCTTGACTTCTGCTCAAAGATAGTGGCAGACATGGGCTTGTTAATCTGGAACACGAACGAGTCTCTGCAGAAGATTCCGCTTGTGTCTTTTGACCAGTATGCATGGCGTGTGTCCGTTAGGACTAGTTTTCAGAGTATGTCCTTCGTTTGAGGAATATGATTACCACACCTGCAAGATGTATATTACCATCACTGCCTTATGCATGCATTAACTATATAATGCCAGTTTAGTTTAAGCAAAATGTGTGGAATTCTTGTGCACGTAAGTTGACTGTTCCATTAAACTGAAAGTATCCAAATCAAGGACAGTAGAGACATGTGCTTAGAAAAGCTTCGATGTCAAATCCTATTCAATATGGAGTATATGTTAATAAATGTGTGAACTGTAAAAAGCAGTTAGGCCTTATTGACTGAGTACCTGTGGTGCGGGCCAGGGAGTATTGAATGAATGGCCATGTTTAATATTTCATAACTACTACAATGGAATCTATGAGGATAACCCTGGAAGGGAACTCAGCAGGCCAAGATTTATAATAAAGAGTGTCCAAGCATTGAGTCTAATGCACTTATAGTACAGGACGTCTGGTGGACTGTTCCTAAGAAACATAAATAATATAATTTAAATTATCCCCGAATCAGCTACAGTTAATGACTAGTCACAGGTGAAAGAGAAAGCTAGAGATAAATTTTTAAAAACACAAACAATTGTCAAAATATTTATGTGATATTATTATACTTGACTTGTTTTAAAATTATTAAAGCAATATTTTGTGATTTTTATTTGTCACCGTGTTTCATTATGAAATATGTAGTTTTAAATGTTCTGGTATTTGCATCTAAGGTACACACAAAGGACATGATGCTATACTTTATGCTTTTAATTTGCTTTTGAAAAGTGGAAAATGTGGAAAAATGCTACTCAAATGATGAAACAGTTGTAAATAAAGGGTAAAAATAATTACTTTTTACTTTCTCTTTTATTCTGACTGCAAAATGTCCAGCTCTGAGCAAACTCCTGATAAGCAGAAGTTTTTTAGGTGGTCCCAGCAATTTCTACTTATCCAGACTGTGCTGTAGGTATGGCCATATATGAATTACCTTGATGTTCCAAGACTAGGACAGCAAGTTTCATTGACTGCAACAATAAACTGCCTTCATTAAGTTCATATTCTACTGTTAACGTTGTTGGTGTGTTTTTTACTACATGCATTGTTTTTTTATAAATTCCAATTATGCTTGTGTTAATACTAATGGAGAAACACTGCACATCTTGACTCCCTATCAATTTCCTATCAGTTTAATATATAATAAGTGCATGTTCACATAAACAATTTACACAAAAACATGGTATATTCTGCTGTTTAGAATTCTTTGGGAAAAAAAAAAGCACACACACACACAAAGTTGAGGCACAGAGTAAGTAATAATTTTGGAAGCAAAGAGTTAATGTAGGCTACATTTGTTGTGCATGTAAAAAAAATAAAAAATAGGAGGGGGTGAAGTCTGGGGTGTTTCGGATGAAACCTGGTTCATTATTTATTCGTTATTATCAATATGTATTATGAAAACCTTATTACACATTCAATTTTCGACTCATCATCATCAGCTGCCATCTCCACAACGAAGGTTGGCTGTAATGGATCTCCAACATCTTCTGTCTCTTGTCTTGGTGGTGCACTCTGATAGACTCTTTCCTGTCCATCTCTTGATGTTATCTTCCCACTTATAGTGCTGTCTTCCCCTTGCACATTTGCCCTCACCACTCCCTTCTATTATGGTCTTCTGCAAGGTGTTATGCCTTTTTTATGTGGCCAAAGTATTTTAGCTGCCGAACTTTGACCTCCCTCATTAGTTCTCTTTCCATACCTAGATTTTCTAGGACCTCCTTATTTGTTTTCTTCTCTTTCCATGAGATATGCCCCATTCTTCTATATATCCACATTTCAAGAGCCTCAATTCTTTCTTCCAAATGCTTATACATCGTCCATGTTTCTGCACCATACAGAAATGCAGAAAATATATACCACTTTATGATTCTGAGTTTTAATTTGTGAGATAACTGTTTTGATGTCAGTATATGTTTCATGTTGTTGAATGTAGCCTTGGCCATTCCTATTCTCTTCTTGATTTCTGTTTCACATCTGCCATCTTCTGTTATTATATAACCAAGATAAACATAGCTCTTGACTTGTTCCAGGATTTTCCCATTTACACTTATCTTTAATGTGGGTTTATCGTCTGTTTTGCAAATTATCATAGTTTTTGTTTTCTCAATATTAATGTTGAGTCCATATTCATGACTTATACTGTTCACTTGCTTCACTAGTTCTTGTAACTCCTGTTCACTTTCAGCTAACAACACGGTATCATCTGCATATCTAAGGTTGTTTATTGACCTTCCACTGATGTTCAGTCCTGGTATTTCCTGTATCTGTTTGAAAATTTGTTCGGTGTATAAATTAAATAGGCAGGGGGACAGCACACAACCTTGTCTGACACCTCTTTTTATGTCTGTGTATGGTGAATAATTCCTTCCAGATCTTACTGTGGCAGTTTGCTCCCAATAAAGGTTACTGAGTATTCTTATATCTTTTCCATCAATACCTATGTCTTCGAGGCATTCAATTATTTTCTCATGATGGACTCTGTCAAAAGCCTTCTTATAGTCAATGAAGCACATGTGCATACTTTTTTGGACCTCTGTATATTTTTCTGCTAATATTCTTAGGCAAAATATTGCTTCTCTTGTCCCACTGTTCCGTCTAAAACCAAACTGTTCTTCTTGGAACACTACACCCTCAGTAATCCTTACATATTAATTTGTGTCTTTGGTTCTGGTTGCATACTGCTTTACTATATCATGCAGTTCTCTAAGTCTGTCTATTCTCAACACCTCTTCTACTGATATGGGTGAATTGCAATGCTGTAAATAATCTAATATTGTTATTCTCTGTTTTTCATATTATTTTATTGTAGACATTCTGCATATTAAAATTCTTCTATACTAAAATAAACTATTCTTAATTATAGTCTGAGAAGGAACCCTAATTACTTTTTCTGCTGGGAATTTTTAAGTTCCCCATTTTATTATTATTTTTTTTGTTCTGGTGACGAGAAATATCCCTTCAACCTCTGATGGGTTATAATTAGGATATATAGTGTTTTCAATTCCAAATAAGATGAATAACTGCTGATACAGGAAAGTGGCATCACATCTATCAAATCATTGTAAATGTGGTAAATCAAAGTTACCACAAAATACACAGAGAAACATTTCCCACGTAACACCTGGACTAATGCATACACAGATTGATCAGCAACAAATGCAACAGAAAATGGAGGTGGAGGTGTCTTTCTGACCTTAAGCACTGGTGCATAGAATAAGCTGCCAATGGCAACAGGGCAATACTCAAGTAACTTCAGAGCAGAGGCAGAGGTCTTAAAAATTGTAGCAGAGGTTATGACAGAGGAAAGCACAGATAGACAAGTTGCTTTCTTTACCGATGCACAGTCAGTAATTGCAATGCTGAAAAGCCAAAATAATACAGACCTGGATGACTTCAGAAAAGTGCTTCACAAACTATGTCAACGTTTCAAAAGTGTTGTGATCCAATGCAGCACATGTCGTTGCAATATCACCGGCAATGAAGAGGCTAAACATACTGGCAAAGGAAGGTGGAAATCTACCTCAGCCTATTGCAAGCGTAACTTTTGAGGAGGCAAAGAGTTTTATCAGAATCAGATACAGAAACAAATGGGATGTAGAGCATTCAGGTCACACACAAAATGATGCATACTACTAGCTCAACAGAAGAGAACAAGTGGTAATCTTCAGACTCCGCACTGGCCACAACAGATTGAGATATCATCTATTGAACAAGCTAAATAATTTAGTCTTAGTTCTTTCTTCAAAGTGAGGACTCCTAAGGCCACCTCCAGAGCAACCCTCGATGTTCATCTGGTTGCACCTGTAACTGTACATAATGCTTGGTGCTGACTTCTATTGTATTTTCACAGAAGGGAAAAATGATTTCCTGCATGCTGCCATACAGTGACTCCGTAAGGTTTGAATGCATGTATATAAACATTTTAAACACATAAGGAAGGGAGCAAATTTGAAGCTCTGATGGCTGTACAAGAGGATATGACACCGGATGAGCTAGCCACACATGTGAGAGATATTCTCATCACATTAGCAGAAAACATGATCCCTAGAAAAGTGCATAAGAAGCAGATATACATTACGGAGGAAACATTGAGGCTCATAGAGGAAATAAGAAAATTGAACCAAACAGGGGAGAACGGAACAGTGACAAATACAAAAACTGCACAAGAAACGTCAAGAGAGAGATTAGGAAAGACAAGAAACAGTACATAACGAACACCTGCAATAGAATAGAAGAACTGCAATTGCATGGAAAAGATGGGGATATGTTCAAGGAAATGAGAATGCTAACAGATGATCTTAGACTATCATTATATGTAATCAATGATAAAAATGGTAACATATTAACAATAAGTAAGGATATATTGGAGAGATGGAAGGAGTACTGCAGAGAAATGTATGACGATAGTACAAAGACCACAGACATGATGATTGAAAGTGAAGAGAGAGAGCCAGAACCTATATTAGATGAAGTACGTGCAGCAATCAAAAGCCTGAAGAAAGGGAAATCACCAGGATGCGATGATATATCAACTGAACTAATCCAAGCAGGAGGAGAGGCCAGTGTCCTCGTTTATCATGCTCTATGCGTGAAGATCTGGAACAGTGCAATCTGGCCCAAAGCATGGAAAAGATCTGTGTATATCCCTCTCCCAAAGAAAGGCAACTTAAAACTGTGTACCAACTATCATACTATTGCTTTAATAAGTCATGCCAGCAAAATCCTCTTGAGGGTTATCATGAAGAGGATAGAACATGAAATACATGAAGTACAGGCGGGTTTTTGACAAGGCAGAGGTACGAGAGATCATCATCTTTAATGCGAGAAACATCCTCGAGAAATGCAGAGAATACAATGTAGATCTTCATGCCTGTTTTGTAGATTACACCAAGGCCTTCGACTGCGTACATCAGAAATTGTGGAACATCATATGAGACATGGGGTTTCCGGCACATTAGATCCATCTAATTGAAACACTATACCATGAACAACAAGCAGCGGTCAGAGTAGCGGGGGAAACATCAGAATGGTTTGAGGTGAAAAGGGGAGTAAGACAGGGTTGCATCCTCTCGCCATACTTGTTTAACACCTATGCAGAAAATATAATGAGAAATGTTCGGAGTGACCAAAAATATGAACATTGTGATCCATTCACAATTGGTGGAAATGCGATCCCAGAACTCAGGTACGCAGATGACAGAGTTACTCTTTCAAACAGTGCCAAGGGACTAGAACAGTTAATCCTGTCTGTCAAAAGACATAGTGAGGATCAGAACCTTTTTTTGAATATAAAAAAAAAACAAAGATAATTTACACAGACAAAACAAGATACCAACCAAAAATTGCCATCAATGATGATGTGATAAAATACTCCATGTTACCCCCGCTCTCATTTATATTTTTTTTTTCTCGTTCAAAAATCTATGAATAAATTCTGTATTTGACCTTGGATGAAAGCCAAGTAAAATAAAACTGTTGGAAAATGTAACTAACGCATTCTTAAAATTTATTAATAGAAACAGCCCAAGCAACGGTTGTTAGGGCGCATTTTTTCCCACTACCGCCAAGGTTTAAAATAAAGCATTTGAATCTTTTGTTAGCAAGCGGGCAAGTTCCACCCTCAAACACCCACTTTTTCTCTACCCGTACTAAATTTTTATAAAGGACCGATAGACAGTTTGGCAGCAACCCAACTTAGAAATTTGTCTTGAACAAGGGGAGAGGGAAAGGGGTGGTTTAAAGTGAAAAAAAAAAAAACCAAGCCTAACTTGTAATTTGGAAACTGAAACTAGTAACCTAATGTGTGCAGGGGGAGAAAAGGGGGAAACTTAGATAATTATTTCTACACAAATAAAGAATGGGTACAAAAACAAAAGAGATGCTTTGACAATAGAGCAATATTGTTTAAAATAACATCATATAGTAACTTATCTGGATTTAGAGCAAGTATTTCCTTAATATGGTATCTTAGTGAAAAGAGTCCCATAATAAAAAGGAAAAGCACAAAGATGAAAACGAAGATAAAGAAGAAAGTAACACCTATCTAGAGGGATAGATGACAGTAGTCTGATTAATAATCACTTTGAATATTTAAAATCGCCCAAGTAATAACAGAGATATGGTAGAAATGAAAATTGAGACGGACTGACAGTCTCACTGACAATCTTGCTCAGTTTTGAAAATCTTCACCCAAAAAGTCAAATCCGTTTGACTTGATTTGATTGGGTGAGGCTAGTTAGGAAAGGGGAGGAAAAACTGAAGTTTTGCCAACTAACGCGAAACATATCCTTACACAGTAAGATAAAATCAAACTGGCCAACGCATTGATAAATACCCAAAATGTTTGGGGTTTTCAAAAAGGAGTCAAATTCTGGACGTTGTTCCATTGGCTGGCAAGATTGATAATAGGGAAAGAATACAAGGCTAGAACGCCATTTGTACTTAATATTCGCAGTGCTAAGATGAGATCAGAAGGGGAGCTTGCCTGAATGTTTTACCTTCTGGACAACGGCAGTTTAACTTGTGCCATTATTCTGCTAGTCATCTTGTGTATTATGTAACATATTTCATTGATTGCGGTAAGAGAAATGATTTATTAATGTGTAGAGGCTTACCCAGATAGGGCGCCCACCAATTTTGTGTTGTGTGACATTGCTATTGTGGAAGCTTATGACATCCTAAGGGAGCACATGCATGCCTAAGCAGACGATGGAAGCAGAAAAACAGAATGTAAATGGTGTTTGAATATTGCCATGCATAACAAAATAATTTGAATATAAGACCAGAAAGCTACTGGCAGCTCTCTACAGGCCACAGTGTTCCAATAACTCTTGGAGAATAAATAGGAAGTCATACTACCAGAGTTAACAGATCATTGGAAAGAAAAAAGAAAAGAGTGTATCCCAGCTGATGATATAAAAGATAACTAAAGTCTAAGTGACAGAGGCATTGAAGCCATGTAGGAAAGAGCAGATACCCACGGATTGAGAAGAAGTCACAATACAATTAGGAACTGTAGCTATTGATTAGCACTTGGGCTGATCACTACGAATGTTTAACGATGTTTATTTGTTAGGTGTGGAGATGTATATATGAGGTGTATTTAGGGAGGCATTGTTCATTGCTGCAGGGTTGCATCAATGAGTAACCAGTAAGATAAAACCTGGAGAGGCAGTGTACGAGGCAACTTACCTGTTGCTTGTATTGTGAAATCTAACTGCCAAAGTGGACTCCAGCTGAGACATGTGTGGACAGAAAGTGTCATATGTCCAGTCAACCAACTACTTGCCACAGATTGAAAGATAAGCCTTCGTTTTGAGGGCTAATGACTTCTCATTTCATTGTTAACCTCCACACTGTAATTAAACATTCTAGTGACATGATGAAAGGAACAGTTCTTCCAACTCGTGACCCTTCTTAATACCTTGTTACTACAGCCAGGGATACAAGTACAGAAACAGTTTAATAATATCATTTATTGGACAAGATGTCCATCCACTGTATTTACCTGTGTACATAACCACATTTATTTTGAGTTTAACCTTCCTGATTCAAAACATTTGAGAGTCAGGAAATTAAAAATTGTAAATTAATTCTAAAGCTTAACCACTGTCTTACTTGAGTTCATTAGATTGAGTTACAGTTGTGTTAAATTTTATTATCATACATCACACATACATTACCCTAGACACGTAGCCATATACATTAATATACTTAAAATATTTTGCAGAGTGAGATCATAGGGTGGTAGCAGTTAGGTACCCTGAGAATACATCATCATCAACTATTAGACTCAGGGACTTACATAGCTTGACCCCACTCTGTAGACAGTTAATAATACTTACTTACTTAGTCGTTCCCTTTTCTACCATGAGGTGTAGAGGTTTGGAAGAGAGAGCACCAGACTATTCTATCAGCAGTCTTCCTCCAGGCCTGGTTCCATTCTAGTCCTCGGTCCTTCAAAGATTGTCTAATGTTGTCCTCCTAGCGGACTCTGGGTCGTCCTCGGAGTCTGGATCCTTGGCTCTTTGTTATTAATAATAATTAACATAAATAACATATAAACCCACCACAGATAAGGAAATTGAAAATGTCACAAATTTTGAATATCTTGGCTCCATAATTAACAACAATGGAGACTGCTCAAAAGAGGTCAGAAGGAGACTGGCCGTAGCAATGCAGAGGTTAAATAAAATGAAGAACCTATGGCAGAACACCAGCAAATTAATAAAAGTAAAACTTCTGAGAACATGCATCTTTCTGGTAGCAACATATGGGTGTGAATCATGGACCGTTACTCAAACACTGAAGAAAAAAATTGAATCCTTCAAAGTGTTACAGAAAAATTCTCAGAATATCTTGGACCAAGAAGAAGAAAAATATAGACATCCTACACGACCTGAACATTGAGGAAAACTGGCTCATAAACAATATCATGTCCCGGAAGCTGAAATATTTTGGCCACATTAAACGCCACAGTGGATTAGAGAGAGCAGTGATGGAGGGTATGGTGCCTGGAAGGCGAGGCAGACCAAGGCAACGGTGGATTCAGGACATTGAAGACAGCTTGAACATGACATTGGAGGAGGCCGGAGGGCTGGCTAGAGATCGAGAGTCTTTCAGGTGGGCTGTGATGACAGTGACGTTCTGCAAAGGACATGCTACATGATGATGAAGGGAGATATACCTTTATGTTTGTCTAATATTTATTTACTGTTTACAGGCCTCAGGTTTCCCTTCCTTGTGTGTTTAAAATGTTTATACAATACCAAAACCTACCCTCTGTCCTGTTCGTAGTCTTCTATCATTTACTAGACACAGTATTAAGGTCTTTGTCTTGTATAGTCTGACCTATACTGTATAATAGGGGAACAACAGAAGTGATTGCATCGTTAAAAGGCTGGACTGCCGTATGTAAATTTCCGGTGTTATGTGTTGCAGTTCGCACTAATGACCCGTACTTTTTCTTTATTTCTTACGAGTGCCTGAAAACATAGCTTTATGTTTGTCTAATATTTATTTTCTTCGTGAATAACCTTAGGGAAAAATGGCGGACAGTGGGAAATTATTCTTCTCATTTACCCAAATTTAATCTTGTGACTATGTGGTGCAGAGTCATAGATTATGCTTCCGTAATCTCTTTTTGCCTCCAATGAATGATTTATAACACATGATTGTCAATTACCTCTGGGACTAATGCAAGTTGATAAAATACACAACAGTCGGTTGTAACACACAATCGCAATACTCTTCATTTCGAGAAATACACACAATGGCAGGGTTGCCAGATCGAAATTTTAATTTAAAGCCAAACAATACTAGATAAAAGCCAAAACAAAGCCAAACACATTTTAATATATTTTTCATACTCACATCACATGAAAAGCTCCAGATCCAGGTCATTACTATCCTCCCCACTGGAATGAGTGGACCACATGGCATAAACCTTGTCCGATGTGAAGTTTTTTAGCATTTCTGGAGATGCGGTGAAGTCTTTGCAACATTTGCTTGAAAGCAATAGTTCTGTCCTGATTCTCACAATTGCATCAAGAAGATTCAGCTGCATTCTGTTTCTTGCCTTCGTTTTAACGGAGGATACAAGAGAAAATATCCTCTCAACTACAGCATTGCTGACAGGGGTTATTAGGCAAGTAAGGGCAAAGGTGGCGAGCTCTTTAAATGCCTGATGCTGACGTGCACCAATCCAAAACTGTTCAGTGTCTACAGGGAGTCCATCTTTTTAAATGGAGCTTCTTCTTTCCAATCGACAAAAGGCCTTTGTCTGTATTGTTCTTCAATTTTGCTGACGTTGTTTCCTGCATGGTGTATAAAGGGTAACTCGGAAAACATAGGCTTTGAAATTTGATTTAAAATTCTCACAGGGCTCAATTTTGATAAACTTTCAAATGTATCTCTCGCCGACGGAAGTCTACATGTAACTTGACTGAGCGCTTCTTCTAGCATAGATATACATCTTTCTTTGACTTTTTTTATTTCTAGATCAGCCTCAGCACTGTTGTTCTGCTGTAGGAACGTATTACATGCTGTTAAGAATTTTACACCAAAATCAACTTGATGAATATTTTTTTTCTGTCTTTTGGCATCATACAGTCTGTTCTGACGACTCTTCTGGTGTAAGAATATTTGTTAGTACAATTCATGAGGATCAGCTTTGGTTTGCTGAAAAAGGCAGTTCGGTCTTCAAAATTCCTGCACAACAGGTGTTGCAAACTCAAATAACAAGTAGTTTTTGTAGTCTGACAACATTTCCTTCAGTAGTCTTGCATTGAATTTTGTATCAAACTGTGATTGGGCTAGTTCAGCAAAAGTGAAATAAGCCTTTTGCTCTTCCCAGTTCATCAAAATATTCAACATAACCTTTCCACGCAGAAGACACCATGTAAATGAATGTTTTTCAAAGGAAGGGGGGCAGTTCGGGTTGGCTCAAATTCTGTAGCTGTGTTATCACAGTAAACAATTCTTTGTATGCTTCTCGTTTTAATTCACTATGGCGAAACCAATTGGGTATTTCTGACAGTAAAAATCCAAAATTTTATGGTAGCTTGGATACTGCATATTGAATGCAAAGTGCCAGCGAGTGACAGATACATTTGAGTTGCACACAGAAAGGAGATACAGCCTTTAGTTTAGACCACACAGAGTTGTTGCACCCTGTCGTGTGGTGAGAACTGAGGCAACTACGACAGTAGATTTTGCCAGGAATAGTCTATGAGATATTTAGATATAAGGTCTCTAGAAATTGGCTCGTTAAGAAAAAATAAAGACCTATTCGAGATAGGGACAAGAAGACAGGAATGCGAATGCTTTCCACTGGACAGTGTTTTCTTATTAATTATGGAAAGAGTTCTGTTTCCCCACGACCTTAGCTTCTGCCCTTAGATCCCGTAACAGAAAAAGCCCCCAACCTCATCTGAGTAGAGAAAGGTTCCTATAGGTGAATATGTAACACCGACAGCACGAGTGATACATTAACAAACTAGATAATGATCAAACGATTATTGGGTTTATTAATTAAATATCCACACATTTAGGGTTAGTAATGGTTAGAGCGTGATGATGGTAAAAGACGATTCACACAAAACACACAGATGAGATAATAAACTTGCAGGTAATTAAGTAATAGTTAATTAAGAATGAACTGGTGTAAAGCGAAATGATGATGATGTGATATGATACGTGTTACCAAAATGGTGAGTAATCTACCCAGTCATGTGTCTCTAAATGCTTCTCTTTGATATGAGGATTCACATGTATGCATAAAATGTCCCAAGTTGTCATACCTTATGTCGAATGGAGTATCTCTAAGCCGAGGACGTTCTGGTAAAAACTGTTGTCGTACTGAGAACGCTGACGAGATATTTATGTATATTCCTTCACTGTTTGAGTATATCTCTGTAGTGTTGATCAATAGTTAATAGCTGTCATATGAACAAAAGGTTGTCTACTCTCCCGAGGGTACTGGCCAGACTGAATATTTTCATGAAATGTTAGTGATATGCAGACTCATAACCTTGCGTATGTAGTCGTGATTCATAAAATATATAGAGTCTGCTTCATAGAATGCGCTTAAGAGTGAGAATGCGCTTAAGAGTGTGTTACACTTGGTATAAATATGAGGTTCCACTTTTGAGCTCTTTAGCTTGACTTCAGATAATAATGATCTTTCGAGTGATTTGAATTTATGATGACTCTGTATTAAACTTTCTGAGCACTCTGTA
Organism: Oreohelix idahoensis; assembly: GCA_024509875.1. NCBI lineage: Eukaryota > Metazoa > Mollusca > Gastropoda > Stylommatophora > Oreohelicidae > Oreohelix > Oreohelix idahoensis. Next base: position 244,895 of record JAMPIV010018150.1, on the reverse strand, counting down.
TTGAACTTTGTGAGCACTCTGTATTGAACTTTGTGAGCACTCTGTATTGAACTTTGTGAGCAATCAGTATATGGTGACGAAAAATGCTGCGTCGACCTTCTGACTTGTGGGTGAGACAATATTCCTTTTTAATTGAGGAATGAAAGATGTCCTATGGCGAATTCTGCTAGCCAAATGTCCGTTTTTGATAACTTATTTCTGGTTAGACGTCAGACACGTTGCGTGTAGACTCAGACTTCTGATGAACTGAAGACACACAAAAGTCTTCGTAAGTTTTTCACATTTAACATCACTGGTTGACTTTCATTTATACTACTGCTCATTATTGATGTCTCTCTGAGTTCAATTCTAATGATGTTAAATATCTTGTGCATGAGAGTGTGTGCGCATGGGAGACTGTGATGATGATGAAGGTGAAGTATGAACTATTAATTACCTCCTATCATCCTATCATCTTCTAGGAAAATCTTCTGATTTTATTAATCAGTTATGCAAAGAATTATTTGAAACTCTATCTTACGCACATTTTAGCTGTGAGGTTAAAATAAACAAAAATTAAGAAAATGTATTAATAATCTGTATAAGATCTACTAACCTTCTTTTCCCTTAGAAATATCCTTTAAGAACACAATTCAATCACAGAACTGGATTATTTTCCACTCTGAATAAACACGGGTATTTAGGCTAGGCGTTTTTGGGTTTAATCTCTTCCTCACAATGTAAAAACTGGACTCCTTCCTCTAGCAAGCTAAGCGGTGGATTATATTTCTGGAAGTCCAATGTGGATTCTTGGATCCCTGACATCCAGCTCCGCCTATACCAACCAGTCCTTAATAGCCCCTCTGGTCACTCATTCACAGGATCGCTCTTGTCCCATGTCAGTCCAAACATGGGTGTGGTTTGACAAACAGGTATGGAGATAATTGGCGGGCTAATGCAAAAGTGCTATCAAATTGCTGTCACCTACTCTCTGATTGTTTATTGTTCACCTGGCCAAGCTGGGCGTCCAATGTGGTAACCCAACGCTTGTCTGAACAGCGGCCGACCAAAGAAAACACCATTACCGCATGAGACGTTTTCACCTGGCCAATCTGGGCGTCCAATGTGGTATCACAGAAATTACAGCATGCCCAGATGTCTGATTGGGATGACCAGAAGTGTTTTCACCAGATTTATCACGATGCAATGTGGGCTTCAAAGGATAATGTCAGTTATGGGGACTCAATCAAAGGACTTTATTTCCTCCCGATGAAAGAACAAATGTGGTTCTCTAGATACCGGTCGCGAGTATTCACAACGATGAAATAGCAAATGTGGGATCGCAAATGTGGGATGAAAGAGCAAATGTCGGAGAAAATACAATACGAAAGATGTAGGAAAAGATAGAGCAATAAGGCCTTTGCGCTCGTTTATCACACACCCAACTATGTTTGGTGCACCATCCGTTGCAAAAGCAATGCAATTTGCAAGAGTCTAGCCACATCTTTTTATTTCCTCGTCAATCAAATTGAATGTATTTTCTCCTGTAGCCTCTTGCACCGGAATGAAACCTATAAATCCAGTTACAATTTCCTTTCTCCTATCACAAAATAATACAACAAACATGCACAAGTGTTTTTGTGTTGAAATGTCAGTAGATTAATCTAAAATGATGGCATATTTCTTGTTCTGAAAGTCATCAATCAGATCAGTTTTCAGTGCAGGCGAAATTATGTTTTTGGCTAAGCATGCACATTTACTTCTGTGTAACTTTATGTGCTCCAGTGTACTCCCGTGCCCATGTGCTATCATGATTTCACTCAGGTGGTTAACTGTACGTATCGCACAATGGCACGTCATGCTTACAGCAATTTGCAGCTCTACTTCCTTAACTTTATCTGTATCTTGTCTAGGAGTCTTTCTTACATTAAGTTGCGTCTGGCCTTATAATGGAGTTTTCCGCTTGTGTTTCTCCGATTTTTCATTTTGAGAGGTTGCTAATTCTTGGTAAAATGTTGCAGTGGCACAATTTACAATAAGTTGCATCCGACCCATCAGCAGCCTTTTGGACCCATACAAATGTTTCTTCCCATTTGCTTTTGTACTTACGATTGCTATCGTAAGAAGCTTTCCTTTATTTGACAACATGGTCATGACAGTTGATAATAAATGATTTATAAAAACAGCCGAAGGTTTCACAGTTTTACCACAAAACGTTATTACATATAGAAAGTACACTTCACGGCAGATTAGTATGATTATAAATAATTATAAATCACATCCAAACACTTCGGAGTTCCGAGACACCAGACAAACTGGAGCGACGGTTGGCTATTTTATTTATTTTTTGCCTTCTTCTGGCGAGGCGCGTTCCTTTCTACCTATTTGGTTATATCAGAGCCACGGTTGGCGCCTTTTTGCCCAGATTCTTGGTGGCAGAAATATTACCAAATGTAACTGATCAAAAAACATTTCTCTTAAACGAAAATGATTTCCAAAAAGGATGGTTTGTAATTTTCGTGCAGATAATTTTAGCATGTAAATAAGCCAGGAAAAAGCCAAATGAATTTTCTAACGCCAATCACATTTTTTTTAAAGCCAGATTTCTGAAATCCGGCTTTAAAATATACAATATGGCAACCCAGCACAATGGTCATTTCCTCATTTTAAATATGTACCGTCAGCAGTGTTGCCACCTTAAATTAAAAAAAAAAACCCATCTAGATTGTTCCTTACAAAACAAATAGATAAACCTAGATTTTTAATTTTGGGCTACGTCTGGACGCCTTAGGCTACCTGAGCCGTTTTAGGCTACTTTGGGATATTTTTGGGCTACTGTGGGCGAAAACCGTAAATTGATCTCAGGGTGATCATTTCATTTTTTTTTTTTTTTTAAACAAGACATTTTCTTATTTTTGACTTAAAAAGGACATTTTTACTGAAGAAACGAGTATATAAAGGAGGACGCGTTAATTTGACTAATTTAATACATGTTTGTACATAGTTAGGATGAAATATGTACAAACACTTCAACGAAATTTTAAAAAAAAATTAAGTCTTCATAAAATGCATGTTTTAATAATTTTTCCATCAAGCATTATTGTTTCATCATCGATGCCTTTGCACGCTTCGCTCCTCCCCAGAATAAGAATTTTACACCTTCTCCTGGTGCTTCCCACGCTCTTGGTTTATACATCCAGAATACCCTCCACGACATTCAGCAACTCCAACATCAACGCCTGCGTTACTCCAACCTTTCTTCTGATAAGTCTCATGCCCTCTCTAACCTCCGCCGCAGGGATGACATTGTTATCAAACCGGTGGACAAAGGAGGTGCCATTGTGGTATGGCGCAAGGACCTGTACCTCTAAGAAGGTAGTAAGCAGCTCACCAACAGCTCCTTCTACCAGCGCCGTGACAATGAAGCGACAGTCCTCAACAATCGTCTGGTCCATGACACCATCAAAAGTCTTATCGCTAACAAATCCTTACCTTCCAGCGCTTCTCATCTCCGTATTGATAATAGTTGTCTGGGCAAGCCCGTGTTTTATATGCTTCCCAAAAGTCATAAACCCTCCAACCCTGCGATGCCCATTGTCTCTGCGTGTGCCTGCCCTATTGAACATATATCAGACTTCCTTGACGCATCTTCCAGCCTATTGTAGAGCAGCTTCCTTCCTTCTTAAAACCATGCTCTTTCTACTTTTTCCTCTATCCAGCTTTCTCCAGACTATACCTACCGTTTATTTCTGTTAGATGTTTGCTCACTTTACACTTCCATTCCTCACTCTGATGGTCTCCGAGCTCTCCGGTGTTTCCTGGACCAGCGCACGCACCATTCTATCGCTACGGAGACTCTCATGCACCTTGCAGAACTTGTCATTCGACTCAATTCCTTTGAGTTCAATGGACCGTTCTTCGACCAAGTCAGTGGTGTTGCCATGGGCACCAAGATGGGTCCCAGTTATTCCTGCCTCTTCATGGGCTACCTGGAGTATCAGGTGTGGCAGCAGTATCCGGGACCTTTTCCATTGATGTATCATAGATACATTAATGATGGCATAGGTCTCACTGATATGCCAGAGGCTGACCTATCTAGGTTCATTAACTTCATTAACAACTTCCACCCTGCGATCCTATTCACCTCTCACATCTCCACTGTCTCTGTTAATTTCCTTGACATTGTTGTCACCATCACTCCCCCCCCCCCCTTTACCACTTCGGTGTACTACAAACCCACCGACGCACACAGTTACCTCCTTTATACTTCCTCTCATCCTCCGGCTTGTCGTGACTCCTTGCCTTTCTCACAACTTCTCCGCCTCCGTCACTTATGCCAAGATGATGACAACTTTCTATGCCATGCACAAGAAATGTTTGACTTCTTCCGTAGCAGACAGTATCCAGGGGATGTTCTTACCTCTGCCTTAGAGCGTGTTCTCCCTATCTCACGTCTAGAGAGCCTCAAACCCTGCCACAAAACTTCCTCTGATAGAGTCAAGTTAATAATAAACTATAACCCTCACAGCACTGCTATCAACTGGATCCTGTATCGTCACCTACCTCTCCTCCAAGCTGACCCAGTGGCGCGGGAAGTGTTTAGTGAGCCACCCTTGCTGGCATTTAGACGGGATAAAAATTTGAGGGACCTCCTAGTCCACAGCCGTTTGAAAACCGTCAACGATGGCTACTTTGGGACCAAGCCATGTAACCGAACACGATGTAAGACATGTCATTATGTAATCGAAACACGTTCAGTCTCGTTCCCTAATGCCAAGTTCACCATCACCCATGGCTTCACATGTGAGTCACGCAACGTCATTTATGGCATTATATGCAAACGTTGCAACATTACTTACATCGGCCAAACGGGCACACGACTGGGCGACCGATTCTGCAGACACCTACCTCTACGACATCTCCCAGTTGAAATCCACACCTGTAGCTATTCACTTCAATGGCCCTGGCCACCACGGTGCCACTGACATCCAGGTGACAGTCATTAGATCCTGTTCCTCGGATGCCAACAGTCGGTTTCGCCAGGATCAACGCCTCATCCATCTTATGGGTTGCCTTAAACCACACGATTTGAATACTCAACATTCTTTTGTCTGAGGCGTCCTGTTCTATCTAGTCCCAGCTGTATTATGACTTTCTAACTTGTTTTTTAAAATCGCTTTCCCTCACTTTATGTATTTTAATATTTTATTTATTTATCATTTACTTTTTATTTTATTGTTTAGTTTTTTTTTATTGTTTTATTTTTTTTATTTTTTAAATTTTATTTTATTTTTTATTTTATTTATTTATTTATTTATTCATTTATGTATTTTCCTTTTTTTTATTCTATTTTTTTTTCATTATTATTTTTTTTTTATTTTCATTTTGTTGTATTTTATTTTATTTTATTTATTATTTTTTTTTTAATTTATTAATTATTTTTTTTAATTTTTTTATTTTTATTTATTTATTATTATTTTTTTATTTTTTTATATATTTTTTATTTTTATTACTGATTTATTTATTTATTTTCTTTTTCCCTCACTGTTTTCCCGTCCTTGTTTTCATTATTTCTTTTTTTTTTGTACTATTGGTACTTTCCGGTTTAGTGGCAGCCATCTTTGCTACATGTGACTGGACATAAGGGAGTATTTTTTTCTCTTATTTTTATAGTTTCATGTTCTCTACTTAATTCTCATTTTCTTTCCCTCCTGTCTCTTGTTTGTCTGTCCCTGACGAAGGCCTTGTGCCGCAACGTAGTTTTTCTTGTCATTTCTCCTTGTAAGACGTATTACTATTTGTGTGTGTTTTTTTTCAATTCAACCATCACAAAATATTCAGTCTTTAACATTGTACTTTTCACTCCAACTAAATGCTCATGGAAGTCTGTACATGTAACATTCTTATAATTTTATTAAACTTGTAATTTCCTTTTATACATTCAACAGTGAATTTGTTTCTGTCCTTTGTCCACTGACTTTCCATGAAAGAAAGAAAAAGCCTCCCAATATTAGCATTATTTCTTGGAACAGCAAAAATAAAAAAAAGAGCAATTTGTAGTAGTTCCGAATATAACTCTACATGTCTTGATTGTTCAAAGAATTTGATCCACTTTTCATGTGCCCAGTGGTTGAAAAAAAAGTACAATACAAACCACTTGTTATACGCTGTTATTTAGGTGAAAACAAGACTCGACCACCACTGTTAACTACTGACCACTACTGTTATTATAATGGTATTTCTCCACTGTTAAATCCTGATTACTGAACTGTTAATGTGACTGTTGAATCTTGTTGTTACATCTGGTAACAGTAATGATGTTGGGTGTATTGTCTAAACAGTTGTCGTGAAACATTCTAAATCCACATATATAAATTAAAAGGTAAATGTAAAGCCTAACTTAATAAATTCAATAAAAGAAAAGAGAAATGGTAAAAGTACAGTGCTGTCACAATGGCGTACAAAAATCCCCCTTGTTTTCTACTTCGTCTGCAAATTGTAACGTTTCCACGTTGATAGTAAAGCCTATAGCAGCATACACGCGTTTCCACAACACAATAAAACGTGTACTGCATTTCTAAGAAAACCTTGAGATACGCAAGCTGATTAATGACCTAAATTAATACTAACATTAATTACTCTACGTTAACATAAATGAAAGGACAGATGGACTTAGGATAGAAAGAGAGGGAGGGCTGAAAGCAGGAACGCATGCAACCCTAACACGCGTCTCGCGATACAAAATTAATACCCTCCCCGCGCGAAAGGCCAGAAGCACTAACTTTTTTCCAAATCGACAGTGATAAAAAACACTACCCATACGAGAGTTAGGTTTAAAAACCTGAAAAACGCTTATTGGGAAACATGACATTATACTGGTTTACGTTTGAAAGCCTGACAGTACCCAGACACCACATCGTATCGAAGTGAACAGGAGGTAGAAGAAAATGCACATTTTGAACGCAGCCACCTAGCTCCCTTAAACTTATATATTTGGGTTCCTTTGGACTTGCTGACAAAGAATATGTTAAGTGTTACGCAAATAGTCTAGGAATTAACAAATTATAGCCAAAAGAAAATAGTGAGGGTGTCAGACAACACCAAATAATAATCGCACAGTGGCATGTTTTGAAACCACTAATTTTACGGGAAATGGGCCACCATGTAAAATCCTATTTGATTGGATAGAAGTAAATGTAAGGCTAAACACGATTAGTCGGGCTACAAATACTAATTTTTTGTTGTTAGGGGAAACGTGAGTAGGGGTACTTTTTTTTGAAAAGCTGTGTAAACATGACCCGATTGGTTATACCCGCCAATATAGACAATTAAGAGCGTCAGTTCAGTGCCACATTTAAAAACAAACTTACTAAGAAACAGTGCGTTGAGATCCAGATCATATTTTTATAAATAAAAGTCTGGGACAGAGGCAGATCGCAATTTGTGCCATTATTCATCGCCAGTCAACGTATCTGTGTAATATTTCCATGAATTGTGGTAAGCTTGATATATTCAATATCTTTTTAATGAAAATTGAATGTAAATTGATAAATTATGTCTGTATATGTGTGTGGTTCAGTAGCAAACATGAGGCAAGGCCTAAATCTTGCTCCAACCTGAACAGGAGGTGTCGGAGCAAAGTAAAACTGCATGGAATTGCCAAACAGTACACTGACACCTATCTTATTGACTAGAAGGAACTAATGCTGGAATTGCAGAGGCGTAGTAACCATTTAGGAGGAGAATACTGGTGTAAATTGTTTCAGATGAAGCTAGAAGTTGGTCTACCGCTCTGAACTCAGTGTTTGTTATGTATTGTGTTTAGTGTGGAAATAGATTATAAATTAGTTATGAAGTAGGAGGTACAACCTTCTTGTTTCAGGGACTGTGGTCCTAGTTATTGAAGCAGCACCTGGTCTGAGTTTTGCTGAATCCAGAGGCTGACAGCATACTCCTTGGTCCAGATCGCGACCAGTGAGGTGTCTCCAGAACACAGGAAGCAATCGAGCAGAGGAGTCTTTTCCTGCCGCCATCACGAAAGATAAGCTTCTGTGGCCAGAGGAGCTCAACATTATGTGCCCCCTCAAAAATTGACATTTTGTAAACCACAGAGGGACAATTAATTGGTTCAAATGACAGGAACTGTGAACTTTTCCCAATACTATTTCCCCGATAATCAAACACTTGAAGTCATGATGAAAAACAACAACCAAGCTTGAACAAATCCAGTATTACCTCATATTACTACTGCACAAATTACACACATAGAATAATAATAATCATAAACTATGTCAATACAAAGTTCATATATATAACCTGTGTACATAATACTTGTAATTACATTTGATTGTGATTCCTGGTTCACTGTGTAGTTGAATCAGGATATCCATTATTGACAAGAATTAATACATATATTTTTAAACTTAAACACTTGACTCATTTAAGATAGTCTTATAGGGTGTTATATGTGTGTGAGTGTCACAGTGTTGTAAAGTATTGTGGAATAAATTAAATTGTTTATCTGTCAGTTGGTTGTTGTGAACATACACTTCATCATTATCATAACCCTAGACATTCAACGTAGTCATTACAATATTCCAGAATAAGCCTGACTGAGGTATAAATGTGGTAGCAAGTAAGGTTATCTGTAATACACCACACTTATTAGATACAGATACCTTCACAGCTGATCTCAGTCAGTACACTAAGTCCCCTATAAATATTTATAACATCCCACTTTACCACATATACTTTAAAGCGCTGAGGAATATATATATATATATAGGCCATTGTTTCCTGTGAGAGGATAGTTGTTGATGAATTATATAAAGGCCATGATCTCCTGTGAGAGGATCGTTATTGATGACACTTTGTAGCGCTGATGAATTATATAAAGGCCATTGTTTCCTGTGAGAGGATAGTTGTTGAGGAAGAAATAGCGCTGAGTTATTGATGATACTTTAAAGCGCTGATGAATATATATATATATATAGGCCATTATTTCCTGTGAGAGGATAGTTGCTGATGAATTATATAAAGGCCATTGTTTCCTGTGAGAGGATAATTGTTGAGGAAGAGATAGCGCTGAGTTATTGATGATACTTTATAGCGGTGATCTCATAGTAACTGCCAAGTGCGCAGTCCTTATGTGTTAAGATATATTTCGTGTTATGCTGTGAACTGTATCCTGACTATGTGCATTTTATATCAATGTGTTGTGACGTGAATAAACCAGTATTAAATGTCACCGGTCGTTTACAACCATCCATGACTCTTGTGTACGTACCTGTGGTGTAAACGACTAAATCAACACACGCACTGAATATTCTAGACGTGACAGTAGTAACACATATTTATTACTAGCCTATGTGGCGATGATGTAGACTTGAACACACATACCTTTGAAACATAACCATATTGTATCAGTGGCAACCATATTGTATCAGTGGTGGACCATTCCAAGTTGGAACGAATACACGATATTCGCGTGACAAGAGTTTGAGTGAACTCTGACCTATTTATTGGATCTGCCTGTGTGGCGCATTCAAGGAAACCAAACGTGTCAGTAACTTAACATAACCCTATTCTTATCAAGTGGTGGATTACAATCAAGCAGGATCTACTGCTATATTGCAAGACTGATTATACCTACTTAACATATTTAGGAATAGCTCTGTGTGGGCGTGGCCTGTAATACAGAATCCTTTAGCAACATATCTCTATGTTTAGCCTGTGTGGCGTATGTGTATGTATCAACAATAGACGCCTTATAAGGATGACAACAAACTTATCGGTATCCATAACCCACCTTTATCGGTATCATTTGGTGGTTTCCAGTAATTATAGGACCGGATACTCATGCTATATTCGCAAATAAAGGAATTTATTACTCAAGATTATGAGATGTCATGATATACAGTGGCGTCTGTATACCAGTGCAAGTAAACGTCAGGCAGTATGAACGAGCGGTGTACCTCCTTTCAACGAAATTGACAGACGGTGACCTATTTCCTGTTTTCCTGTGCGATGTGCAAGCACGTAGTGTGCTGAATCAAGGACCTGAGGGTTAAGGTGTCAAGTTCCAATGCCTTTCTGTGGTCGATTGTTTTACCATTGAACTTTGTGATATCCAGGGTGTTTGCGGAAAGGAACGGGATTATTTTCATTCAAGATAAGTGGTTTTCGTGGTTGTGTGAACTTTGTCGCCTTTACTATGTCAGCGAGCCTTCCTATGCTTATTCTGTTGATAACTGTTGTTTTTGTTGTCTAGGTCTATACTGACAGATTATTAGGGTTTAATGCATAGGTATTGATGCTTGTATGATATATGATGACTTCCCTCATATGAATATGATGTTATAAATGTTCTTTGAAGAGGAATTGTGGATACAAAATTAATAAATAATTGCAATTTCAGGTATAGATACTTAACTGTGTGAAATGGAAGGGTAATTGTCAGAACTTCTTGAAACATAAACTTGCGATATTATTAATTATACTGGTATAGATATATAGTTGGAATTTGTTGTATAGTTATTTAACTGTAGAGAGTTGATTGAATCACCATGGATTTTGATGATAATCCAGATGATATGAGGCCTATACTAGAATATTTAGCGGAAGTAGCTGAATATGGTGAGGGATTAAAAGGCCCAGCACTTGATAGATACGTGCTGGGTGGGTTTTTGTTTAGTGCAGTAGCAGCCATAAAGTTTTTTACTGACGAAAACCCTCATTCAAATCCTGAAATGATCATGGCTAGAGATTTGGCAGTGTTGTTAGAATGCCTACGTCCAATGGTGTATGATTATACTCGGGCTAGACACAATTATATGCATAAGATTGTACACAATATGATCGGCAACAACATGCAGGAGGATAATAAAAAGGAATTAGAAGAAGATGAGCGGATGAAGAAAAACAAACAGATTGCTTTACAGGAAAGGGCTAATTTTTTGCAAGATATGACTGAAAAGAGTAAATTACAAGAGACAGTGTCGAGACTAACAAATGATTTAGATAAGTCAAACATGGAACTTACTAAAGTGCAAGCGGCGTTAGATGCTGCATTGGGCAAAGTTAAAGATTTGGAAGATCAAGTGCATTATAGAGATGATGAGGTTAGTGATCTCAAGCAACAACTTCAGGAAAACAAAGAGAGGTGTGGTAAATTTGAAGCTGAGACAATTGACCGTGATAGGTCTTATACAAAGACGCTTCTTGATTTGTTGAATAAGGTAAATTCTGGTATTGAAGAAGAGAATTATACTGAATTTCCGAATGAAGTTGAAGAGCTAATGAATAATGATGATAGTGAGAATGAAACACGACAACTAAGAGCAAATAAAGAAAAGGATGAGACAGACAAATTAGAAGAGTTAACGACTGAGAGAGAAGAGATGATTAAGACTGAGAGATTGTTAACAGAGGAGAGAAGTAAAGTTTTGACATTTGACATATTAAATAGGAAATTAAGTGAAGAAATTTCACAAAAAAATGTTGAAATTGCAGGAAGTACAAAAAGAGTAGAGGGTCTACTCGATGTTATTTTGAACAACAAAATATGGTCTTCTGTCAATGATGACAATACTAGACAGAAGGTTGTTTGCCAACAAGTTGGAAAAGCAAAGATCCAGCATCATACAATCTTTGCTAATAAAAAAGTTAAATGTGATGGACAAAGATCTTTTCGGGGAAAATATAACTTTCGAAGATCTTTTGATTCTGCTTGCAATGGCAACAATTCTTGGCGGCAGTGTAATAGAGAGAATGATAATGTAACAGTCAGTCCTGATAAAAGCCTAAGGATTAAACGAGTAACTAATTTTGGAAGTTCTCATAAGATGATAACAAGGGATAAAGTTATAAGTAGTGGTTCCAAGGAGGAAACCCATTATACGCGTAACAGTAATCATACTTTTAGATCTGCAGGTGATACTGCAAACAAGCATATTGTCAAAGAAAAGAATGGAAAGAGTTTTTGTAGGAGAGATGTTTCTAAGGTTAGAAAGTACCAAGGAAATTCATATGATAATAATTTTCCTTCTCAGAGAGATAAAAGACAAGTTAAAGTATCTCAACATTTTAATTCTGAGAATTTTGAAAATAATGGTATAGACAAATACAAGAAAGGTTTTCAATCGTACAATAGTTTTTCTAACAGATTTTTTGTTCGGAGTAGAAACGTTAATCATAACAAGTCTAACTGGGATTATAGACATAATAATAGTCTCAAACAAAGAGGACATAATGATAAATATTTTGATCACACGACAAATAATAAGTGCAGTTATGCTAATTTTGCTAGACATGAGCCTAGAATCATTGTTATTAAGCAAAGTAGCAATGATAATGGTGTCACAAATACTACTGCTTGTTATGTTTCTGATTTTGAAAGAGCATCACTTTGTTGTGAACATAAAGGAAGAGTCGATGACATCGTGAAGTGACCAGATTTCTACACGGACCACATTGCGGAGTAATTGTTTATTTGACCTCTCCGTTGTTCTGAGTAAATTTCACCATTCATTAATATGGAAATTTTCGTTTGTATTTTTTGAACAGAGGCGACTTTTCGATAAGGGTCAGCGCTCCTGTTTACGGTAGCGGCAAGAATGTAGGTCAACATTGTGCCCGAGTATCTGTTCAAGCAGAACATATCAGCGTGCTAACTATGCATTCGACGTGTTACCCCTAGTGTTTATGAGGTGTCGGCAAGACCTATGGAGATTTTTTGCGTTTGATTTTTTGTTTGTTTGTTTGTTAGGACAGTCGATGTTATTGTATTCTATTGTATAGATCATTATAGGTTGTTATATTATGATTATCATTTTATGCATCATTTGATGTCAATAGTTTTTCTTGATATGTATGACTATTTTAATTATGCATTAGTTCATTTCGATGCTATTTCTATACTATTGTGTTTTGGATAATGTGTAGTGTGTTAGATGGTAGTGACGTGTCGTTTACTATTGATGAATGCAATGAGCAGTTTTATATTTAACCTTACGGGTTACAAACCTATGCCTATTTACACCATATAATCATTGACTTTTATACTCTGGTGTAGAACTTGAAGTTTTTGTTTTTTGTTTTTGTTTTGCAGATGTGATAGTTAAGATAGTTTGTACATAATGAGTTTGCCAGCCCTATGCACATACTCATTAGTTGTAGTGTTACAATAGTTACTTTTAATATATCAGGTGGAGATAGAAATAAATTTATAACTAAATAACACTGTAGCTAAGCTGAACGTGATTGTCAGCCGGAAATATTTAAAAGTTTAAATTGAACTGTATAGAGAAAATTAACAGCGTTTGCTGATATTGTTATTTGATTGAGGAATCTTGAGATCAGATTTAATCATTTGATTAACATACATTACGTTGTTTTCATATATTTGCAAACTTGTATGTTGGTAATAGTGTGTTTTTCTATGTGTTTCTCTGTGACGTATTTTTTGTCAAAACTTACACGTGTTGTTTAGTGTTTGCTTAGATACAGGAATTGTTATATGTCTCTCATTTTGCTAAAGCTAGTTTCTTTGTTATTCTGTTAATTAAAGATTTGAATTAATTAAATTAAAATACTATTTTTAGGTAACTTAGCGTTAAGAAATATTTTTGTATTGTATTTTTTGGAAAAGATTTTTTTTCCGGACGTTGTAATTTTTTGGTTTTTGTGTGTGCCTAGCGCTTGACTATACGCTATGTTTGATATGTAGAGTAATTTTAGTTCTTTAAAGAAAGTTTTTTTTTTTTTTTTTTTTGGATGTTATGTTGTGTTAGCGCTTGATTGTGCGTTGGTCGAACTTAGATATATAGCTATGCTATTACTTTTTTAGGTGGTGTCGATAATTTATTGTTGGTTATGTATAACTTGTATAACTTGTTTAAATTACTGATTAAGTTTTGTTTGGTTATAAACAATTTTTATGATATTAGTACCGGTATAGGTATACTTTGTTATTTTGTTTTGTCGTTTTCGATCATGTTTGTTCTTCTTCTTCCATCCTTAGCCACCAACCGGCAAAGCAGTATGTGGCCAGTACGCCAATTGCGTCTTAGGGCAACAACAAATTGATCAATCTATCGCTGTTTCCACCACGCCTAGTGGCGTCTTTGTGGAACAAAAACAGACCAAACAATCTATCGCTGTTTCCGTAATCAGATTGGTTGGCAAGCAGGTGATCAGCCCACTGTGCGAAGTTTTTACGGGATGGGGTAAACAGCCCCATGCCCAAACCCTCCTTAGTCGCTTTTTACGACATGCATGGTAGGGTGCAGTGTTACTATTCTTTGCTCCCCTTTCGGGCCCCGGCAACACACGGGTGGATCATGTTTGTATGTATTATAAAATACTTTGTTTGATCTAAATAGTTATTGGTATATATTTTACCAACTTTCTCTAAATTCATACCTTTTGCTTTCCATATGTTTTTGTTGATTATTCTTCATTCTATTCTTTCTTTTCTGTTGTCTTTTCAGTATGGTTTCATATTTTGTTTACATTCCGTGCGTTGTGTGCGTTTCGCATACTTCTTATATACTTCTTCTTTCGCTTCTTATACTTTCATTCTTTGTATTGTTAGTTAATGGGATAACTTAATATAGTGTAGTTACTTGTGATATTTGTAGTTATTTTACATATAAGAAATTGTTTGAATGTGATATTATTGTTTTTCCTCATATTCGGATTTCATACTTACCTTTATTACGGATCATTTTTCTTTTGCTTGATATTGTCTTTTCTTTTACTATCGGTTGTTTCCTATTTAATTGTTCTGTATTCACTTAACTCGGTTTTGTAATGCATTATTTTTTAGTATGTTTAATTGTTTACATTGGATATTTCATTTTTACATTTCACTTAATGCTTATATTTTGTAGATGTCTTATTTTGACTTAACTTAAGGTAGATCTTATACGCATATGTTAGAGATTCATTGTCCTCTTAACTTTTTTGGGGGATGTATTTGTCAGAAAAATGATAGAATCATTTTTTTTCTCCGCGGGTGAGGTAAAATGTTACGAACGGAACTGGTGTAAGGGACGTAAATCTGAGTATATTAGTAGTCAAGATAGATTCTGAGTTGGAGCACTTGTGTGCTTGTTGGCTATTGAATTGTTTTGAAAATATCTCGTGGTAGTTTCGAGAGATAGATTACAGAAGGCGTGGAAAAACGCTGATCATCTCAAGTATGAGATATATTTATTCTGTAATGTTTTGAGCGGGTGAGAATAGTTTGCGGCTAGCCCGCAGATGATTTATTGACTGAGTTGTGTTGACCGTGAGGAAGTCTCGTTACTGCTTTTGAGCGGAACGAGTGTTCTGGGTTTTGACCGGGTATGTCAAGACAGTGTTTTTGGGAAGTGTGAAATGCCTGTACAGTGCTGAAGTTAAAATGTCGACGGATTTTTCGCTGTGGGTACAGCGTAGTATAAAACTGCAGTTTGAATTATTGCGGAAATGTTTATAACTGCAGTGTGCAGTCTTTAAAGGCCATTATTTCCTGTGAGAGGATAGTAGCTGAAGATTTTGTGTAGGCCATTTTGATAACTGCAGGGTGCAGTCTTTAAAGGCCATTATTTCCTGTGAGAGGATAGTAGCTGAAGATTTTGTGTAGGCCATTTTGATAACTGCAGTGTGCAGTCTTTAAAGGCCATTATTTCCTGTGAGAGGATAGTAGCTGAAGATTTTGTGTAGGCCATTTTGATAACTGCAGGGTGCAGTCTTTAAAGGCCATTATTTCCTGTGAGAGGATAGTAGCTGAAGATTTTGTGTAGGCCATTTTGATAACTGCAGTGTGTAGTCTTTAAAGGCCATTATTTCCTGTGAGAGGACAGTAGTTGAAGATTTTGTGTAGGCCATTTTGAATTATATAAAGGCCATGATCTCCTGTGAGAGGATCGTTATTGATGATACTTTAAAGCGCTGAGGAATATATATATATAGGCCATTGTTTCCTGTGAGAGGATAGTTGTTGATGAATTATATAAAGACCATGATCTCCTGTGAGAGGATCGTTATTGATGACACTTTGTAGCGCTGATGAATTATATAAAGGCCATTGTTTCCTGTGAGAGGATAGTTGTTGAGGAAGAGATAGCGCTGAGTTATTGATGATACTTTAAAGCGCTGATGAATATATATATAGGCCATTATTTCCTGTGAGAGGATAGTTGCTGATGAATTATATAAAGGCCATTGTTTCCTGTGAGAGGATAATTGTTGAGGAAGAGATAGCGCTGAGTTATTGATGATACTTTATAGCGGTGATCTCATAGTAACTGCCGAGTGCGCAGTCCTTATGTGTTAAGATATATTTCGTGTTATGCTGTGAACTGTATCCTGACTATGTGCATTTTATATCAATGTGTTGTGACGTGAATAAACCAGTATTAAATGTCACCAGTCGTTTACAACCATCCATGACTCTTGTGTACGTACCTGTGGTGTAAACGACTAAATCAACACACGCACTGAATATTCTAGACGTGACAGTAGTAACACATATTTATTACTAGCCTATGTGGCGATGATGTAGACTTGAACACACATACCTTTGAAACATAACCATATTGTATCAGTGGCAACCTTATTGTATCAACATCAATATTTGATGTAGTTGCTATCGTAGCACTAAGCTCACAATGGAGCGTAAAGGTCAATCATATATGATCTAAATGCACCTAGTCATCTAACTAGCGTGTGAAAATAGCATAGTCCATTGCTTTCAATCAATAACAAAAAATTAAAGATAAGTCATTTCAAACCAGTATGTTACACCTTATTCCAACCATAATATGTACTTAATGTTTATCACAACTACAACAGTGTGAAAATAGTTTGAAATAGAACTGGTGTATAATCAAAACACAGTCATATAACCAATAAGCTGGTGTTGTAAAAATGCATAAATATAAACATACACGATATTTAATACAACACTATCTAATGCATCGTATTATACAAAACAATCTATTTATTATCCTTAAAAAAAACAAATGCTAAATACAATACAACTGCCGCGGTGTAGAAAATTCAGTGCAGAAAAAATCCAAAAACTTGAAATGGCAAGATCGATAATCTGGGATCTACATGCTGACTGGCTTCAGTTCATCAATCATACAGTCATAAGGCGGCATACATTCTTCTCATCTAAAGTGATACATGAGCACTGACGTTTATTTCAAAGCAGACGCTGTGAATAAAAAGAAATGAAAATATATATTTTAATGAACGGTTGGATTCAACGAGGCAACACGGAAAGTTAGGACACATTTACCATCACCCGTGGCTATGAAAACCTCCAGCCCTTTTCATGGCTATCAAGAAACCTTACTTCCTCACTTGTAAACAACACGGAAGGCTAGGGAAGAAGCTCATCGTAAGTCAAGGGCGTACCGCTCTAGGCTGAAACAAAGTTTTACAGTCAAAACAGCGGGAACAAGTAGTAGTATTACACAAACTAGTACCCTCATTATTACTTTTATTATTACTAATCTTACGCTTTTGTTGAGCAAAGTAAATCTGGTTATGCAATATATCATTTAGAGATTTGCCACAATTATTATTTCTATTGAGAGCATTATTTGCTCTATTAAAAATATCATACTGATTTGAATCGCAGTTAGCGCAATTGCGATTATTATTCACTCTTTGTTTGGGACCGATGTTATATCTAGCTTTCCAATTGACATTTTTGTGTTTACCATGTCTTATTTGATCAAAATATCTGCCAGATGGATATTGTTGTCTTTTAGAACAATTATCATAATATTGACAACCGTTAGTGTAATTATCCCTGTCATATTTTCTAAAATCCTTTGAATTCGAATTTTGAAATTTATTAGTGTTTTAGATTCCTTGGAGAAGAAAAAATTAAAATTTGAAAGACTCCCTTGGCACTTTCTAAAATCTGAATTATCTCTCCTGTTAAAATTGTTTGTATTCTTCTCTGTTGCAGGATGCTTAACTTACTTACTTACTTAGTCGTTCCCCTTCTACCGTGAGGTGTAGAGGTTTGGAAGAGAGAGCGCCAGACTATTCTATCGGCTGTCTTCCTCCTGGCCTGGTTCCATTCTAGTCCTCGGTCCTTCAAAGATTGTCTAATGTTGTCCTCCCAGCGGACTCTGGGTCGTCCTCGGGGTCTGGATCCTTGGCTCTTTGTTTCCCATGCTTGTCGTGGTAGCCGATCTTCTCCCATTCTGCAGACATGGCCAAACCATCTTAGTTGGGACTGTTCTACTTGGGTCTGTAGGGGGTGGCATTTTAGGCCTTGACGTATCGTCTGGTTGCGTACCATGTCTCTTCTTGTTACTTCAACCACCTTCCTCAGATATCTCATTTCTGAGGTAGGATGCTTAACACCTTGATCAATAACAGGAATAATAGAGTCCTTATCTGGGCGAAGAGAGGCGCACACAAGAAGCAGAGGTGAGGAGAAAACGTCGAAAGGAGCACCATGAAAATAAGCAGCTGAGGGCTGTCACCTCAGGGACGCATTCCCATAGTCAGTTATGACTGAAGGGGCTATTATTATTATTATTATAGAGTCCTTATCGTTACCAACATAATAAGTTTCCTTTTTGGAACAAGTACTACTCTTTTTGTCCTTCGTTATCAATTTATCATAATCTCTGAAAGTAGATACTCGTTTGATCTTTTGAACTTTGACTTGCAATTTCTCAGAGTTTTTCTCTCTATCTACAGAAGTGACAGTTATCGTAGAATTACCTCTGTTTGGCTGACACCAAGAATAAGCATTGTCAGCTGCAGAGTCAATGGAACGTGGAAAATTATATTTACAACGCAAGGATTTACGTCCATCGCGTTTAACGTTAGTGTTGGTATCGAGTGTATGTTGCTGACTCGTTACCTTTATGACATGTTGATCATCGTCTTTCTGTCTAACTTTGTCAACATTGACAGTAGACAGCATTTTTTTTTACCTAGAACAACATCTACTAAACCATCTAATCGTGTTCTCAATTCACCGATCGGAACATTTTAAGTGAAATGTCTTCACTTTGTTTCTTAATTAAGTTGTCACATGCCAAAAGTTTACAACTTTCATAAGCTAGTAATTTCTCAATTCTAGCCAATTTATTTCCCTCCATTGTTAACTCATCCGATCTCTTCATCTCCTCCTTTCTTATCTCATTATCATGGCTATTTCTAAGTCCATTAACCTTCTCCGGAGATACATTATTCTTTTCTTTGATTCTACGACTGAGAATCGAATTGTCCATAAATAGATTAGTAAATGTTTCATTACATAACTTCTCACATTTCTTGGCCTGAACTTTTAATTTTTCATGTATCTCTTTCTTTTCTTTCAGTTGGCAACTGAGAATATCATTATCGTCCAACACATCATGAAGCATTTCTATATAAGTCTTCTCACGGACGTTGCTCTCAATCTTTAATTTGTCATACATCTCTTTCTTCTCTTGAACTTCTTGTTTGAGATTACCAACTTCGTCATCTTTGTCTTTCATCTGAGTTTCCAACTCTTTGTTCTTGTTCAATGCTACACTCAATGCTTTTTGTAAACTAACTAGCTCCAAGTTTGATTTGTGTAAATCACTTTTAAGTCTAGTCACTGTATCATGTAGTTTACTCTCTTTAGCAATACTGTCCAAGAAACTCTCTCTTTGTTGTAGGGCAATCCGCTTATAAAGTCTCATTTGCTCCTCCTTTTTTAACTCCTCTTTTTGGTGATCCTGAGTGTCACTGAAAATTATCTTCTTTAAATTTCTCACTATGTGATCGTGTTTAATATCAATATTCTGATTCAAAAACACCCGAAGATAATTCAATACATCCGCTAAACCTTTAGCCATATTCAAATGAGGAAAAGACTGAAATCTATCCTCAGCAAAAACTCTTAGAAAAAATGACGCATTACCCAAAAATCTCTCCATTACATGTTCTTCGAGTTCTGGGCCTTGTAATCTCCCATTATCTTTACCATCCTCAAATAGATATTGCAACATAGGCCACATATTATCAGGATCCAACTCATCATCCATATCAGGATCCATAGTGATTCAATCACCAAGTCCACTGTATATATTCACCACTTATAATTATTATCAGTTTATGTCCCTAGAATCTTTGTAGCTCACAAAGCCAAATATTTTCTCAAATAATTGAAAATATTAGTTAATCACTGTACCATCGGTTCTTATACATAGAACCCTTATAAATTCATATGAATATGAACGATAAATCTATATTAATATGAAAGATGTCAAAATAGTAAGTCATATAGCCATTAAACACTTATGCATTACAGTCCTACAATAAGTCACAATCAACTAACATATGATATAGACAGTAGGAATAACGATTACAAAGACAAGGTACTAGGGAACGAATGATAACGTTCGCAGAGGTCAACTGAACAATAAAGCTGAACTAAAGCAAAAAATTTTCAAAGCATGAATCGATAACTGCGAATAGCAACAAGACAATAAACAGCACCGTGTATAAACGAAAATATGTATAAAAAATGAACAATAGGAAAGAGAGAAAGACACTCACGAACAAATTAATCAATAAACTAAGAAACAAAGAAAAAATACTACAATAACAACAATTATACGTTACGTCACACCTAAAACTTACTCGCTCCAAAAGACAACTAGCTATCAAGCCTACGGCAAAGTTTGTATCTTTGAACCAAGAAAATCTCCAAATTTACACTTACAAACTCAATCCTAAAGGACACTTATGAAGCCCTGGGTAAAACTGGGATATTACCTTCATAAGTCAATATGAAACATAAATATAGAACATGTAAAACTCAATAGGACGAATACAGCATAAGATCAAGGAAGGCTTATTGATTTACATAAAAAAGGCACAGTTTTCACAACAAAAGACCCCTTATCTTGAAAATAATCCCGTCCTTTTCGCTTGACAAAACGATAGGTATCAATAAGTACGCTGGGGAAAATAATCAACTGCAGAGAGTCACTGGAGCTTGACGCCTCTCGCTTCGGGTCGTTTGTCCTTGACACAGCACGCTATGTGCTCGAATACAGCACAAGAAGACAGTACTGATTCACCGCAAATCATCTACTTGAGTTACGCGTGTAGACTGACTGCAAACATAAACTTGAAATCTCTCTATTGTTGCATGGGTACATAGTGGTTGATAAATGTGAGTTGCTTGTCGTCATCATGTGTTGCAAAAGGAGGTTGATGTCATCATTGATAATGCGAGATATTCTTTCTTGACAGTGTTCATAAACATAACACATATGGGCATCAGTGTTAGTGTTTACCAACATGATGATGATGATGCAGGAAATATATCTTTCCGACCAAACAGGGTCAATTATTGTCATGTAAATAAGCACCACACAGTCTTCTAAATGAAGTCGCGGGCATCACAACCCGTAAAACTTGCGACCATGAATGAAATCTCCTATATAGAGTGCAAGGCAGGATTCCGAAGTAAATATCGATATTCTGATTACAGGCAACGCCCACACAGGGCTATTTATAAACAGAGTATAATATTTCTTGACTCAGGAAGATTCACGCCCACACAGGGCTATTTACGTAAATGTCATGGGTATCAGATCCAACTTGAACTGGAAACCACCAAATGTTATACGCTGTTATTTAGGTGAAAACAAGACTCGACCACCACTGTTAACTACTGACCACTACTGTTATTATAATGGTATTTCTCCATGGTTAAATCCTGATTACTGAACTGTTAATGTGACTGTTGAATCTTGTTGTTACATCTGGTAACAGTAATGATGTTGGGTGTATTGTCTAAACAGTACATACACGTAAGAGTCATTGATCGTAGAAAAGCTGGTGACGTTTTCTGAGACACTTTAATTACGCCACGACACGACCACAATGACATCGACGAAATACAATCACATTGCATCAAATAGCATCAGGTAAGATCTACCAATATTCACACTACATATCAACTAACAGCATACACAACTCCTGGCCTCGACGTATCTCTTACTTACTTACTTAGTCGTTCCCCTTCTACCGTGAGGTGTAGAGGTTTGGAAGAGAGAGAGCACCAGACTATTCTATCAGCTGTCGTCTTCCTGGCCTGGTTCCATTCTAGTCCTCGGTCCTTCAAAGATTGTCTAATGTTGTCCTCCCAACGGACTCTGGGTCGTCCTGGAGGTCTGGATCCCTGGCTTTTTGTTTCCCATGCTTGTCGTGGTAGCCGATCTTCTCCCATTCTGCTGACATGGCCAAACCATCTTAGTTGGGACTGTTCTATTTGGGTCTGCAGCGGATGGGATTTCAGGCCTTGACGGATCGTCTGGTTGCGGACCATGTCTCTTCTTGTTACTTCAACCACCTTCCTCATACCTCATTTCTGAGGTTTGGATCTGGCTTTTGTGGGTTGTAGTCATTGCCCACGACTCGCATCCATATGTCAAGACTGGGACATAGGTGGAGCGGTATACAGCCATCTTCGTTTTCTTACCAACCTCTTTCTTGCTGAGGAATCCACGATTTATGGCCTGAAAAAGTCTCCCAGCCGCTGCTTTTCGAGTGGCCAACTCTTCTTTGATGCCTCCCTTTCGGTCTATAATAGCTCCGAGATATTTAAAGTGGTCGACCTGCTCCAGGACCTGTTCTCCCAACTTAATCTGATGTTTTCTTTCTTCTCGTGATATCACCATGGATTTTGTTTTAGAGCTGCTTATGACCATCCCTCTCTTCTCCAGCTCTTCCTTCCAGACTTGCAGGTTGGATTGGAGATGTGCCTCTGATTTAGCAATCAGGGCAACATCATCAGCAAATGCCAGCTCCGAAATATAGACCTGTCTCATCTTCCAGTACCCCACTGAATACTTTCTTGTTCTCTCCTTACATGCCTTGATGACATCGTCCATAAGGAGTATGAAGAGGTAAGGTGATAGGATATCACCTTGTCTTACACCAGTGGTGGTCCTGAACTCTTCTGACTTATGGTTTGCTGTCCTCACATAATTTCTGCAAGACTTGTAGAAGCTCTGTATAGCATGAATCAGAGGTGCTGGAATATTCTTCCTTGCCAAACAGTCCCAAAGTTTGCTCCAGGGGACCCTGTCAAACGCCTTTTCCAGATCTATGAAACAAAGATGGATCTCACTCTTATACTCAAGGGCCTTTTCACTCAGCTGTCTGAGTGTGAAGATTAGGTCTTGAGTACTTCGGTTTGCTCGGAATCCGCACTGGACCTCATCCAATTGTGGCTCAGCTAGGCGTCGGAGTCTCTGCTCTAGGATTCTAGAGTAGATTTTACCAGGGACACTGAGAAGGGATATGCCTCTATGGTTTCCACATTGTCGATTGTCACCCTTTTTGAAAATTGGTGTTATGATGGCAATCTCCCAATCCTTTGGTATGGTCTTGTTGCACCATGCTGCCTGTAGGACCTTTAAGAGTAATAGGTCGCCTGATGCTCCCATGTACTTAACCATTTCTGGTGTTATACCATCATGCCCTGCTGCTTTGCCCATCTTGATTTTCTCTAGTGCTGCCCTCAGTTCTTCCATCTTTATGTCATCTTCACCATCATTGGTTTTCTCTTCTGTGCTAGTGGTTATCATTTCTGATGCTTCACCATGCTCACCATCCAGGAGTTCTGAGAAATATTCTTTCCATCTTTCCATTACTTCCTTCGGGGCAGTAAGCAATTTGCCTTGCTTGTCCTTTATAAATTTGAGAGGGCATTGTTTTTCCTTCCTCATGTTCTTTAGGGTCTTATAGAACAATTTCTGGTTTTCTTGTGCATCTTTTTCTAGCTTTTCTCCAAATTCTTCCCAGGACTTCTGTTTTGCTGCTAGCACTTTGTTCTTTGCTTCTGTTCTGAGTGTCACATATTCTCTATATTTTTCCATTTGTCCTGTTGTGTTTTTAGCTCCTAAGTATTGTTTCCATGCCATTTTCTTCTCTCTTATTTTCTCTTTGACTTCCTCTGTCCACCAAGGTGTCCTCTTTCTCTGGTTCCCAAGTCGGACTTCACCGCATGCTTCTGCAGCAGCTGTCTTTATGATATCCTTGAATTTATTCCAGAGGGTTTCCAAGTCATCAGGTCGTTCTTCTGTGTTGCTCACTGCTGTAGCAATAAGCCCCTGATATCTGGTCTTAATTTCTGGCTCTCTCAGCTTGTAGGTCCTAATGCTCATTTCTCCTGCTCGTTTACTTGGTTTCTTGCGTGATGTTGGGCAGTTCCTAGGCTGAGCAACTCTTTCAGTTGTTCGTTTGATTGTTAGCAGGTAGTGATCACTTCCAATCTCTGGCCCCCTCCAGACTCTTGCATCTCGGACATATCTGAATGAGCTTCTCCGAACAATGGCATAGTCGATCACTGACTTCTCATTCTTGGTTGGTTCACATCTAGTGTATGCATGTATGCGCTTATGGGGGAACTTTGTGTTTGTAATGATCAGATTCTGCTCACTGCAGAATCTAAGGAGTCGCTTTCCATTGTCATTGAGAGTATCTTCTCCATATCTTCCGATAACTCCACCCCATCTAGCATGGTCATTTCCAACTCTGGCATTAAAATCTCCGAGCATGATAACTTCATCTAGGCAGTCATCCACTGTCCTTTGAAGCAGCTCGAAGAATTCCTCCTTGACCTCTGCTCTCTCATCCTCATTTGGCCCATACACTATGACCAGGTTGACTATGGTTTCTCCTTCTTTTAGTTTTACAACCATAATGCGCTCCGAGACAAAGTTCCATCCCTTGATACTATCTTTTTGATTTTGGGCCACAATGCAACCCACGCCCCCTTTAGCTCTTTCAGATATGGGTACACCACTGTAGAGCAACGTGTTGCCATCGAGATCCATGACTCCTTGTCCTTTTTTCTTCGTTTCCGTTATAGCCAGGATTTCTAGTTTTGCTTTCCTCATCTCTTCCACCAGCTCCTCTTCCTTCCCATTTATACTTCTTGTGTTCCAAGTTCCATAAGTCGTAGTCCGTAGTCCGTTCCAGTTCGTCGCCTTTAGAATCAGTCTGGTTTTCTCTCTTGTATTGCTCGTAATCATAGTTTAAGACAAACAGGTGATTGGCCTGTTGTGCCTTTGCATGGTGGAGGGGCTGCCTCCTTACGGCCTCCATGCAGGCCGCCCTCCTCCTTTTTCATCCGGGCTTGGGACCGGCATAGGCGGAGTTCGACGTATCTCCAATAACTTTAATATCTGTTCATGGATCCTTCAGTAATTTTATATATATATATATATATATATATATATATATATATATATATATATATATATATATATATATATAATCATCAGCGCTATCTCTTCCTGTAGCTTGCAAACACCGCAGTGCTACTATATATGTTCTTGAATCCCTCCAATAGTAATTTATGGAATCGTCAGCGCTCTCTCTTCCTGTAGCGTTCAAACATCGCAGTGCTACTAATATATATATTCATGGATCCTCTAAGCAATAATACGTATGGCTTCCTGTAGCCTGCAAGCATCGCAGTGCTACCAATATATATTCATGGATCCTCTAAGCAATAATACGTATGGCCTCAAAGAGCAACTGCTGGCATAGCAGTGCAAAGAATCTCTGTCCATGGATCCTTCTAGTAATCATGGATCCTTTCAAATAATAATACGTATGAAATCACAGGCCTATTCACACCAAGGCCTATAACACATCTCTTTAAATAATGTACATCTTATCTTATCTTGACTTATCTGCAGATAATCACTTATAACTCTAATGGATAATCACACGTAGTAAATCCATTAACACCTGTACCAAAAATATCACAGGTACACCTCGAAAACATGGCTACTACATCTTAGCCGTTCACTCGCTGGGGACCCACTTCACGCAATCTTCTTTTCCCAGCACACCAAAGCCAAGCGTGGGGCTAACCCTCTGAGAACTCTCGCTCACAGCTCAAACTTAGCTTAGAAGAATTTATCTCACGCGGTAAGTCAGCCGCAGTGAGAACCGTTCTGAATCTCGAAGATTCGAATATAATATGTTCGTATATTTTTAAATAAATTAACCAGGAGACAAAACCGCTGTCCAAGCGGGATAACCAAAATCCGGCTTGCTTGTTCTAGACTTCTAACAGTTAATTCCCTTGGACTGGAAGTAAGAAAAACAGCCTGCAACACCACTCGATATCTAGGAATGATATTGGACCAACAGCTGAACTGGAATAAACACATAGATAAACTAGTGGAGTCTTGCAGAGGATTGACTAACTTATTAAGATATTTGAAAGGTAATGGATGGGGTGCATGCTAAGACAATGCTCACTTTTTATAAATCTTTTATTAGAGGAAAAATAGATTATGGAAGTATAATATATGACTCTGCTGCACACAGTAACAAGATTAAATTAGCCAGAATTCAGCATCAGGCTTTATGTACAATAGCAGGTGCAATCAGATCAACAGCAATGGGAGCTATAGAGGTGGCTTTAGGAATTATACCCTTAGAATTACGGAGAAAGGAGTTAAGACTAAATTACATGAACAGAGTTATGTTAGATAAGTCTCACCCAGCACATACAGCTTTTACCAGATGCAAACTAACAACTCAGGCCAAGCCAATGAATACCACTAGATACCCTACAGGATGGAAGTGTATGGAGGAAATTGTCCATCTGGGTACATTAATTACATCAATTAATAACAGTTGTGAATACAAGCCAGTGATTCCGCCCTGGGAGATCTAGAAACCAGACACGGACTATCACCTAGCAGAAATACTTAAGAAAACAAATAATATAGAAAATATTAAAAACACCGCCAATAAATATATACAACAAATATCAAAAGACAGCATTACTGTGTACACAGATGGATCCAAGGGAGAGGATGGCAAATTGGGGATAGGAAAATATATTCCAATATGGAAAATGGCAAAAGAATATAGCATCACGTAAAATACATCCATTTTCACTGCAGAGATAGTGGCAATACTAAAAGCAGTAGAAATATTCTCTAATAACCCTCCCAAAAAATTAACAGTTTTAACTGACTTTCTTTCAACAATTAAAGCACTTAGAAACTTACGAGAATGTGGTAGACCTGATATAGCAGAGGAGATATTTCTGGCTATTACATACTTATATTCCAGAGGATGTTCAGTCTTAATTGCTTGGATACCTTCACATGTTGGCATAGAAGGAAATGAAAAGGCAGATAAAGAAGCCAAGAAAGGTAGATCTGATACAAATCTAATAAATGTAGGGATGAGTAAATCAGAGATTAAGAGCTTAATTAAAGATTTAATAACAGATGAATGGAAAGCAGAGTGGGATAAAAATCTGAAAGGAAGACATGCATATAAGATGTTCAAGGCTCCGACAAGAAAATGTCAGATATCTAGGGAATTAAAAATTCCCAGTAATAAGAAACTTCTCAGACTACAGCTGGGAAACGGCTTTTTCAGAATAGAAGAATCAGGATGTCTTCAAGACAATAATATAGAACATTTCTTGTTAAAATGTAAGAGGTATGAACAAATGAGAATACCAATATTAGATTATTTGCAAGCATCCAACTTACTATAAATATAGAAGAGGTGTTGAGAATAGACAGACCTAGGGAACTGCATAATATAGTCAAACAATATTTAACACGAACAAATGTTAATATATAGTGGCTGGGAATGTGAAGGTCTGATGCTGTTCTTACAATGCATATGACTTTTAACAGATGAAATTCAATCTGTTAAAGTCCGTTATATAACTAGAAGAACCACCAGGCATTTACACCCCTCCACTTTAATATTATTCTTGTTCAAAGTTTATTCTTGGTTTATTATTTTATTTCTTATTTTTATTTTATTTATTTAACGTATAAGCACAATTGTGATTGTCCCTATTTACATTGATTTGAAAAATGTGATGCCACTTTCTCATGTCGGCGGTTGTTCATATTATTTGGAATTGAATACAATATATATCCTAATTATAACCCATCAGAGGTTGAACGGGATTTTTTTTTTCATTAATTTAAAAAAAAAATCATGCATTTAATTGCGGTTCGCTATTTTCTTTGATGTATGTTTACAACAGACCTGGTTTTAGCTCACGCCGAACGGATTACCTGTAATTATCTACGCCAGCGACTGGAAACTCGTTCGTTGTAAAAGGTAAATAAACACGGTGAGAACGACGAGATCAAAGACATTGCTCGCCCGATCTTAAGCAGTCTGTACGCTGCCAGGACAGCCTTCTTTAGCTTAAACAACATCTGGAAGTCCTCCCAATACAGCACAAGCACAAAATTAAGATTATATCAGAGCTGTGTGCTTTCTGTGCTTCTCTATGGTGCAGAATGCTGGAGAGTTACAGAGAAGGAAATGTCGAAATTGTCCTCCTTTCACACAACATGCCTAAGAAAAATTCACCGAATCTTTTAGCCGAATACCATCACTAACCAAGATCTGCTTACTCGTAGCAACCAAAAGAACATGCACACCATCATAGCTGGCAGACGCTGGAGCTGGGTTGGTCATGTCCTCAGAAGAGACCCCGATGCCATCACAAGAACAGCTATACTTTGGACCCCTGAAGGAAAACGAAAGAGAGGCCAACCAAAAACAACCTGGCGGAGGACTGTGGAGGCTGAGATGCAGGGAATGAACCAGAGTTGGGGCACTGTACGAAGTATGGCCACCGACCGAGCAAAGTGGAATCAATTTGTTGTTGCCCTACAAGACGCCACTAGGCGTGATGGCCACTGACTGCTTTGACGGTCGGCGGCTAAGGATCAAAGAAGAAGAAGAAGACGCTGCCAGGAGGCGAGAGGGCGGAGAAATGGTGCGATTTTTTTGTCTGATTCGCAGAGAAGCGTGGAAATATGTAAATCTGGACGAGGGTGCTAAATGTATTAAGTCTGGGCTTACCATCAACAGGGGGAAAACAGAAATCATGTACCAACCAGCTCCTGTCACAATTTATACTGAGCCAGTCATCAAGGTAAATGGTGAGAAACTGAATGTTGTGAACAGGTTCACATACCTTGGTAGTACACTATCCCAGAACATCGTCATTGATGATGAGGTGAACACCAGGATCTCCAAAGCCAGCAGCACATTTGGCAGACTATACACCAACGTTTGGCATCGAAGTGGCATTAGTCTACAGACAAAGCTGAAGGTATACAGAGCTGCGGTGCTTCCAGTGCTGCTTTATGCATGTGAAACATGGACTGTATACAGGCGCCACGTAAAAAAGCTCAACCACTTCCATACAGTCTGTCTCAGGAAGATAATGAACATCAAATAGCAAGTCAAGATCCCAGATACCGCCGTTCTTGACAGAGCTGGTATCCCTAGCATCGATACTATTCTGATGAAGTCACAGATTCGCTGGGCAGGTCATGTAGTCCGCATGCCAGACCATCGACTGCCAAAGATACTCTTTTATGGTGAGATGCAGAAGGGTAGACGCTCCTATGGTGGCCAGAAAAAGCGCTTCAAAGACACGCTTAAGGCTTCATTAAAAACCTTTGACATAAACCCAGACACATGGGAAGCTGCTGCGCAAGACCGAACTGCTTGGCGCACATCTCTTCGTAAAGGTGCAGTGGCATGCGAATCTTCCAGAAGAGCAGCAGCGGAACAGCGGAGACAAACTAGAAAAGATCGTGAAATAAAACCTTCACATGAAGCAAACATTCCCTGCCCACACTGTCCGAGATCCTTCCAGGCCCGCATCGGGCTCATCAGTCACCTTCGTACTCATAGACTATCCTAACATCCTAATAATTGGATGAACAGAGTGGTCTTCATCACTTGTGATGGACGAACAACACAACACAACACAACAACACACAAGTCTGGGCTAATTTCTTCAAATTGAATATATAAGCCCCAGCATTTTAAACCCAATATTCAGTACTCCTCAGATTTTAAAGAAATCTAGCGCCGAGTTCTAGAATACCTTGTATAAGTGTAGTTCTTAGTTTCTCGGTGGAGATAGGCTATAATTCTGTTTGGAGGTAATAATATTTACTAGTATTTTTGACTGATTTTAGAGGTGAAATAGTCAATTACATTTCATTAGTTTTTTTTTTTTTTTTTTGTGCTGAGTGATTTACTAGATAGGTCCGTCATTTTATATTTCTCTAGGTTTTACTGTGTTACAGTGAATAGCAGAATAAATTATATTTTCTAGCTTAACTCTTCCAGCTATAATATAAGTTTTATTAACTGCTAGTAACTTGTCAGAGAATATTATAACCAACTAAGTAAATACACAGATGCCTCATGACTATTGACGAAATATGTGTTTATTTCTAATTCATGATGATTGATTTTTTTAGAATTTATTTCACGGGAGTTTTAAACGATGAGACAAGCTCTAAGCTTGCAGTTTATAATTTAAGTTAAATAACCGAAGTGGACAAATATATTATTTTTCGCGAGGTAGGATAGGATTGAGAATACTGTTATGGTTAAGTATTTTATATTTTTCTCTTCCTTTACACAGTACTGGGTCAACCCAAAATCTACCAGCAGCGTACATGTATATCAGAGAATAACTAGACGAAAGAACAATTCTGATATTAATACTGTAACTGGGCATATAGATCCAGAGTTCTTTCACTAAATCAAGTTTTTTTTTTTTTTTTCAGTCAGCCCGTGGTGGTGACTAAATTAAACATTTGACATTTTCAAACTTGTGACATTTCCTGAATAACAACCACTGTGTTGTGAAGAAGATCTATCCTGAACATATTTATTTA
Source organism: Oreohelix idahoensis (assembly GCA_024509875.1). NCBI lineage: Eukaryota > Metazoa > Mollusca > Gastropoda > Stylommatophora > Oreohelicidae > Oreohelix > Oreohelix idahoensis. The sequence continues at coordinate 214,179 of JAMPIV010018150.1, read as the reverse complement.
CCTGACACTCGATGTAGCGATCGAATATTCCACGATACTGTACCCTTGTGAACATTAGATCTTTTAAGTATTTTCCTACCTGGACAAAATTGAAGTGACCTAATCAGCATCCTACTAATAGTAACGAATCAAGCGTTTCCCAAGATTTGAATTCATTAGCCTTGGAGAAACTGGGGCTTGTTTCACCAAAACACAACCTTGGATGGTCTGTGTGTGTACCTAAATGATTGTTCCAGTTGTTGTGAAAGCACCTAGTAGGTAAGAGTGACTGATTGTGATCACAGGTTTGTCAGAGCGAGAGAAAGCAGGGATGAATAATTCTTTCATTGTATAACAAATGTACTCATTTGATTGTTTTCTTCTTAAGTATTACAGATGCTGTCTATTTCAGAATAGATTAACGTATAACCCCTGTTCTTTACTGTAGAGGGAAACCCTAGACCATAGTGTATAAACCTTTAACCTTTTGGGGGTTAATCACCTTTCTTCTAACGGGCTTCTGTCTTAACAGAGGGAGGGAGGATTTCATCTATGAGTCTAACTCTTTATTAATTCATTAACCAATGTTTATTTTGTATTGATTTGATAGTCAAAATTTATTGCTGTTGTGAGGTTATTTATGATAAATAAAATTTACATAAACTTTATTCACCTGTGTCGGTCAGCTCGTCCAAACAAATCCATATGTGGGTGTGTCTGTGAGTGGTTGAGATATATTAATATATATTTGGGAAATCTGTCTGAATAACAAGTTCTGTTGTAGAGATAGGCTGAGCGAGAGAAGTTTCTCGAGTTTCAGGGACAGACTCTACCTATTTTCCACCATCTCACTCGTGAAAAGCTATTTCTTATATTATCTCTCACTGAGTCACTACATGTTCTAATCTATTCAGAAGGGACCAATCTTTGTCTTAATTCCCCTATCAAAAATCTACGACAAAAAGTCAAACACGTTCACAAAAAAGATAAACACTTTCGCAAAAAAAAAAAAAGATTTAAAAAGATTATCCATACTCGCAAAAACAAAGCGACAGATCAAAGTCATCATTGACGTTGCCGATGGAACCTTCGCCATTTCCGTTACCAGAAGCAGAGGTGTCCATTTAGCACCAAGGGCGGATCCTATTTTTTGCACCCCTACCCCCATAAACACACTTACACGTGTACATTTAGCAACAAGTACTATCATAATAGTGTCCGATGACACCCTTATCTTGGCTGTCACACAGAGCGTACCGCCCTCCCACACACCCTTAATACGCCACTAGTCAGAAGTATAGTGTTTGATGATGCAGTGAAGTCCTTACAACATTTATTCAAAAACAACAGCTAGGCTCTATTTTTTACAATAGCGTCAAGAAGGTGCAGCTGCTTTGTGTTTCTTGCTTTTACCTTAAATGATATTACAAGAGAGAATATGCTCTCATCTATGGCATTACACACTGGGATTATTACACATGTAAAGGCACATGCAGCGATCTATTTAAATTCCTTATGTTGGAGTACACCGATCCAAAACAGTTCACTTTCTGTGGGAAGTCCATCTTTCTTAAATTGTGGTTCCTCTCTAAAATAAACAAAAGTTGTTTTTCTGTACTGCTCTTCTATTTACTTACTTAGTCGTTCCCCATCTACCGTGAGGTGTAGAGGTTTGGAAAAGAGAGCGCCAGACTATCATATCGGCTGTCTTCCTCCTGGCCTGGTTCCATTCTAGTCCTCGGTCCTTCAAAGATTGTCTAATGTTGTCCTCCCAGCGGACTCTGGGTCATCCTGGGGGTCTGGATTCCTGGCTCTTTGTTTCCCATGATTGTCGTGGTAGGCGATCTGCTCCCATTCTGCAGACATGGTCAAACCATCTTAGTTGGGACTGTTCTACTTGGATTTGCAGGGGGTGGGATTTTAGGCCTTGACGTATCGTCTGCTTGCGGACCATGTCTCTTCTTGTTACTTCAAACACCTTCCTCAGATACCTCATTTCTGAGGTTTGGATCTGGCGTTTGTGGGTTGTGGTCACTGCCCATGACTCGCATCCATATGTCAAGACTGGGACGTAGGTGGAGCGGTATACAGCCATTTTCGTTTCATTACCAACCTTTCTCTTGCTGAGGAATCCTCGATTTATGTCCTGAAAAAGTCTCCAAGCTGCTTTTCGAGTGGCCAATTCTTCTCTGATGCCTCCCTTTCGGTAATTAATAGCTCCAAGGTATTTGAAGTGGTCGACCTGCTCCATGACCGATTTTCCCAGCTTAATATGATGTCTTCTTTCTTCTCGTGATATCACCGTGGATTTTGTTTTAGAGCTGCTTATGACCATCCCTCTCCTCCAGCTCTTCCTTCCAACCTTGCAGGTTGGATTGGAGATGTGCCTCTGATTTAGCAATCAGGGCAACATCATCAGCAAATGCCAGCTCTGAAATACAGACCTGTCTCATCTTCCAGTACCTCACTGACTACTTTCTTGTTCTCTCCTTACATGCCTTGATAACATCGTCCATGAGGAGTATGAAAAGATAAGGTGACAGTATATTACCTTGTCTTACACCAGTGGTGGTCCTTAACTCTTCTGACTTATAGTTTGCTGTCCTCACATAATTTCTGAAAGAAGTGTAGAAGCTCTGTATAGCGTGAATCATAGGTGCTGTAATGTTCTTCCTTGCCAAATAGTCCCAAAGTTTGCTCCAGGGGACCCTGTCAAACGCCTTTTCCAGATCTATGAAACAAAGATGGATCTCACTCTTATACTCAAGGGCCTTTTCACTCAGCTGTCTGAGTGTGAAGATTATGTCTTGAGTACTTTGGTTTGCTCGGAATCCGCACTGGACTTCATCCAATTTTGGCTCAGCTAGGCGCCGCAGTCTCTGCCCAGGATTCTAGAGTAGATTTTACCAGGGACACTGAGAAGGGATATGCCTCTGTGGTTTCCACAGTGTCGATTGTCACCCTTTTTGGAAATTGGTGTTATGATTGCAATCTCCCAATTTTTTCGTACGGCCTTGTTGCACCACGCTGCCTGTAGGACCCTTAAGAGTAATAGGTCGCCTGATGCTCCCATGTACTTAACCATTTCTGGTGTTATACCATCATGCCCTGCTGCTTTGCCCATCTTGATTTTCTCCAGTGCTGCCTTCAGTTCTTCCATCTTTATGTCATCTTCACCACAATTGGTTTTCTCTTCTGTGCTAGTGGTTATCATTTCTGATGCTTGACCTTGCTCACCATCAAGGAGTTCTGAGAAATGTTCTTTCCATCTTTTCATTACTTCCTTTTGGCAGTAAGCAATTTGCCTTGCTTGTCCTTTATACATTTGAGAGGGCATTGTTTTTCCTTCCTCATGTTCTTTAGGGTCTTATAGAACAATTTCTGGTTTTCTTGCGCATCTTTTTATAGCTTTTCTCCAAATTCATCCCAGGACTTCTGTTTTGCTGCTAGCACTTTGTTTTTTGTTTCTGTTAGGAGTGTCACATATTCTCTATATTTCTTTATTTGTCCTGCTGTGTTTTTAGCTCCTAAGTATTGTTTCCATGCCATTTTCTTCTCTTTTATTTTCTCTTTGACTTCCTCTGTCCACCAATGTGTCCTCTTTCTCTTGTTCCCAAGTCGGACTTCACCACATGCTTCTGCAGCAGCTGTCTTTATGATGTCCTTGAATTTAAGCTACAGGGTTTCCAAGTCATCAGGTTGTTCTTCTGTGTTTCTCAACGCTGTAGCAATAAGCCCCTGATATCTGGTCTTAATTTATGGTACTCTCAGCTTGTAGGTCTTTATGCTCATTCCTCCCTTTCGTTTACTTTGTTTCTTGCATGATGTTGGGCAGTTCCTAGGCTGTGCAACTCTTTCAGTTGTTCTTTTGATTGTAAGCAGGTAGTGATCACTTCCAATCTCTGGCCCCCTCCAGACTCTAGCATCCCGGACATATTTGAATGAGCTCCTCCTAACTGTGGCATAGTCGATCACTGACTTCTCATTCTTTGTTGGTTCATATCTAGTGTATGCATGTATGCACTTATGGGGAAACTTTGTCCTTGTAATGATCAGATTTTGCTCACTGCAGAATCTAAGGAGTCGCTTTCCATTGTAATTGAGAGTATCTTCTCCATATCTTCCGATTACTCCACCCCATCTAGCATGGTCATTTCCAACACTGGCATTGAAATTTCCGAGCATGATAATTTCATCTAGGCAGTCATCAACTGTCTTTTGAAGCAGCTCGAAGAATTCCTCCTTGACCTCTGCCCTCTCATCCTCATTTGGCCCATACACTATGACCAGGTTGACTATGGTTTCTCCTTCTTTTAGATTTACAACCATAATGCGCTCCGAGACATATTTCCATCCCTTGATACTATCTTTTTGGTTTTTGACCACAATGCAACCCACGCCCCCTTTAGCTCTTTCAGATGTGGATACACCACTGTAGAGCAGCGTGTCGCCATCGAGATCCATGACTCCTTGTCCCTTTTTCTTCGTTTCCGTTATAGCCAGGATTTCTAGTTTTGCTTTCCTCATCTCTTCCACCAGCTCTTCTTCTTTCCCATTTATACTTCTTGTATTCCAAGTTCCATAAGTCCGTAGTCCGTAGTCTGTTCCAGTTCGTCGACTTTAGAATCAGTCCGGTTTTCTCTCTTGTCGTTTACATAATCGTGATTTAAAGCAAACAGGTGATTGGCCTGTTGTGCCTTTGCATGGTGGAGGGGCTGCCTCCTTATGGCCTCCAGGCAGGCCGCCCCCTCCTTTTTCAGCCGGGCTTGGGACCGTCCTAGGCGGAGTTACTGCTCTTCTAATGCGATGAAATTGTTTTCTGCAATGTGTATAAAAGGTTACTCTGAAACTGAGATCTTGTTCAAAATTATCACAGGGGTCAGTTATGAGGGGCCTTGAAAAGCATCTCAAGCTCAGTGAAATCTACGTCTAACTTGTCTGATAGATTCTTTTTGCACAGACGCACTTCTTTCCGTGACATTTTCTTGTTCTTAATGGACCTACCTCAAGGTCCATGTTCTGCTGTAGAGAACCTATTCTATGCTGTTAAGAACTTAACACCAAAATTATCTTCATCATCATCATTCCTTTTTGTTCTATTCTGGGCTGACTTTTTCAGCTGTGCCCAAGTCATTCCAATTTCCTTAGCCTCCTCTTCAATACTTCTTCTCTAAGTTCTCTTTTGGCTTCCTCACTCTTCTTTTCCCCTGTGGATTCCAGTCATGGGCGACTCTGGCTATGGCTGTGGAACAACCGCAATGGGCAATGGAAATCGTGACAATAAACGCTGCGGTACAGAAAACACCAGGAATTTTTCTAAGTCCACAAAACGCTGAGTGACTGAGGGGCAACAGGCGATGTATATTATAGGAGGTGTCAGTGTCAGAATTTCAGTGGCTAGGCTCGGCGGCTTCGCGATGGTGTCTCAGTGTGTGCGACGGAACGAACGGAATAATTTGTCTTCTCTTTGTTACTTTCACAATTGCCTCCACGGCTGGCGGAGTTGTGGATTAAAGTTGCTACCATAAGTGAAATGGGTTCATTTTCGATACAAGACAACAGGAGGCTGAGACGCTTGGGAGTCATGACCCAAGTGGGCCCGCCCCCCTTAGAGTGTAAAGGAGTATACTGGGCCGAAACACTTGTCTGATGGGGGGACTTCTTCTGATGATCAGATTGCCTCCTGTTGTATCGCTCTGTAAAGAGTTTCCTATCATAGTTACATGGTCAAACCAGTGACGATCGGGAAAAGACCGATTGACTTCTGGAAAGACAGATGAAACTGGGAAAGACTAGAAACCGGCTGACCGGGTTAGCACCCCGTAAGCTGTATTCAATTGCTACAGGACCCAAAAATGATAGATGCCCCCAGGATTCACCGAAAGGGGGGGAGAATGATGAATCCACAGGCGCCTCATTGGAATCGACCAGACCCGTTACACGGACTTCGAGCTCTGAACAACGGCTGGAATTTCCATGTGCCTGTGGTAGGGAGTTCTCTACTCAGAGAGGAATGAAAATCCACCGAACGAAAAAGGGGTGTGGGAGGTCATCTGGGGGAAATCAACAGCGCTCTGTCTCGACGGATAAGACGTTAGAAGAACGCAGCCAGGAGTCAATCCACAGTGCTGAGTACATTCAAGTTGATCTGCCTGATGATGATCTCACACACTTCTTGGACGGGAAGAGAGATGCAATCAAGTTTCCACCTGCCAGTGCAAAAGGGCTTTGGGAACAGCTGGACGAAGCCTTGGCAAAAGAGTTGGATAACAACCTGAAGCAGATAAGTTTGGAGAAGAAGCTGGAAATCTTCGGCGACATAATATATCTGCACTGTCGCAAAGTGTTCGGAGTGAGGGAGGCAAGGGAAAGTAACCCACCACGAAAAAGTAGAAGACAAATTAAAATAGAAGAAATCAGGAAACAGAAGAAGCATGCCCGAAAACTTTTCAAGAACGCAGTTGCCACAGAGAAGGAAGGGTTACGACAGGTTTGGGAGCACCTGAAAGGCCAACATAATGCCCTTTGTAGAGCAGAAAGGTTGTGCAGGAAGAGAAGGAAGACTCGAAGGGATAGGGAAAGATTCTTCAGGGAGCCCTTCAAGTTTGCCAAAGAACTGTTTGAGCAGCCACGGTCGGGTATGCTAAACATCAAGAAAGAAGACCTGGAAGAACACCTTAGAATGACATATTCAGATGGTCGCAAAGATGAGGGCTGACCTGAATTTTTGGTGTGCGTATCTCATCGGTAGGCGTCACAACATCGCTTCACTGAAGCTAAAATCCCCTGCACTTAATAATTTTCCCACCCTATTCTTCTTAAAGATTGCAACGAGAAGGTTATCCAATTTTCAAATTTATTTAACACACATGCACCATCTATGTTAATATTAAATCCCTTTCACCCCTTGTCTTCTGACTACATAACCACTTAAATAGCACAACTAATTAATACACAAACCACACACGCATAAATTCACTACACATTATCATAATCAAATGCGGTTACTCGGACCTCACACAGTAAAATTATCTCAAAAGCCGCTACACAAATCATAGATACTGTTGGTTTATACATAGTATAATTATAGACAAAACTTACACTACACTGGCTCTAGTTTTGTATAAGTAAGCAATTGATGGCACTCCTGACTAATACAAATTAAATTAAATCCCAGAAGAAAGCTTACTCTAACATGCTAAAATCCTATATAAAAAACTTCCTACACAGCTATTAATTTATGAACATACCCAAGCTTCCGAATTTCCCGGACCGAGCAGACGGCAATGGTGCTATTCACGGCACAAATTCTTGGACTAGTGAGCGATAAATACTTTTGACGCTCACTGTATATATTGTGAATAGGCTGATGCAATACAGACGCAGTGAATCATCACGTCTGGCATCATCTATCAGGAACCGCTTTTAACCAACCTTTGACCTACTATCATGCCTGCATATAAATTAATTCGAACCCACCCAATAACATAATAAGCTAACCACTGACTCAGTGTTTACCGAGCAAATCACACAATTATTGCTGCTCACTGGCTGAAATTATACTCCCCCCGCCCTTTCCCTACAAATAAAAGGGTTGGGGAAGGTTGTCTGAGTAATCCAACCACCATAAAATAATCCAGAATTAATTAATTACGCACTCTAACGCCATAAGAATAATTAAAGAACAAAAAAAAAAAATAAATAAATGGAACAAAAAAATGGGGCGAGTTGAAAATAAAAATAACAGTAACTCATCACATGGTGTGGGAGATCATGTCTTTCCACAACTTCTTGTCTCCAGTACAATTTATCAATTCTGCTGTTGATTTCTTTCCATGGTACGATGTCAAACAGTCCAGTATTTGCTCTCTTTGACTTCCCCTATCTCTTTTTTTCCCTCAATCTTACCTGTTGTTACGATATATTCCAGCTTTCCTCTTCAATCTTCTCATAACATGCCGAAAAAAAGTGGATTGCTTCTTTCTAACTTGTGAAATAAGTTTCCTTTGCTCATTGGCCTCTTTCATGACATCTTTATTATCCTTTTGACTGTCCATGGTATTTTTAACATTCTTTTGTAAAATTACATCTCTGTGACCTCTAGTGCCTCCCCTGCTTCTTTACCAATTGTCAGTGACTCACTCCCATATGTAAGAATTGGTTCTATATAACACTGAAGAACTCTCTGTCTTACTTCCAATAACAATGAATTGTTGTATAAAATACTCTTCATTGTACAGAAAGCTGCTTGTGCTTGAGCTATTCTGCTCTTTATTTGTGAGATGCATCTTCCATCCGTTGTTATTAATGTGAACAGGTATTTGAATTTATTTTGTTTTTAAACTGTTTCATTCACTTTGATAGCGCATTTTGTGGAAGCCATTTTCTTTGAGACGACCATTACTTCTGTCGTTTTTCTATTAAGGCTGAGGCCTTTATTTTCACGGTCTATCACTATTGTATCAACCATTTCCTGCAGATCCTTTTCACTTTTTGCTATTACGACAGTATCATCAGCGTATCTCAAGTTGTTTAAATTACGTTCGTCAAATGATATTCCTGGCATGTCCTCTAGAGATCTCATTATATTTCCACTGTACAGATTGAGCAGATCCGATGACAGCACCCACCCCTGCCTGACACCCTTTTTTACTTGCTGATTTGTTCCTTTTTGGCTTTAAGGGTCCTACAGGCAGCGTGGTGCAACAAAACCATACGAAAGGACTGGGAGATTGCCATCATTACACCAATTTTCAAAAAGGGTGACAATCCACAATGTGGAAACCATAGAGGCATATCCCTTCTCAGTGTCCCTGGTAAAATCTACTCTAGAATCCTAGAGCAGAGACTCTGACGCCTAGCTGAGCCACAATTGGATGAGGTCCAGTGCGGATTCCGAGCAAATCAAAGTACTCAAGACCTAATCTTCACACTCAGACAGCTGAGTGAAAAGGCCCTTGAGGATAAGAGTGAGATCCATCATTGTTTCAAAGATCTGGAAAAGGCGTTTGACAGGGTCCCCTGGAGCAAACTTTGGGACTGTTTGGCAAGGAAGAACATTCCAGCACCTCTGATTCATGCTATACAGAGCTTCTACAAGTCTTGCAGGAATTATGTGAGGACAGCAAACCATAAGTCAGAAGAGTTCAGGACCACCACTGGTGTAAGACAAGGTGATGTCCTGTCACCTTATCTTTTCATTTTCTACATGGACGATGTTATCAAGTCATGTAAGGAGAGAACAAGAAAGTATTCAGTGGGGTACTGGAAGATGAGACAGGTCTGTATTTCAGAGCTGGCATTTGCTGATGATGTTGCCCTGATTGCTAAATCAGAGGCACATCTCCAATCCACCCTGCAAGTCTGGAAGGAAGAGCTGGAGAAGAGAGGGATGGTCATAAGTAGCTCTAAAATAAAATCCATGGTGATATCACGAGAAGAAAGAAGACATCAGATTAAGCTGGGAGAACAGGTCCTGGAGCAGGTCGACCACTTTAAATATCTCGGAGCTATTATAGACCAAAAGGGAGGCATCAAAGAAGAGTTGGTCACTTGAAAAGCAGCAGCTAGGAGACTTTTTCAGGCCATAAATCGAGGATTCCTCAGCAAGAAAGAGGTTGGTAAGAAAACGAAGATGACTATGTACCGCTCCACCTATGTCCCAGTCTTGACATATGGATGTGAGTCATGGGCAATGACTACAACCCATAAAATCCAGATCCAAACCTCAGAAATGAGGTAACTGAGGAAGGTGGTTGAAGTAACAAGAAGAGACATGGTCCGCAACCAGACGATACGTCAAGGCCTAAAATCCCACCTCCTGCAGACCCAAGTAGAATAGTGCCAACTAAGATGGTTTGGCCATGTCTGCAGAATGGGAGAAGATCGGCAACCACGACAAGCATGGGAAACAAAGAGCCAGGGATCCAGACCCCAGAGTCCACTGGGAGGACAACATTAGACAATCTTTGAAGGACCAAGGACTAGAATGGAACCAGGCCAGGAGGAAGACAGCCGATTGGATAGTCTGGCGCTCTCTCTTCCAAACCTCTACACCTCACGGTAGAAGGGGAACGACTAAGTAAGTATACTACTCGTCAAAAGTCAAGGGCCACTTAGAAAAACCTTGGTTGAAACCATAAAACAAATCTGATATAAATGTAATTGGTATCAGTCAAAATGGTATTTATTGAATACCAAATTGACATGTCATGTAAAGAAATGGAAACACACATTCAAACGCAATGAAGCTGTGAAGTGTGTCACCCACCTTTTCAAAAGTCACACAATAGATATTGGACAAATAGACAATTCAAAATCGGGTATGACCACCGTTTGCAGCAAGGCATTCAGGACAGCGTAGATGCAGACCCCCAGAGTCCAATGGGAGGACAACATTAGACAATCTTTGAAGGACCAAGGACTAGAATGGAACCAGGCCAGGAGGAAGACAGCCGATTGGATAGTCTGGCGCTCTCTCTTCCAAACCTCTACACCTCACGGTAGAAGGGGAACGACTAAGTAAGTATACTACTCGTCAAAAGTCAAGGGCCACTTAGAAAAACCTTGGTTGAAACCATAAAACAAATCTGATATAAATGTAATTGGTATCAGTCAAAATGGTATTTATTGAATACCAAATTGACATGTCATGTAAAGAAATGGAAACACACATTCAAACGCAATGAAGCTGTGAAGTGTGTCACCCACCTTTTCAAAAGTCACACAATAGATATTGGACAAATAGACATTTCAAAATCGGGTATGACCACCGTTTGCAGCAAGGCATTCAGGACAGCGTAGATGCATCGAGTCCACAAGTGTCCGAAGAGTATCCTGAGGAACAACTTGCCATTCCTGAAGCAGAAATGCAGTCAGCTGTGCAACATCCATTGGCAGGGGGTGATTTGTTGACAATCTTCGACCAAGGACATCCCAGAGGTGCTCAATCGGAGAAAGGTCAGGTGAATGAGCTGGCCACGCCATCCTGATGATCCCATGTTGCTGAATAAACTCATTCACCACACGAGCTCGATGGGGTCGAGCGTTATCATCTTGGAGGATGGCATTACCACCTATGGCCTCCAGAGCAAGCTGGACAATTGGTCTCAAGATTTCATTCTGGTATCTTGGGCCGGTCAAGTTGCCTCGGATGATGTAGAGAGGGGTCCTGCCGTGTCTGTAGAAGCCTCCCCAGACCATGACAGAACCCCTACCATAACGATCCACCTCTCGAATTGTGTCATCAGTAAATCGCTCTCTTGGTCATCTCCAAACTCGAATCCTGCCATCATTGAATGACACAGTGAAGCGAGATTCATCAGTTAAGAGAACTTGACTCCATTGTTGCCTTGTCCATTGGATGTGCTTGCGACACCAAGCAACACGGGCTCTGCGATGAGCAGGAGTAAGAGGGATTCTGACTGCAGGACGTTGAGTAGCCAGTCCAAATTCATGTAAACGTCTGCGAAAGGTGCTTTGACTGCCATTAACGTTTAGTTTGTCTCAGCTGACATCTTAGAGTGGAACAAGTCACTGTTCGATGGCGCAGGGCTGACAACAAGAGGTACCGGTCATCATGTCTATTGGTGCATCTAGGGCGACCTGGCCGGTGGCGATCCTCCACATTTCCTGTGGCCTGAAATCTCTCCAAAATTCTTTGGATAGTAGAGTGTGACACTGCTAGCCGTCTTGCAACCTGACGGACAGATAAACCACTTTCAACCCAGGCTATAGCCCTCATTCTTTGTAAGGTGTCAAGACTTCTTCTTGGTGGCATGGTTTTTGCAAGTGACGAAACTACCTTAAGTCTGCTGATTTTAAAACAAATTAAGAGTGAACTCTGTTCACAAAAAGTCGCCATTGCACGTGGAATGTCAATCAGCACGATTACTTCACTTGTTTGGTTGTACGGAAGTTTGAAAAAACAGATTAAAAATGTGAATTTATGGTCAGCAAACCAAATTGCACGTGATCACCATGGTTGTCGGTGAGTTGTTTTTATGCTTAACGTGCATAGAGGACTGTCAGAGGAAGATATTGCACCCATTTTTACTAAAAACTTCCTTCATTTAATCATTCTATGCGCTTATATAAAAGTGTATTGAAAATAATAGGGTGGCCCTTGACTTTTGACGAGTAGTATAAGTATTTATGATTAGTGAGATAGGCAGAAGGAGGAAAACCAAAAAAACATTTTGAGATGGGAACTGGAGGCAGACATGAAAGATAAAAAAAGTTATAATAAGACATTGAACAGATGCCACATTACGTAAAGGCTTGGCATACATTTGTTGAGGCCCACTGCTCCTTAGGAAACTAGTCTCTCAATGTGACCAAAGAAAAAAAGTAGCACACATAAAATATTTATAGCACTTTTCGTTTTAATGGCACAATTTGAGCATCCATAGAAAACACTGCATCAGAAACATCATAATTACATGGCTTCTTTTCTGTATGTCTGAATATGTTCTTAGCTAACAGGCAGAGGCCACACTTTGCAATAAGAAAATCACATTTATAAGACCTCTCCGTAGTATATCACAAAATATAGCACCACGGAGATTACATTTATCTTGCTCAACTTTCTGAGATGCATGTCTGGAGTCATCTTTAATTGACCACCTGCTATACACAATGCTACAGTACACATTTGTGGAAGTGAACCTCTGTGACACTAATTACACCCTTAATGATGCTGGAAATCATCCACACACTTCAGGGATTCTCTCTGTGGTGAAACATGTTGAGAACCCAGCATTGCACACTAAGCTTTGGTTCCCAGACGTTGTTCTTTAGCTTTGACCTGGTTGACTGCATGTAGAAGGATCTCACTATGGAACCATTGATAAGCAGGGCAACTGAGAAATGGCTCAGGATGTGACAATTCCTTTGGAAAGCACAGAACCAGAGCACAGTATTTTAGCTCTGCATAGTTGGCGCAGTATGCCAAACACTTCTTACTCCTACCTTGGGACCCCTATGCGATTATCCTTTAAATGCAATCTAAGCTGGAGAAACTGGAGCTGATGACTTTAACTCAACATGTTTCAGAATGGTAAAATGCCACAAGAAAAGCCTAGATCTTCAGTGTTACCAAAGGTTATTGAACTCACTACTGGCTGCAAAAGAGTGAGAAGCTCAGCAGCCCTATTAAACAACAAATCTGGTTGAGATTTCAATTTACACAACAAAATACTTTTTTCACTACCAATTTGAAAAATGTCCACAGGAAGTGATCAAATAATTTAAACCATCAAGATATTTTGTGAATAGGGGGCTGAAGAATAATGAATGAGTAAACTTGCATTTCAAACATCAAGCTTACAAACTGTGTAAGGTAAACATCACATAAATTTTCTCTGATGTAAGTCCAGTGTGCAGTTTTAGAATACAGACTTGAGTAAACTCAACACCACAAACTTCTCACTCAGATAGTTCCTCCCATGTATGCCTTCTTTTGTGTAATTCTAGAACACAGACTTGAGACAACCTAATACAACAAACACCACATTTATACATCTCTCCAATGCATACCTGTCATTCTGCTAGGACAAAAACCTGTACGCAGGACCAAAAAAATCATTACAAACACCCAAAAATCCTTACGCAAAAAATGATTTAATAAATTATACACAATAGTTTTAAAATGAGAATTGACACATACAAATCTATTAGCATTTGAATTAGTGTGATATAAAACATGCTAATAGTCTGATGCTGTTCTTTACATATAACAAACTAAGTGATCGTGAGGTACTATTCTTTCGATGCACAGTATGTTGTATTATAATCAACACGTGCACTTTTAGCACTTTGCACTTGTGGGGTTAAAGTCTACACAGCATGTATCAATGTTAATCTTACACTGTAAAAAAGATATGAATGTGTCTGCATTCATGGACCTCCTGCAGCCTGTGTGGATTTTTTTTATTGGAAAATAAAGCAGCAAAGTTTACGCAAACAAAATGTTTTTAGTTATGTAGGGCAGACACAGAATATTATGACATTAATTTATTGGAAATGTTTAAATGATCAAAATATAACTGGAAAGATTAGGAGAATGACAAAAAAAAAAAAAAACATGAGGCAAAGCAAACAGCTAACAGCACCAACAAAGAATGAACCAAATTATGAACAAAATATCAAATCCAGGAAGAAAAACGTAGCACCAAAAATTTAAAATTATTTAAGAGTTGGTAGCCTAGACCAGTGATAATAGATTGCCACTTTATAAAAAAAAAAAGCAGCAATCTCGACCGCTGGGTAAAAGTAGGTAGGCCTACTCAATGCAAATGTACTTTTTTCTAATTTTGTAGGGCCTACACATAATTTTATGAGATTAATTTATTGGAAAGATTTAAATGGTCAAAATATAACTGGAAAGATTAAGAGAACGACTAAAATAAAATACAATGAAGCAAAGCAAACAGCTAACAGCAAAAAATATAAAGTTAACCAAATTATGAACAGAATATCAAATCTTGGATTAAAAAAATTAAAAGAATTATTATTTAAAAGTTGGTAGCCTAAATCAGTGATAATAGATCGCCATTTTATTAAAAAATTAAGCAGTGAATCTTGCCTGCTAGAATAAAGTAGGCCTACTCAATGCAAACAAACTTTTTTTTCTAGTTATGTAGGGCCTACATAGAATATTATGACATTAATTTATCGGAAATATACTGAAGGGCAAGATATAACTGGAAAGATTAAGACAGCAAGTAAATTGCAATGAAGCAAAACTTACTTACTTAGTAGTTCCCCTTCTACCGTGAGGTGTAGAGGTTTGGAAGAGAGAGTGCCAGACTATCCTATCAGCTGTCTTCCTCCTGGCCTGGTTCCATTCTAGTCCTCGGTCCTTCAAAGATTGTCTAATGTTGTCCTCCCAGCAAACTCTGTGTCAGCCTGGGGGTCTGGATACCTGGCTCTTTGTTTCTCATGGTTGCCGATCTTCTCCCATTCTGCAGACATGGCCACACCATCTTAGTTGGGACTGTTCTACTTGGGTCTGCAGGGGGTGGGATTTTAGGCCTTGGTGTATCGTCTGGTTGCGGACCATATCTCTTCTTTTTACTTCAACCACCTTCCCATACCTCATTTATGAGGTTTGGATCTGGCTTTTGTGGGTTGTAGTCATTGCCCATGAATTGCATCCATATATCAAGACTGGGACATAGGTGCAATGGTATACAGCCATCTTCGTTTTCTTACCAAAATCTCTCTTGCTGAGGAATCCTCGATTTATGGCCTGAAAAAGTTTTCCAGCTGCAGCTTTTCGAGTGGCCAACTCTTCTTTGATGCCTCCCTTTTGGTCTATAATAGCTCCTAGATAATTAAAGTGGTCGACCTGCTCCAAGACCTGTTCTCCCAGCTTAATCTGATATCTTTTTTCTTCTCGAGATCTCACCATGGATTTTATTTAAGAGCTGCTTATGACCATCCCTCTCTTCTCTAGCTCTTCCTTCCAGACTTGCAGGTTGGATTGGAGATGTGCCTCTGATTTTGCTCCATAAACATCACATTTATAAGGTTTCTCTCCTGTGTGTGTCCTTTTGTGATTCTTTAAATGATCATTTTGAGAAAATTCTGCTCCACAAGCATCAAACATAAGTTTTCTCTCCTGTGTGTGTCCTTTTGTGACTCTTCAAAGCACCGATCTGAGAACATCCTGCACCACAAACATCACATGTGTAAGGTTTATCTCCTGTGTGTGTCCTTTTGTGACTCTTTAAAGCATCAATCTGATATAATTCTGCTCCACAAACATTGCACAGAAGTTTTCTTTCCTGTGTGTGTCCTTCTGTGGCTCTTTAAATAATCATCTTGAGAAAATTTTGCTTCACAAACATCACATTTAGAAGGTTTCTCTCCTGTATGTGTCCTTTTGTGACTCTTTAAATTATCATTTTCGGAATATTCTGCTCCACAAACATCACACTTATAAGGTTTCTCACCTGTGTGTGTCCTTTTGTTGCTCTTTAAATGATCATTTTGAAAAAATTTTGCTCAACAAACATCCCACTTATATGGTTTCTTTCCTGTGTGTGTCCTTTAAATGATCATTTCGAGAAGATTCTGCTCCACAAACATCACACTTATAAGGTTTCTTTCCTGGTGTGTCCTTGTGTGAAACTTTAAGCCATCACTCCGAGAATATTTTGCTCCCCAGACATCACACTTATAAGGTTTCTCTCCTGTGTGTATCCTTTTGTGACTCTTTATATAATCATTTTTTTTTTAAATTTTGCTCCACATACATCACACATATAAGGTTTTTATACTGTGTGTGTCCTTTTGTGACTGTTTAAAGCACCACTTTGAGAAGATCCTGCACCACAAACATCATTCTTATAAGGTTTATCTCCTGTGTGTGTCCTTTTGTGACTCTTCAAAGCACCAATCTGAGAAAATCTTGCTCCACAACAATCATACTTATAAGGTTTCTCTCCTGTGTATGTCCTTTTGTGACTCTTTACATGATCATTCCGAGAAAATTCTTTTCCACAAACAACACACTTGTAAGGTTTCTCTCCTGTGTGTGTTCTTTTGTGACTCTTTAAATAATCATTTTTAGAAAATTTTGCTCCACATACACCACACATATAAGGTTTCTATACTGTGTGTCCTTTTGTGACTGTTTAAGGCACCACTTTGAGAAAATCCTGCACCACAAACATCATACTTATATGGTTTATCTCCTGTGTGTGTCCTTTTGTGACTCTTCAAAGCACCAATCTGAGAAAATCCTGCTCCACAAAAATCACATTTATAAGGTTTCTCTCCTGTGTGTGTCCTTTTGTGACTCTTTAAATGATCATTTCGAGAAAATTCTGCTCCACAAACATCATACTTATAAGGTTTCTCTCCTGTGTGTGTCCGTTTGTGACTCTTTAAATGATCATTTTGGAAAAAAAATTTGCTCAACACACATCCCACTTATATGGTTTCTTTCAAGTGTGTGTCCTTTTGTGACTCTTTAAATGATCATTTTGGGAAAATTCTGCTCCACGAACATCACACTTATAAGGTTTCTTTCCTGTGTGTGTCCTTGTGTGAAACTTTAAGCCATCACTTCGAGAAAATCTTGCTCCACAGACATCACACTTATAAGGTTTCTCTCCTGTGTGTATCATTTTGTGACTCTTTATATAATCATTTTTTGAAAATTTTGCTCCACATACATCACACAAATAAGGTTTCTATACTGTGTGTGTCCTTTTGTGACTGTGTAAAGTACCACTTTGAGAAAATCCTGCACCACACACATCATTCTTATAAGGTTTATCTCCTGTGTGTGTCCTTTTGTGACTCTTCAAAGCACCAATCTGAGAAAATCCTGCTCCACAAAAATCACATTTATAAGGTTTCTCTCCTGTGTGTGTCCTTTTGTGACTCTTTAAATGATCATTTCGAGAATATTCTCCTCCACAAACATCACACATATAAGGTTTCTCTCCAGTGTGTGTCTGTTTGTGACTCTTTAAATGACCATTTTGAAAAAAATGTGCTCAACAAACATCCCACTTATATGGTGTCTTTCCTGTGTGTGTCCTTTTGTGACTCTTTAAACGATCATTTCGAGAAAATTCTGCTCCACACACATCACACTTATAAGGTTTCTCTCCTGTGTGTGTCCATTTGTGACTCTTTAAATGATCATTTTGAAAAAAATTTGCTCAACACACATCTTACTTATATGGTTTCTTTCCTGTGTGTGTCCTTTTGTGACTCTTTAAATGATCATTTTGAGAAAATTCTGCTCCACAAACATCACACTTATAAGGTTTCTCTCCTGTGTGTGTCCTTTTGTGACTCTTTAAATAACCATATCCGGAAACTTCTGCTCCACAAACATTATACATATAAGGTTTCTCTTCTGTGTGTGTCCTTTTGTGACTGTTTAAAACACCACTCTGAGAAAATTCTGCTCCACAAACATCACACTTATAAGGTTTCTCTCCTGTGTGTGTCTGTTTGTGACTCTTTAAATAATCATTTTGAAAAAATTTTGCTCAACAAACATCCCACTTATATGCTTTCTTTCCTGTGTGTCCTTTTGTGACTCTTTAAATTATCATTTTGAGAAAATTCTGCTCCACAAACATCACATTTATAAGGTTTCTCTCCTGTGTGTGACCTTTTGTGACTCTTCAAAGCACCAATCTGAGAAAATCCTGCTCCACAAAAATCACACTTATAAGGTCTCTCTCCTGTGTGTGTCCTTTTGTGACTCTTTAAAGCACAACTATGAAAAAATTCTGCTCCACATAGATCACACTTATAAGGTCTCTCTCCTGTGTGTGTCCTTTTGTGACTCTTTAAAGCACTACTCTGATAAAATTCTGCTCCACAAAAATCACACTTATAAGGTTTCTCTCCTGTGTGTGTCCTTGTGTGATACTTAAACGCACCACTATTAGAAAATTCTGCTCCACAAACATCACACTTATAAGGTTTCTCTCCTGTGTGTGTCCTTTTGTGAATCTTCAAAGCACCAGTCTGAGAAAATCCTGCTCCACAAAATTCACACTTATAAGGTTTCTCTCCTGTGTGTGTCCTTGTGTGATACTTTAACGCACCATTATGAGAAAATTCTGCTCCACAAAAATCACATTTATAAGGTTTTTCTCCTGTGTGTGTTCTTGTGTGATACTTTAAAGTATCACTCTGATAAAAATCTGCTCCACAAATATCACACTTATAAGGTTTCTCTCCTGTGTGTGTCCTTGTGTGATACTTAAATGCACCATTATGAGAAAATTCTGCTTCACAAAAATCACACTTATAAGGTTTCTCTCCTGTGTGTCTCCGTGTGTGATACTTTAAAGCAACACTGTGAGAAAATTCAGCTCTACAAACATCACACTTATAAGGTTTTTCTCTTGTGTGTGTGCGTTTGTGACTCTTTAATTGATCATTTCGAGAAAATTCTGCTCCACAATCATCACACTTATAAGGTTTCTCTCCTGTGTGTGTCCTTTTGTGACTCTTTAAAGAACCGTTCTGAGAAAATTCTGCTCCACAAACATCACACTTATAAGGTTTCTCTCCTGTGTGTGTCCTTTTGTGACACTTTAAATGTCCATTTTGAGAAAATTCTGCTCCACAAACATCACACTTATAAGGTTTCTCTCCTGTGTGTGTCCTTTTGTGACTCTTTAAAGAACCATTTCGTGAAAATTCTGCTCCACAAAAATCACACTTATAAGGTTTCTTTCCTGTGTGTGTTCTTGTGTGACTCTTTAAATCACCACTCTGAGAAAATTCTGCTCCACAAACATCACACTTATAAGGTTTCTCTCCTGTGTGTGTCCTTTTGTGATTCTTTAAAAGAACACTATGAGAAAATTCTGCTTCACAAACATCACACTTATAAGGTTTCTCTCCTGTGTGTGTCCTTTTGTGACTCTTTAAATGGTCATTTTGAGAAAATTCTGCTCCACAAACATCACACTTATAAGGTTTCTCTCCTGTGTGTGTCCTTATGTGACTCTTTAAATGATCATATCGGGAAAATTCTGCTCCACAAACATCACACTTATAAGGTTTCTTACCTGTGTGTGTCCATTTGTGACTCTTTAAATGATCATATTGGGAAAATTCTGCTCCACAAACATCACACTTATGAGGTTTCTCTCCTGTGTGTGTCCTTTTGTGACTGTTTAAAGCACCACTATGAGAAAATTCTGCTCCACAAACATCACACTTATAAGGTTTCTCTCCTGTGTGTGTCCTTTTGTGACTCTTCATAGCACCAATCTGAGAAAATCCTGCTTCACAAAAATCACACTTATAAGGTTTCTCTCCTGTGTGTGTTGTTTTGTGACTCTTTAAAGAACCATTCTGAGAAAATTCTGCTCCACAAACATCACACTTATAAGGTTTCTCTCCTGTGTGTGTCCTTTTGTGACTCTTTAAAGAACCATTCTGAGAAAATTCTGCTCCACAAACATCACACTTATAAGGTTTCTCTCCTGTGTGTGTCCTTTTGTGACTCTTCAAAGCACTAATCTGAGAAAATCCTGCTCCACAAAATTCACACATATAAGCTTTCTCTCCAGTGTGTGTCCTTTTGTGACTTTTAAAATGATCATTTTGAGAAAATTCTGCTCCAGAAGCATCACACTTATAAGGTTTCTCTCCGGTGTGTGTCCTTTTGTGACTCTTTAAGTGATCATTTTGAGAAAATTCTGCTCCACAAACATCACAATTATAAGGTTTTTCTTCTGTATGTTGACTTTTGTACCATTTTAAATGAAGTTTTTGTCCTGTAAGTTCATCACACATGTAAGATTCTCCTTCTGTATTTGTCACCTTGTGATCACTTTGACAAAATTCTGCTCCACTGACATCATATTTGTAATGTGTCTCACCATTATGCTGCATTATGGGTTTCTTTGGATAATCAGTCCTAGAAAACCTACTAAGACCACCACACTTGTTAGGTAGTTCTTCTTTATGCTGCATTACATGTGCCTTTAGATAACCAAAATGAGCAGCCCCCATACCAATAAGATCATATGTAGAATGCTTCTGTGCTTTTTGTATTCTTTCTTGTTGACATAAACTGGATTGTGTAGCTAATTCTACATTACCAACATTACTTATATAACTCTTTTCTCTTATATGTGAAAGTTCATGTTCATTATGGTCACCTTTCTCGCTAATCTGCACTCCACAAACACGACAGCTGAAAAGTTTCTCTTTTGTACCTATTATTATTTCATCTGATTGTACACTGCCACACAATTTAAAACCTTCTCTACTTCCACTGTTGAGAGTACAATCATCATAGACTATTGCCGATTTCCTGCTGCAGTTCATTATCTCAGAGTCTGCGACATTTGGTGATTGTACCTCTTTTAATCTTGATTCAATGTTATTGTCTGTATTTAGTGTTGCAGCTGCCGTACTTATATCAGCATGCATTTCACTCACAATGTTTTCTGTGAATTCTGGCAACACTTGATTGAATGCAGCATTTTGCACTGGTTCACTCTTTATGAAACTGTTCATAATTTTCAAATCTGGAATGTCAACACTAGAGTATAGGTGGGGTCGCTGGTTACAGGAATGGTCACCTGAAATTCATCGAATAAAAAAATAATAATAAAAACTTCAGATAATTATGGCATGCACAACAAATTTCAATTCTGTATGTTTTGTAGCATCATATTAAGTATGAATTAAAAGTTATGCAACTTTAAGATTATTTAAAAAGTATTTGTTTCTGTCTGATATGTTAATTGTTCATGGTATATTGCATACTATGAAACTAATAGTATACATTTAATAATTTTAAATGGTGTCACAAAATATTTTTGTTTAATGTGGTCGCTAACCGCATATATCAATTAATATTTTTATTGTTTGATTGCTTCCCTTGGCTGTCAGAAATGAGTAATAACAATTTATTTCCGAATTACTTCCCCCTCAAACAGTCCTAAAATGATTACAAATATTATATTGTAAATAAAATTTATTTTTTCTGTCATGACTTAAACTTTTTTGCAAGAAAAGAACCTCATGATATTACCTGATAGATCTGTGGAGTAACAGTACTGTGTCAGTAAAATTCAATATTTGTTTTTGATAAAATGAGTTTTGCCCAATTTCAGTGATGCCTGCAATTGTATACCTAGACACTAAATTTGTTGGCTCTTTCAAAACGTAATTAAAAAACAAAAAACAAATTATGTGCCCACAGAAAAATTATAAAGCAGGATGCATACACTGTGTTATTTAATACATCCTGTTTGGGAAATATTAACAAATTCTATATTCTGCACCTACTTTTGTTTTCTTCTTTGCTCAACAGTGATAGCAACATTTTTTATTCAAGCGTTGAAATGAATCATTTTTTAACTTGATTAAACCCTGATTAAACCATGTTGCTAATAATCACTTTGAAATTGATTCTGACTTACTGCTTGCAATACTTACTTACTTAGTCGTTCCCCTTCTACCGTCAGGTGTAGAGGTTTGGAAGAGAGAGCGCAGACTATCCTATCAGCTGTTTTCCTCCTGGCCTGGTTCAATTCTAGTCCTCGGTCCTTCAAAGATTGTCTAAAGTTGTCCTCACAGTGGACTCTGGGTCATCCTGGGGGTCTGGATCTCTGGCTCTTTGTTTCCCATGCTTGTCATGGTAGCCGATCTTCCATTCTGCAGACATGGCCAAACCATCTTAATTGGGACTGTTCTACTTGGGTCTGCAGGGGGTGGAATTTTAGGCCTTGATGTATTGTCTGGTTGCGGACCATATCTCGTCTTTTTATTTCAACCACCTTCCTCAAACCTCATTTCTGAGGTTGGTATCTGGATTTTGTGGGTTGTAGTCACTGCCCATGACTCGCATCCTTATGTCAAGACTGGGACATAGGTGGAGCGGTATACAGCCATCTTCGTTTTCTTACAAACCTATGTCTTGCTGAGGAATCCTCGATTTATGGCCTAAAAAAGTCTCCCAGCTGCTGCTTTTTGAGTGGCCAACTATTCTTTGATGCCTCCGTTTCGGTCTATAATAGTTCCAAGATAGTGGTTGACCTGCTCCAGGACCTGTTCTCCCAGCTTAATCTGATGTCTTCTTTCTTCTCGTGATATCACCATGGATTTTGTTTTAGAACTGCTTATGACCATCCCTCTTTTCTCCAGCTCTTCTTTCCAGACTTGCAGGTTGGATTGGAGATGTGCCTCTGATTTAGCAATCCCCTGAGGGCAACATCATCAGCAAATGCCAGCTCTGAAATACATACCTGTCTCATCTTCCTTGCAGTACACAAGAGTTTAATACTGGTATTCAGTGGCATTTTTTTTCAAACAGGTGCATGACCTACATGCAATAAACAACATACAGAGTACCATCAGCAACCAAGAACTACTTATTTGAAGTAACCAGGAGGACATGCACACCATCATAGCTGACAGATGCTGGATTTGGGTTGGCCACATCCTCAGAAGGGACCCTGATACCATTACAAGAACAGCAATGCTATTGACCCCCGAAAAAAAGCGAAAGAGAGGCCAACCAAAAACAACTTGGAGGAGAACTGTGGAAGCCACGATACCAAGAATGAACCAGAAATGGGGCACTGTACAAAGGATGGCTGCCAACCGAACAAAGTGGAATCAATTTGTTGCTGCCCTACAAGACACCACCAGGCATGATGGCCACTGACTGCTTTGACGGTCGGCGGCTATCGATCAAAGAAGAAGAAGAAGAAAAATGAGACATGAGATAAATTACTGGAGTTTTTCTAAAACAAACACATACTGAGTAGCACTCAAGTGCCCTTCATTCTTATCAGATTTTGATCAAATCTGAAACCGGACAGTTTTTTTCTGCCTGAATGTTAAATACGAAACATATAAAAATTAGTCCAGCAGTTCTTAAGTGAGCAGGAGAGACTAACAACACTCATATCTGATGACTAAACAATATTCTAACTACCTATGCAAGTATGACAATCTCAATAACAATCTACTGTCACAAAAAGAAAGAAAAAAAAAAGCACTTTAAAAATACAATCTGGTAACTAATCAATATTTTCTCTCATGAAGTATGACAAAGCCTTCCTGTTCTTGTTATGCCAAGCTCATAAAATTGACTTTCCTAAATTAACGAGGCATGCTGCACAGATCAAATTAAGGGGAGATAATGTTTAGTTACTCCTTAACAAGTTTTCAGAAAATAAATCACCTCTATCACAATTAAAAGATCATTTGACGCTGTTTAACTATTATAAAGCAATGAAAATCTACACAAAGATTGTACTTTGCATGAAATCATTTTGTACAAAATTCTTTAAGTCCAATGAATAAAGATGAATGCACATGCAGGAGTTTAAATTTCCCTCTGTTCTATTACAAATTCAGTGGATATTTCCACCACAGCAAAAGTAGTTGACCTTACATGCTACAAGATTTATAACCTTGGGGTCAGCCAAAAGCACTCAGAACTATAAAAGCAACTTTTCATAGGATGCAAACAGCCATGCTATAAACAATTTTAGCAGTTTATAAAATTATATTAAACTACTCAATAAATTAATGTGTATAATAATTAAATATAATATTCAGCTCTTATAAATATACGAGGGCTATTCCAAAATCAACCTCCGATTGGCTGGTAAAAATTTTAAAAAATTGACAATAACATCTAAATACATACAAAAGTTACATACATCACTGCTTTACTTTTCCACATAGTCACCACCCAAATTCAGGCACTTGTCGTACCGTGGCACGAGTTTTTCTAACCCCTGGTCAAGGAACAGTGCCGCCAGGGTACATTGCGAGTTGTTGACTCCATCCATGAGCTCCTCGGCGGTGTCGAAGCGCCGGGTAGCCAGCCAGACCTTCATCTTGCCGAAGAGATGATAATCGCTTGGTGCCAAGTCCGGGCTGTAAGGGGCGGTGGTTGAAAATTTCCCACTTAAACTGCTCAAGTAAAGCCTTTGTGTGAGCAGCAGTGTGGGGCTGCACGTTGTCGTGCAGGATAATGACACCACTGGTGAGCATTCCGCGCCTTTTGTTTTGGATCGACCGACGAAGCTTCTTCAGTGTTCCACAATAAACGTCTGACGTTTCTGTGGTCCATGGTGTCATGAATTCCATCAACAGATCCAAAACAAAAGGCGCGGAATGCTCACCAGTAGCGTCATTATCCTGCACGACAACGTGCAGCCCCACACTGCTGCTCGCACAAAGGCTTTACTTGAGCAGTTTAAGTGGGAAATTTTCAACCACCGCCCCTTACAGCCCGGACTTGGCACCAAGCGATTATCATCTCTTCGGCAAGATGAAGGTCTGGCTGGCTACCCGGCGCTTCGACACCGCCGAGGAGCTCATGGATGGAGTCAACAACTTGCTATGTACCCTGGCGGCACTGTTCCTTGACCAGGGGTTAGAAAAACTCATGCCACAGTATGACAAGTGCCTGAATTTGGGTGGTG
This sequence comes from Oreohelix idahoensis, assembly GCA_024509875.1. Taxonomy (NCBI): domain Eukaryota; kingdom Metazoa; phylum Mollusca; class Gastropoda; order Stylommatophora; family Oreohelicidae; genus Oreohelix; species Oreohelix idahoensis. The sequence continues at coordinate 189,247 of JAMPIV010018150.1, read as the reverse complement.
ACTATGTGGAAAAGTAAAGCAGTGATGTATGTAACTTTTGAATGTATTTAGATGTTATTGTCAATTTTTTTAAATTTTTACCAGCCAATCGGAGGTTGATTTTGGAATAGCCCTCGTAACTTTGATCTTTGACTTAAGTTAAGCTAATATTCCCACAAACAAATTTTGCTGATATTAATTTTTGAGTAAGGAAAACTTTCAGAGGCTGTGAATGCTTTCACGAGTATTTCTTGTTCAGGGTTCCTTCATGGGTGTCATGGGCTAGATTTTTCTCTCACTCTATCTTCTGTCATTAAACCTAATTTAATTACTTTATAAAGGAATGTTCAATAAATTACTGTATCTATGTGCCTGACTTCACACTAAATCTTCTTTCACCTACACAGAGCTGTAGAGTTTACAGTCATTCAAAAGTAGCTTGTTACTATCAATTTCCCTCATCTGTGCAAAGTACTTGCTGGCTTGAATAGAACAGATAGTTGCTGGGCAGCTAACATTAATGGGATGTATTTGAAATGGCGGCTACTTCGCAGTAGTAGTGATTTTAATTAGTTTCCATGCTCTTAACCAATGGTAAAGAAAATGTATATCCATGAGATTCTTTCAAGGGAAGAGTGTTCAGGATTTCATTAATTTAAGATGAGAAATTGTTTAAGAAAGATGGTGTGTGGTCCCATACATCTGTCAGCTGAAAATGAGATTTTTTTGTATTTAATCCTAGAGCTCACTAGGCCCAGACACTGCAATTGAAAACTTTGGTCACGAGAGAATCCATTTCGTAGAGCTAGCAGCGGTAGTTGCAAAGGCTTGCCTTTGCCAAAATCTTGGTTTTAGCAACAAAGTACAACCAAGTGGTTCTTTAGGATAGTCTAGAAGAGCTTCCATTTTCATCGATGACAAGAAACCTGGATCAGGGAAAGAAAGCTTTGGAACCCTGAGATAGTCCCACATATACCACACAACCTTTTCCCACACCTGGATAAATCAGGAATGACTGTGATTGCAGTCAGGAATCTAGCTACTGTAGGTAAAAACCACCATGAACCAACAACTTCATAAGAATCCTAATGATAAAAAATCAATAACTTTGTAGAACCACTGAACTTAAATCAATTACTTAAAATTCCTAACGATGAACTTTCAGTAACTGTGTAGACAAGATTGAACTGTACACAAATGACATTTTGTTTTCATCAGTAAAGGTTCATTGTAATTTTTTTCTGAAATCAAGATTAGTGTTACTGACTTTTCTTTGATGTTACTGTGATGTCTAATACATGTTTGTATTTAATCCATAGGGGTTCTTTCCAATAATTAAGTACCATAAGAAACAGAGGCCTGGATACCTTTTAGCTCTTAGACTACTCAGAGCATTCTCAACCTGCTAAGAGACAGTTAATTTCCAGTATCCCTATAAATATGCCAGTGATTCTCACTCTGTTCTTTTCTTCCTGTGAAACTTATATTTAACATTTTCTGCAGTTTTTACTTGAACCAACCTTCAGTGAAATCATCTTGTGCAGTTTTGGTACTTATTCCTATGTTCACTTATTCTATCAGTCCATCTTACATTGTAACCTGCCACAATGGGTAAAAATCTATGTAGTTTCAGGGGTTCTATAAGAAGACAGTGGGGGCAAGCGTTTCCCCTCCTCAAGCGGTCGCTGTCTCGAGAGACTGCGTGTGGTGATCCCGGGACGACTGGGCCCTCCCAGTTCATCAGTTAGCGAGGCAGTAGTTTGGCTCCTGTGTCCGTAAATCGCAGCCCTCCGGTCGTGATGTTAGCAAGCCTCCATATCGTGGCTCGACAAAAGTCTCAAAAACGGCCCCGCTCTCGCAATGAGTCGTGGGCCGGCAGTCAGTAAGCTGGTGTTGCTTTCGGCCCGTCCTGTCTGACTAGGGGAACACCTTGTCGGCAGGCGGCCAGTGGTTCTCGCAAGAATAAAATCGCCGGGGCCACCGGGATCCGCTCTGCACAGAGCGCTGTCTCCCTCTCCGCGTGAGCGACGAAATCTGTTTAGACAGTTATCTGGTTGATCCTGCCAGTAGTCATATGCTTGTCTCAAAGATTAAGCCATGCATGTCTAAGTTCACACTGTCTCACAGTGAAACCGTGATTGGCTCATTAAATCAGTCGAGGTTCCTTAGATGACACGATCCTACTTGGATAACTGTGGCAATTCTAGAGCTAATACATGCTTACTGATTGAGGGCAAGTTCCGTATCCTACTAGTGACTAGGCTGTTGCTACTGGTGTCAGACTGTATCGGCTAGACCGTTCCTCTGATGTCCAGGCCGGGTCTTGCTGCATGGGCAACAGCTTGATCTAAAATTGCCCAACCTCGTGCTACCGAAAGTTATTTCGGGAGGTACGCTCCTTCGGTCAGAAATGACTGGTAGGGAAGATAACATAAGAAGACAAAAGATGAGGACAACTGCTTCAAAAATGGCACAGCTTCAGACGTGACTAAGGGCTTACAAACTCATCAGGTAAAACATCCCACTTGAGAATTCATCACCACAAATGCTGTGATAGCCCCATGCTTCTTAAAATGCATAAAAGGTACAATCCTTCATTTGAGGAAATAAATGTACGAAACTCTTTTACAGATAGTTGTAAAACAGGTTTTGCACTTAGCTACCCCTTTACACAGCCCATGTCTCCAGACAACAGCTAGACTGGTAGCATGAGCATACTGTCTTATTGAAGCTGCTACTATTCCCACTTTAACTACAGGTCATGCTAGATTACAGACAGGTGTATCAAAGATGTCAGTATCAATTTTTTGTATGCGGTAGTTTAAGCTATAAGATCTCTTAATGCTTGATTTCACCTTGACTACTTTTTAAACCCTCCTCCAATAAATTAGCTATAGAAGAAAACAGTGTTACAGAATGATCCAGAAGGAGATAGATCCATGGGGTGGCAAACATCTTGAAGTAACACAATAAAAACAGCACACGAGCCTACATTATATGCACCAGCATTCAGCCTCAACTGAGATGCTCCATTGCTTACAAAAGAAGCTTATTTACATGCATACCTTCATTTCTCCATATATCTGACTGTTTTACTTTATGCTCTCCTAATCTCTTCCTGCTGATGCCTGCAACTGTCTGGGAATTAATGTCTGAATCTTTAGAGAAGCCATTCCAATAACACTCCTGGATGACATGCAATACAAAATCATAGGTTATGTAAAGGGTTATTTACAATCACTACAAATCAATACTGTTATCACAAGGTTCAATTTTGAGACTAACAACAAACTGAAGTGTTTGAAGTATGTTTGTATACACAACAAAGACTTCAGTAAAAACCTGGAAATAAATTCTCAGTGTCCACAAAGTTGATGTATAAATGTGCCTTAAATTGATGATTCTGAGTCTTGCTACCTGATCTGCATATGATTTTGCTGTTCATTTGTTTGCTCTTCCATGAGTTTGTTTATTTAAAGCTTCTAATACATGGTCTAGCATCACTGAGGTCAGAATTTTGTTTAGCCATTAAAAGGTTTGTCTTCACAGTTGATGTAAATAATCACATTGCATTTCTTAAGTAATTGAAATGTAACAAGCTGGCAAGAAAGAGAAACAAAGAAAAACAACACTGCAAAATGGTGCTATGTTTAGGGCATAAGAGAGGAAACACAAACGGAGAAGGGAAATGAAGACAGGCATGAAATGGATGCAAAGACATGGAAAAACAACTGAACAGATGGCATAGGACAAGAAGACTTGATCTGAATTTGTTGAAAGCCTCACTCATTTCCTTTTCTAATTCAATTATAGCTGAATATATCTTGACACTTTTGAGGCCCTGTTTAATTTCTTCAGTAAGAATGAAACTTTTTTTTCTAGTACTAGCACAGGGCCACTACTACAGTCTGCTCATGGCCCAGTTTCCACAGATAACAACCATTTTTTAAAAGTTTCCTGTATACCAGTATGTAGCTGATTTCTTCTTCTTGCAATCACATCTTTGATGTTTACACCTTCAGATGAGTTCTCATGATGAATTCAACCATTGTCTGGAGTTCCTCTTTAGCTCCATACGGCTTTGAGTTTAGTGTTGAGTCATTGGGCCAGTATATCTTTCTAAACTGGTCATACAGAGGACAATCCTGCAGAACATGCTCAGCAGTTTGCTCATTTAATCCACATGTGTACAGTGGTGAAACAGACAATCATAGCTTGTACATATGTTTATTCAGTTTGTTATGCCCTGTCCTGAGGCAAAAAATGGTGATCTGTCCCTGCCAGTCAAGAGTGTTGTAGTCATCGTTGGGTTGATTCTGTTCTCTTCTGATAGCCTGGATAGCTCTCTTTTTCTCAAAGAATGTGATTTCATCATCTTTTTGTTCACATTCTCCTCCATTTTTGGCAAGTTTATCTGCCTTTTCATTTCCATGTACACCACAATGGGATGGTACCCACTGAAGTATGGTTCACTTTTTTGGCAGCTACCTTGCTTAGTTCATTTCTCAGATGCGGGATTTTACCCCCCTTGAGAGCTTGCAGTACAGACAGTGCATCTGTGAGGATGACTACCTGGTGGCAGTCAGAGTTGGTGTTATAAATCATTGTTGCAGCTTGTTCTAGAGCTTGAACTCTAGAGCTGTATAGTTGGAACAGAAATAACCAGAGGGAATATGCCTAGTCTCAAAGTGGTTGTCAGGACTTGAGATAAAGATATTGGCGCCTCCATTCTTAATGGCATTTGTTGCTGATCCATCCATGTAGGCAAGTATCCATGATTGTTTGGGATAGCTTTCTTGGATTGTAGTCAATGTAGCAGTTTGTTTTTGCAGATCATTATACTCATACAAAAAAATGCTGTGCTGAAGTCAGCCAAAAGGTGCAAATATTGCAGCTTCACTGTAAATGGACACAACGCAACCAAGGTCCTTTTCAGGACCAACAAAGAAGAAGATGATATCCAATTCTGAGACCAATGATTGATGTATTAATTTGGAGGGTACTGATGGCCTGTTTCCATGGTACAGGGTATAGAGTGGGCTTCAGGTCTTTTTGATGCTGTCTTTTATGTCTTTTTCCCTGATGGACAAAGCTGCTACGTTTTAGACATCCCAATGCCAGATCATCTAGTCTTGCCTTCATTGGGTGTGTTGGCATATGGTTGTACTTTTCCATCTGGATCATGCTTTTTGTATCTCTTCTATAGGACAATGTCTGTAATCTAGCAGCTTTCAGCATCTCTGATATCAGCATAGTTTTCAAGGCTCGTTAGCTGATTTGATTATAAGCACTGTCTTTTAATGGGTTTTCACTTATCAAAAGGTGCCTTGTGTTGTAAGCAGTGCATGATCATTGAAGAAATCGGGTTTCTCTGAAAATATGTGCAGTACAAGTAACTAGGGTCATAAAAGAAGGTACTGGATATGTGATGTCAGAAGTAATGCCTGAAATGCTCTGAAAATATTTTCTGTTGGATTTATTATGTCAAATTAAACCTTCGATTGTCCTAGCTTGATTTATTCTCTCAATCTATGTTGTGTCAATCTGTATGTCAGCCCATCTTAACAGAATCATAAAATATAAGTGGCCGGGTTACACAACACCTTGCATACTGTTAGAAACCTTGTGTTTTCTGTTATCATATGGTGTGTTCTTGCACACTACATGTTTGCCACCTCTTTAACTTTTTTCTTTTCCTTGCCACTACTTCCATTTTTTTCATTACTAACTTTCCCACAGGCTTCAAATGCAAAGCTGTCTCATGAGATCTGCACTGGGCATAGCCACACCACATTCATTATAATATTTGACTGATCCTTCTTTCCTGTTTATTTCAATCAGAATAAATTATTATGTGGCTGTCAGAATAATAATTAACCTGCTCTAGTATATCACATTTTATATAATCATAATACATTTACATTCTATTTTATTCCCCTCAATTTTTTTAAAACAATTTTCCATCCTGGAAAAGAATCCTGACATTTAAAGTTACTATGGTATATGGTAAGAATCTCTATTAATCCTTGACTGACAAGTCTAACCCGAAAGGCAGTGGGGAGGGGAGAGGGTAAAGCACTTCAATCTTGCCTCCTGTCAAGTAACAATGTTTTAAAGATGTTTTATATAGGCAATTGCCCCAATCCTCCCTCCCTTTCTAGGCTTTAGTGAAATCTCCTAACCTTTAATAATTGATCAGTAAAATCAAAATAAAAACACCTACAACTCAATTCCTATTTTCACCAACATTTACATTTCAGTCAATTATTTTAATATTCTTTGGTGCCTTGTAAACACTGAGTTTTTTACAAGTCATGAACTTTAGTTAACTATTTATAATTAAGCTAGAATTTTAGATTAACAAATACCTAGTATAGACCATCATAAATTCTGAAAAAGACCACTTAAAACTGTCCAAAATCAACTCCTTATGGGTGCAGCATATTGCAATTTAAATGTCTGAGCATTAACAGTATACCATACATCCTTATGAATACATTCGAGAACAAATGTCTTAGAAAACTCATGAACATCAGTTGGAAAAAATTCAAGACTAATCGACAAATAAGAGAAGACTCTAGGCAGAAATATGTCTCCGACTATATAAGGAAAAGATGATGGTCATATATCGGTCATGTCCTACGAATGCAAAACAACAGAATACCACTACAGGCGCTCACTTGGGTTCCTGAGGGTAAGAGGAAAAAAGGAAGACCAAAAGAAACACTCAGAAGAACAATAATAAGAGAAGGAAGAACGTTGGGCCTAAATAATGTGCAAGAGCTAAGAGGAGTGGCGTCACAACGAACAACCTGGAGAGCACTGGTTTCTGCCTTATGCGCCGTGTTTGGTGCTTAAAGAATTTATTATTATTATTATTATACATCCTTAAAGCCACAATATTATTAAAACTTCCAAACAATGTTACAAATAGTGTACATACCTTAACATCTGTTTCCTGCTTTATTTCTGCAAACAAACTTGTGACATTAGCTTCCACATTTCTTCCAGCCTGAAAGCAATGAACTGTAGTAGATTTACTACTGTAGGTATCACATTAAGAAAATAAAGTTATAATAAAAATATATTACACTAACACTTGAACACCATCAACACCAAGCAATAATTATTGTTAAATAGTGAGGCTTAATGCAGCTGCAATAGCCATAAACTTGCTTGTTGTATCTTAATCAAGATCATTCCTGTAATTTTTCTGTTATTTACCCATATACAAATATGACTGCTCAAGGAAGCTACGACAGAAGAACTTGAGTTAAAGATTTTGGACCTTCAGAATGATGTTTTCAAATCTCATTTATATGATGATGAATTTCTGGAATAATCTCGACCAAAAAAGTCAATTTTTTAAAAGATCACAGAACTGATGCTGATATGGATGATTGCATAACTATAAATAGTTGGTCAGTGACATACTGTGCCAAAGATCATACTTAATACACTTTTGTTTTGATTCAAATAATTTGAAGATCAATTTAGTTTTTTTAAACCTGATTATTTCTTATACATGTGTGTAACCCATAATATGAACATCCAAAAACCAAGATATACCAAAAAATGAAAAGTGTTTTGACTGACTTTTGGGCTACTTTTAAGTTTCCAAAACAAAACAAAAAAATGATGATTATTATTTTAAATTGGTATGCAGGGTACTGAACACACGTAATGTTCAGTTTATCACCTTTCGTCCTCTTGAAGCGCAAGTTAGTTGTGTCTAAGCACTCTTTCAGCCATGTGTGAATATTTCTGAGCTCATTTTGTCATTTTGAGTGGAAATTTGAGCTAATTTTGTGAGTTTAATTTCATTGTGAAAATGTTGAAAAGAGTTGCAGATACTCCTGTGGGTAGCAGTGGGAATAATTATTATTGCCTAGTCATGAGCTGAAACTTCTGCTTGGTCCATCAACAGATGTCTGACACCAAGCTGATGATGGTGATTAGAGCATTGAATGTACACGTGCAGGTATTTAACAAAGTTTATGTTTGAAGTTTAAAAAAATATTTTTCTGATAAATAATTGTACTACATAATTTAAGTGAGGCAATTTTTGGGCAACTTTGGGCTACTTCTGGTGATATTTTGGGCAAATTCTGAAAACCGAAACATGGTCCTCCCCGAGCATTTTGGATTCTGGGTGTTGAGTAGCTTGGATACTTTGTTTATTTTGTAATCAAAGTTTTTACACCTCAAAACACCCTCTTCTCAGCTTTGAATACATGTTCACATGCCATTGTTGTTGATGTTTTAACACAGATGAGTAGGGCTCATAGTAGTGTTCATAAATAGTCATGACATGACGGCTCATGAATCCATGGGTTAAAAACTGTTCACAACGATCGTATATTGTTTTGACAAAGTTGGTAGAGCAAAGGGACAGTCAGTGCGATTTTTGCTTTTGAGTGAGCTAGAGGCGTTCTGCCCTATGAAGGTGTGTGTGTGTGTGGCCTATGCCATTCTATTCATGTATGTCGAATAATTATTGATTATGTAAATCTCAACGTGAGAATTCTACTGGAGTTTGATAAATACATGTAAGCTCAAGGTAGGAGCTGTGTAATTCACTCAGTGATGGCTGATTGCAGAATGTATGTTCTTTAGAGAACAGTTAAATATAAATGAAGTACATTATCTTAATAGAAACCATGGGTTCTTATTGTATGGGACATGTCTGGTGACAGACCTATTAACTACAAGAGTGTATTCACCCGTGAAAAGAGGCTAGGGCAGCCAAGCCATTATTAACTCTTAGTATCCGGCTCGCCCCGTGAAGTGGCTTGTATTTGGTACCAAATATACGGCTCGCCCTGTGAAGTGGCTTTTGACATGAAGTCTCTATCGGCAAAGAATTAATGAAAAATTGTCGATGTTTTATCCAATCCAACATTTAAAGTCACTTCCTGTATTCAGTCTGTTTACAAATATTAGCGTGGTTATCGTTTTGATGAGTTAATAAGTTCGATTTTTAGTGTTTTGTTCGGCTGTTGTTCATAAACAAATTTGTTCTAACCAAAATGGCTTCATCTTCAAACGATTGTAAGCAAAGGTTATCGGCGGTGCAAGCAGCACGACTTATTTCTTCTTGGATCGAACATGAGGATGATCAGTTATCGAGTGAAGATGACAGTTCAGATTCAGAATATATTTTGCCCAGCGAAGATATATGTAATCAAAACACTGAATCAGATGAGAAGGGGGCGTTTCCCCTAGCTGGTTCTGTCAGTAGTACTAGTACTAGAAATGCCAGGCCAGTGAAAAGACAACAAGGAAAAGGTAAAGCTCCCATGAAGAAAAGATTTAAAGAAGATAGGCCTACATCTAGATCAACCCATAGAGAAGCAGAATCCACAAGTACTGATGGTAATACAAGTACATTGAATGAGGAAATTAGGTGGAATGAAGTTGATGCTGGCTCAACACAAAATGCTTCCCGATTTGTACCGCCTCATGCTAGGATTACAGGTGTGAATCCAAATATTATACCTGATGATTCTTCTGCATTTTATTGTCTCAAAGCTCTTTTAACTAATGAGATTATAGATGAGCTTACTGTTTCTATAAATGAATATGCTGATCAACTCTGTCAGTCAAACTCAGAAACGGCGACAAAAAGATCTATCAAAACTGGTATCCAGTTACATCTCCAGAACTGTGCAAGTTTTTTGCTGTGATAACAGCAATGGGAATCGTGAAAAAACCAGCCATTAGTGATTATTGGTCTAATGAAGGCTTTATGCAAACTCCCTGGTACAGACAGATGTTTACACGGGATAGGTTTCAGATGTTATATCACACGATGTTTCATGTGAGTGATGTAGACGCACAAGGGAAAGCAAAGATCGAACCATTTCTACAGAAAATGTTATCTAGATTCCAGGAAGCATTTTACCCTTACAAGGAGCTGTCTTTGGATGAAATGGTAATTGGGTGGAAAGGCAGATGGGCTCACAAAATGTTCAATGCCTCTAAACCCAAAAAATATCATGTGAAGACATTCGTTCTTTGCGACAGCAGCACAGGGTATGTAGTAAATTTGTTGATATACTTTGGGGCCAATACTTCTTACAGTCCAGATATTGATGTAAATAGCCAGCAAGCCATCAAAGTTTTTGACACTTTGCTACAACCATGTGGAAAAGGTCATAACATCTATGCTGATCGATATTACACAAGTGTGCCGTTGCTTCAATATCTGAATAACAGGAGTCATTATTTCACTGGGACTGTCAACGTTAATCGAAAGAACTTCCCAAAAGAGCTGAAAACTACACAGCTAATGCATATGGAAATGAAATGGTATATGGAGCAAGAAAAAAGATTTTTATGTGTAATGTTTAGGGACAAAAAAGCAAAAAAACCATGCATTCTTGTTTCAAGTTGCGCAACAGTGGAAAGCAAGGACATCACCAATCGCTTTGGTGAAACAAAAAATAAACCACTGATGATTGATGATTACAATCAACGTATGAATGGATGTGACAGAGTGGACCAAAGCATTGTAACATATGGCACATTTAGCAGAAGAACAAGAAAGTGGTGGAAAAAAATGTTCTTCTGGATTTTTGAAGTAGCTCAGCTCAATGCGTATAAATTATTTGCACTGTCAAGAACAACAAATGCCAAAAAACAGAGCATTCTTCAATTTAAACGGCAACTTGTCAATGAGCTCTCTCTTGTTGCTGCTGTGGATTTCCAGCAAATTCCTCCCAGGATTGGACATGGCAATCAAGTGAACAATCCAGTCAACAGACTAGGAGGAACAAACCATTTAATTAAAAAATCCAAGTCTCATCGCAACTGTGTTGTTTGCAGCACCCCTCAAGTAAGGGTCAGGACATCCTTTTATTGTGAAGGATGCACAAATAATCCCCATCTACATCCAAATAACTGTTTTGCTGCTTATCATGAAAGGAAATAGTTTGTGGTAAATATCAGTTGTGTATATAGTTTATTTTCGTCATGATTTATCAATGTGACCTGAACATTTCAAAAGGAAACATTTTTATTTATTATTCAAAACAAGTGAAACTTGTCCGTGTTCCGTATAATTGGATGAAAGTGGTTCTAGGAGTTCCAGGCTTCCAAATTGGATTATTTTTGTGGGTAAGTACAACTTTTTTCCACATTTTTTAATATTTTAAAATTGTTCTGCACTCATTACTGTATATGTTGTATGCATGTTTAACACCACTTAACAATTAGGTTAGGTGCATGTCAAAGGGATTTCATTTCTCTATATTTCTTCTTTCTTCCATCCTTAGCCATCAACCGGCAAAGCAGTATGTGGCCAGTACGCCTAGTGGCGTCTTAGGGCAACAACAAATTGATCAATCTATCGCTGTTTCCACCACGTCTAGTGGCATCTTTGTGGAACAAAAACAGACCAAACAATCTATCATTGTTTCCGTAATCAGATTGGTTGGCAAGCAGGTGATCAGCCCACTGTGCGAAGTTTTTTACGGGATGGGGTAAACAGCCCCATGCCCATACCCTCCTTAGTCGCTTTTTACGACATGCGTGGTAGGGTGCAGTGTTACTATTCTTTGCTCCGCTTTCGGGCCCCGGTAACACACGGGTGTCTCTATATTTAGATATATATAAAACTTTATGTTATCATTATAAATAAATTATTTAATGCAAAATCAGTAACGGTAGTCATGTCTGTAAATAAAGGTTAAAATATTTGTGTGCTTAAATATACCAAAATAATTCAAATTGTGATAAAAACTTTATTTGTGCTCAGAAACAACTCCAACTTTCCTACATTATGTGAAAGTGGATGTACTTTAAAATGGAAGTAGATTTAGGGGTAGATGTTTACCAGAATTTATTATACATATTGATAAGGACAATTTGTTTTTCAATTTTTTATCTTTTTAAATTTTTCTGCATTCATTACTGCATATGTTGCATGTATGTTTAAAATCATTGAATAATTCAGTTAGGTGCATGTCAAAGGGGTTTAATTTCTCTATATTTAGATATATAACACTTCATGTTATCATTATAAATAAATTATTTAATGCAAAATCAGTAACGGTAGTCATGTCTGTGAATAAAGGTTAAAATATTTGTGCGCTTTATCTAAATATACCAAAAAAATTCAAATTGTGATAAAAACTTTATTTGTGCTCAGAAACAACTCCAACTTTCCTACATTATGTGAAAATGGATGTACTTTAAAATGAAAGTAGGTTTAGGGTTAGATGTTTACCAGAATTTATTATACATATTGATAAGGACAATTTGTTTTTCAATTTTTTATCTTTTTAAATTTTTCTGCATTCATTACTGCATATGTTGCATGCATGTTTAAAATCATTGAATAATTCAGTTAAGTGCATGTCAAAGGGGTTTCATTTTTCTATATTTAGATATATAACAATTCATGTTATCATTATAAATAAATTATTTAATGCAAAATCAGTAACGGTAGTCATGTCTGTAAATAAAGGTTAAAATATTTGTGCGCTTTATCTAAATATACCCCAAAAATTCAAATTGTGATAAAAACTTTATTTGTGCTCAGAAACAGCTCCAACTTTCCTACATTATGTGAAAATGGATGTACTTTAAAATGAAAGTAGGTTTAGGGGTAGAAGTTTACCAGAATTAATTATACATATTGATAAGGACAATTTGTTTTTCAATTTTTTATCTTTTTAAATTTGTCTGCATTCATTACTGCATATGTTGCATGCATGTTTAAAATCATTGAATAATTCAGTTAGTGCATGTCAAAGGGGTTTCATTTCTCTATATTTAGATATATAACACTTCATGTTATCATTATAAATAAATTATTTAATGCAAAATCAGTTACGGTAGTCATGTCTGTAAATAACGGTTAAAATATTTGTGCGCTTTATCTAAATATACCAAAAAAATTCAAATTGTGATAAAAACTTTATTTGTGCTCAGAAACAGCTCCAACTTTCCTACATTATGTGAAAATGGATGTACTTTAAAATGAAAGTAGGTTTAGGGGTAGAAGTTTACCAGAATTAATTATACATAATGATAATGACAATTTGTTTTTCAATTTTTTATCTTTTTAAATTTTTCTGCATTCATTACTGCATATGTTGCATGCATGTTTAAAATCATTGAATAATTCAGTTAAGTGCATGTCAAAGGGGTTTCATTTCTCTATATTTAAATATATAACACTTCATGTTATCATTATAAATAAATTATTTAATGCAAAATCAGTAACGGTAGTCATGTCTGTAAATAAAGGTTAAAATATTTGTGCGCTTTATCTAAATATACCAAAAAAATTCAAATTGTGATAAAAACTTTATTTGTGCTCAGAAACAGCTCCAACTTTCCTACATTATGTGAAAATGGATGTACTTTAAAATGAAAGTAAGCTTAGGGGTAGAAGTTTACCAGAATTAATTATACATATTGATAAGTACACTTTGTTTCTCAATTTTTTCAATTTAAACATTTTTCTGCACTCATTACTGTATATGTTGAATGCATGTTTAACACCACTTAACAATTAAGTTAAGTGCATGTCATAGATGTTTCATTTTTCTGCATTTTAATATATAACACTTTATGTTATCATTATAAATAAGTTACTTAATGCAAAATCAGTAAAGGCAGTCATGTCTAAAAATGTACTCTCTGAAATCAGCTCATAAAAACGCGGTTTTTAAGCACGTATACTAAGAGTTAACAAGTAGACGACAGTCTTACGTGGGCTATCCGCACATAATTCATTACACATTTTTCTAGAAATAGCCAGTAGGGTTTCTGAAGTGCCAAATGTTTATATTGGCTAACATTGACATCTTCTTCTTCTTTGATCCTTAGCCGCTGACCGTCAAAGCAGTCAGTGGCCATCACGCCTAGTGGCGTCTTGTAGGGCAACAACAAATTGATTCCACTTTGCTCGGTCGGTGGCCATCCTTTGTACAGTGCCCCAGCTCTGGTTCATTCTTTGCATCTCAGCCTCCACAGTCTTCCGCCAGGTTGTTTTTGGTCGGCCTCTCTTTCGTTTTCCTTCAGGGGTCCAAATCATAGCTGTTCTTGTGATGGCATCGGGGTCTCTTCTGAGGACATGGCCAACCCAGCTCCAGCGTCTGCCAGCTATGATGGTGTGCATGTCCTCTTGCTTGCTACGAGTAAGCAGATCTTGGTTAGTGATGGTATTCGGCCAAAAGATTCGGTGAATTTTTCTTAGGCATGTTGTGTGAAAAGAGGACAATTTCGACATTTCCTTCTCTGTAACTCTCCAGCATTCTGCACCATAGAGAAGCACAGAAAGCACACAGCTCTGATATAATCTTAATTTTGTGCTTGTGCTGTATTGGGAGGACTTCCAGATGTTGTTTAGGCTAAAGAAGGCTAACATTGACATATATCTTGTAAACTGTTTTGGCATGTGTCGTATGATGAAGTATCTTTTGTTACTTGAATAAATTGTAGAAGCCAGGCGTCCAAGAACATTTTATCTAAGTGCGGTGTTCCAGATGTGTTGTGTAGTCTGCAATATCGTGGGCATTGCCTAGTTTCACAAAACACCTCCTAACACACCATCAAGTAAAGAGAAGCCATCACCAAACAACAAGAAGCACTACAGACCACTCACTAACACAACACAGGAAGATTGACACCACCTTCTCAATATTAAAGTTTAGTAAAGAACCCCGCGATATTAGTGGAGATACTCTATCCCACTTAATCATTGTCCACAACACTGGGTTACCAACCTGTATTGTAAAATGTGTTACTCAGCCTTTTATATACTCTACATTTTAGTTTTGTAAAGACAAACGTTCTTTTTAAAAAGTGAGGTTGGTAAACCATAAGTCAGAAGAGGTCAGGACCACCACTGGTGTAAGACAAGGTGCAAGGTGATATCCTGTCACCTCATGGACCATGTCATCAAAACATGTAAGGAAAGGACCCTACAAGTATTCAGCAGGTTACTGGAAGATGAGATGGGTCTGTATTTCAGAGCTGGCATTTGCCGACAATGTTGCCCTGATTGCTAAATCAGAGGCACATCTTCAACCCAACCTGCAAGTTTGGAAGGAAGAGCTGGAGATGAGATGGATGGTCTTCAGCAGCTCCAAAACAAAAACCATGGTGACATCACAAGAGGAAAGAAGGCATCAGATTAAGCTAGGAGAACAGATCCTGGAGCAGGTCAACCAGTTTAATTACCTCAAAGCTGTTATAGACTGGAACTGAGACACCAAAGAAGAGTTAGCTACCTGAAGAGCAGCAGCTGGGATACTTTTTCAGGCCATAAACCAAAGATTTTTCAACAAAAGTAAGCAAGCAAGAAAGAAGATGGCTGTTTAACGCCCCATCAATATTCCAGTCTTGACACATGGATGCAAGTCATGGGCAATGACTACAATCCACAAAATAGACAGATTTAAATCTTAGAAATGAGGTATCTGAGGGAGATGGTAAAGTGACAAGAAGAGATTTGGTCTGCAACCAGAGGATTTGGCAAGGCTTCAAAACCCAGCCACTGCAGACTTAAGTAGACCAGTTCCAACAGCGATTATCTTGCTATGTCTGCAGAATGGAAGAAGATTGGCTACCATGACAAGTATTAGAAACTAAAAGCCAGGGACAACTCCACTGGGAGGACAACATTAAACAATCTCGGACTCGGAACAACTGAGGACTAGATTGAAACCAGGCCAGAAAGAAGACAGCCGATAGGATAGTATAGCGCTCCCTCCTCCAAACCTCTACACCTCACGGCAGAAGAGGGATGACTAAGTAAGTAAGTAATAAGTGAGTCACAAAAATTGGTTGTTGCTCTTTAATAAATAATAATAATAAATACTTTAAGCGCCAAACACGGCGCATAAGGCAGAAACCAGTGCTCTCCAGGTTGCACGTTGTGACGCCACTCCTCTTAGCTCTTGCACATTGTTTAATCCCAACGTTCTTCCTTCTCTTATTATTGTTCTTCTGAGTGTTTCTTTTGGTCTTCCTTTTTTCCTCTTACCCTCAGGAACCCAAGTGAGTGCCTGCAATGGTATTCTGTTGTTTTGCATTCGTAGGACATGACCGATATATGACCATCGTCTTTTCCTTATATAGTCGGAGACATATTTCTGCCTAGAGTCTTCTCTTATTTGTCGATTAGTCTTGAATTCTTTCCAACTGATGTTCATGAGTTTTCTAAGACATTTGTTCTCGAATGTATTCAGCTTGTTCACCAATGGTTTTGTTATTTTCCAACTCTCACAGCCGTATGTTAACACTGAGATAACATTTGAATTAAACAGACGAAGCTTGGTATGTATATTCAATGATCGTAATTTCCAAATGTTAGATAATCTATTGAAGGCGCTAGCTGCCAAAGCAATTCTAGTATGAATTTCTCTTGTTGTGTCACCATCCTGAGTCATTTTACTGCCTAAATAATAGAAACTTTCAACTTTCTGTAGTTTTTACCCGTTCAGGATGATATTAAAGGTCTCGTTAGAAAAGTTCATAACTTTAGTTTTAGAGGCATTTATTTGGAGACCTATTTTAACCGAAAGATGACACAAATTATTTACTGCTTCTTGGGATTGTCTGGGTGTTGAACTTAAGAATGCTAAATCATCTGTGAAATCTAGGTCCCCCAGGAATTTTCCATTTGTCCATTTTATACCTAATTGTTCATTGTGGGTATAGTTTCTCATAACCCAATCAATAGCTATTCCAAAAAGTAGTGGTGACATAATACAGCCTTGTTTCACCCCTGTTTCTACTGTAAACCATTCTGTATTCCCTTTATTTGTTCTAGCACAACATCTTGCATTGTCATATAGCGCTTTGATTATATTCACATATTTTGTTGGAAAACCATAGATTGTAAGTATCTTCCACAATGATGGGCGGTGTAGACTATCAAAGGCTTTTTGAAAATCGACGAAGGTGATAATAAGTGGCGATTGCATTTCCACTGATTCTTCTATAACACTGACAAACAACATTTTTCTTTCTTATATAAGAATAAGTGTTCTTAGGTCAGTTTCTTGCGCTGATTTCAAATTTGAAATCCGTTTATCTCTATCACGTCGGGTTCTTAAGATATTTCTGAATAAATATATTTTTGGGAAACCGTTATTTGCTCCGTTTCATTTTTACTATATAACTTTTTAAAAATTAATAAAATGCAAAATAATTCTACTTTTTATACTGCTAAAAGATGCATGACATATGTTACGCTATTTTTCAAATAGTTACTGTATTTTGAAATAATTCTGAGTGAAATATGGCTTCTAGAAGTTGTAGAAATTCGGCTGATCTGTTCTGTTACGTGTGCGGATATTTTACCGATCGTGTTCACCAGAAAAACTTTACACCATTACCAAAGAAAGCATATGAACTTTATTTCGATTCGAAAGTTGATGATGCAAACAAGTCTTGGAAGCCAAATGCAGTTTGTTCGACTTGTGCAAATACATTGGCAGGTTGGTTACGAAAATCGCCGAAGCATAAGTCGATGCCTTTTGGAGTGCCAGTAATATGGCGTGAACCGACAAATCACGCTACTGATTGTTACTTCTGCTTGACAAATATCCATGGTTTCACTTTTAAAACTAGAAAGTCTGTGGTTTATCCAAATATTGAATCGGTTTCGAAACCAGTGCCTCATGATCCAATCACGTGTCCGATCCCAGTTCCACCAGAACAATATCCGTTGGACGTGAATGAACCATCAGAAAGTGATAGTTTACCTGCTTTAGAAACTAATTCTGACTCGGATTATATACCGGTGAATGATGGTGTTCACTTAATTAACCATTCAGAACTTTCAGATCTAATACGTGATCTCGCTCTCACCAAAGGACAAGCGGAATTACTCGGTTCGCGACTCAAAGAATGGAATCTTTTAGCGCCCAATACTCCGATATCTAAATTTCGTCATAGACACAGAGAACTTGTTCAATACTTTGAGATGGATGATGACATTTGCTATTGCAAAGATGTAAAAGGTCTAATGGTGCACCTCGGTCATGAGCACATAGTCAACGAATGGCGACTTTTCATCGACTCTTCCAAGACTAGTCTAAAAGCCGTGTTATTGCATAATGGAAATTTATTTTCATCAATTCCAGTCGCCTACTCTGTTCATATGAAAGAAACTTATGACAATATGGCTATACTTTTGGCAAAAATAAAGTACAATGACTACCAATGGCGGATTTGTGGAGACCTAAAGGTCATTGCAATTCTCACGGGCATGCAGACTGGGTATACTAAATTTTGTTGCTTCCTATGTGAATGGGACAGCCGCAACAGACAGGAACATTATGCAAGAAAGGTGTGGCCTATCAGGGATCGTATGCAGCTCGGGCATAAAAATGTAATACACGAGCCATTAGTTAACAAAGACAGCATCATTTTACCACCGTTACATATAAAGTTGGGGCTCATGAAGAATTTCGTAAAAGCGTTAGATAAAACGAGCAAAGCTTTCACTTATCTTCGAGAAAAGTTTCCGCAAATTAGCGATGCAAAGATAAAGGAAGGTATCTTTGTAGGACCTCAGATTAGGAAAGTTATTGCAGACAAACAATTCGAGAACTTGTTACATGGTAGTGAACTTCGCGCATGGATGGCATTCAAATCGATCGTCGATAACTTTCTGGGAAATCACAAATCTGTCGACTATGTGCATATTGTTAAGCAGTGCATAGATGCATACAGAATTATGGGCTGTAACATGTCCCTCAAAATCCATTTGCTCGATTCGCATCTTGACTTTTTCCCTGACAACCTTGGCGAAGTCAGCGATGAACATGGAGAACGATTCCATCAAGATATCGCCGTAATGGAGTCACGTTATCAAGGACGGTGGAGTGTGACCATGCTTGCCGATTATTGTTGGATGCTTCATCGCGATGTACCACATGCCATTCACCGACGAAAGTCGACTGCAAAGAAATTCAAGCCTACATAACTGTTATACTTCTTGTACAAATGATGTTGTAATACTGTATGCGTTGTTAAAAAAACTTCAATTGCGTATTTCTAGAGATCCCGACCTGATAGAGAAAAACGGTTTGCAGATTTAAAAACAGCGCATTAAAATTGACCAGAAAAACATAGAAATGTTAGAGAAAGAAAAAAAAATTTTTTTTTTGTTAGTCAGTGTAATTGTTCTTAGTGTGAATATTTGATCAATACATGATCGTTTCGGCCTGAAACCCGCTCTTTACCCTATTAGTTAATATGAAATGTGCGTATGGTGCCATAAAGGTCGAGGACCCTTGTTATAGAGATTTGCTTTTTTTTTTTTTTTTTTCATAAACAATTTGCCACTTTCCATTTCTGCCTGTTTCCCCAACCTCATTTCCAATATATCTGTGACCACAGTTCCTATCTCTCCCTTGGGTCCACATCTGTTTAATACCTTTCACACTAGCAGTTAACAAACCCTAATCTTAAAAGAACTTCTCAAATTAAAAAAAAAGAAAATGAGAATAAAAATGACAGAACACTCTTGACTCACTCTCACTGCCCAGAGATATGAGTAAATCACAGTTAGACAAGATTTCAACTTTTAGACAGGAGCAATGCTAACAGTGTTGGTTCGTTTATACACCTGTACTTCAGCAATGATGACAGAAAAGAATTAAGTTATTAAAAATAATTTAGAAATTCTTCCTTTTAATCTAGTTCAGGAGTTTGCAACTGGTCAATCATAATTTATCAGTAGATCACAGGTGATGACTCAGTAAATCTTTAGGCGATGAAGGAAATAAAAATAACTGACAGAAAAACAAAAAAAGGAATGACAATTCTAGACTAACCCTATGGACTCTTATCTCTCAAGCATGATCCAGTTAAAGATTGTCCCTGACACTGATAGTAACATTCATCATGATCCAGTTAAAGATTTTCCCTGACACTGATAGTAACATTCATCATGATCCAGTTAAAGATTTTTCATGACACTGATAGTAACATTCATCATCATGCTTTAGCTGTCCAAGAAGCATACACCTTCAACAAATGTATGCTGTTTTCCTTTCTTGTGCCTTCAGCTCACGTCCTATGTTATGATTAAAATTCATAACGATTGAACCTATTATATGATTAGCTCAACAGGGCTCAGTTTGTTTATTTTATACGGGTCACTGATAAAGACGGGTGAGTGACGTTAAGCCAATATGCTTGTCTGGCTCAAGTGATACTAGAAGAGCAGAAGTGCGGGGCCTTTGTGATGTTATCACTAATACATCAAGATCTTGATGTATTAGTGGCAAGTTTCATTTCAGACTTTGTTCCACTATTATTCTCAATGTGGCAGTCTGGTCTGTACAGGATCTGCTTTGCTTTAAACCTGTTTGTTGATCTCTCAGCTGTCTATCTATGCACTTTTTTAATCTCTCAAAGATGATCATGTTTAATATTTTTCACGGCACTGATAGTAATGTTGTTCCTATGTAATTTGTGTGCTCTTGTAAATCTCCCTTCTTAAGCAACTTGAACCAGATAACCTTCCTTCCATTCTGTTGGTATTTGATATAAACATTATTCCTCTGTAATTTGTGAATAATTCTGGAAAATTATTATGTTGCATGATGTTAGAAAGACTTAAATTGCATGCTAACGAAAAGATCAGAGAAGAACAAGCGGGTTTCAGGCCGAAATGATCATGTATTGATCAAATAATCACACTAAGAACAATTATAGAAGAATCAGTGGAAATGCAATCGCCACTTATTATCACCTTCGTCGATTTTCAAAAAGCCTTTGATAGTCTACACCGCCCATCATTGTGGAAGATACTTACAATCTATGGTTTTCCAACAAAATATGTGAATATAATCAAAGCGCTATATGACAATGCAAGATGTTGTGTTAGAACAAAAAAAGGGAATACAGAATGGTTTACAGTAGAAACAGGGGTGAAACAAGGCTGTATTATGTCACCACTACTTTTTGGAATAGCTATTGATTGGGTTATGAGAAACTATACCCACAATGAACAATTAGGTATAAAATGGACAAATGGAAAATTCCTGGGGGACCTAGATTTCGCAGATGATTTAGCATTCTTAAGTTCAACACCCAGACAATCCCAAGAAGCAGTAAATAATTTGTGTCATCTTTCGGTTAAAATAGGTCTCCAAATAAATGCCTCTAAAACTAAAGCTATGAACTTTTCTAACGAGACCTTTAATATCATCCTGAATGGGGAAAAACTACAGAAAGTTGAAAGTTTCAATTATTTAGGCAGTAAAATGACTCAGGATGGTGACACAACAAGAGAAATCCATACTAGAATTGCTTTGGCAGCTAGCGCCTTCAATAGATTATCTAACATTTGGAAATTACGATCATTGAATATACATACCAAGCTTCGTCTGTTTAATTCAAATGTTATCTCAGTGTTAACATACAGCTATGAAAGTTGGAAAATAACAAAATCATTGGAGAACAAGCTGAATACATTCGAGAACAAATGTCTTAGAAAACTCATGAACATCAGTTGGAAAGAATTCAAGACTAATCGACAAATAAGAGAAGACTCTAGGCAGAAATATGTCTCCGACTATATAAGGAAAAGACGATGGTCATATATCGGTCATGTCCTATGAATGCAAAACAACAGAATACCATTGCAGGCACTCACTTGGGTTCCTGAGGGTAAGAGGAAAAAAGGAAGACCAAAAGAAACACTCAGAAGAACAATAATAAGAGAAAGAAGAACGTTGGGATTAAACAATGTGCAAGAGCTAAGAGGAGTGGCGTCACAACGTACAACCTGGAGAGCACTGGTTTCTGCCTTATGCGCCGTGTTTGGCGCTTAAAGAATTTATTATTATTATTATTAATTTGTGAACTACTGTAAATCTCATATAGGGTAACTTACTTTATGTTTTTTTTTCTTGGGGCCATTGTCTATACAGATGGCTCTATGATCTGTGGTGAGAAAACATATTGGGGCTTACAAGATAACAACTTCTAGCATGAGAATGGAAGTCGAGGCTGTTACTGCAGCCTTAAGGTGGATAACTGAAATGTCATTAACAAAGGCTATCATTGTGTCTGACTCTCAGTTCATGCTTCGGGAGGTTCAAAGTGGTTGGTTGTGTCATGAATGGAAAACATTCATAGAAGTTTCCAGTCTACAAGAGCTGGTGTGGATATACTGTCCTGGTCATGCTGGGGTATGTGGTTATGAAAGAGCTGACAGACTAGCATCAAGAGCACCCATAAAGGGGACATTCGATATGGATAAGGGAGATATACTGAGAACAATTAATGATCGCCTGTTAGAGAATGACACTGCAATAGATGAATCATCAAGGTTAAGACTGTTGGAATTTGGCATCAAATGTAAAGCTAGTAGAGATGGACGTATGAGAAGATGCATCCATATAAGAAGATGTTTACAACCAGTGAGATACAGGAACAGTTAGCATTCACACTCTTTGACATAAACCGATGAAGACTGAGCACCTATGGGTTTGCCTGTAGTGCAATGATGTCAATTCCTTATAACAATAACAATGTTTTATGGGAATTTCTTCTCCCTCAAAAGATGGTCAGCTATCACTTCTAGCTTTAGATGCTCCATAAAAGATGAGGTAGTTCCACCAAAACCCTCTGTAACATAATTCTTCTCTTCTGTAGAAGCTGATTCAGTTCATAACTGTACAAGAACATTTGTTCCCCTTCCTTTCATTGATTTGTGTGTGGTAAGAATCTCTGTAAACCTTTGACTGAAAAGAGTCTAACTCGAATGGAAGTAGAGAGGGGAAATTGTAAGGCACCTCAACCATTCTGGCTGTCAAGTCATAATGTTTCAATGATATTTTAGACATGCACCGTTCTGCTACCCAACCCCCCCCCCCCCCATTTTTAATGGGAACCTGCTAACTTCCATTATTTGACCAGTAAAATTAAAAAATCAGTAATTTAAATCCTGCTTTTCCCCTACAATTACAATTGGGACATTTGATTTAATATTCTTTGGTACCTGAAAAAACACAAAATTTCTTACAAGTCACAAACTTTAGTTGTTACGTAAACACATTTAATTAGGCCTAACTATGACTTCAGTGAACAAATTCCCAGTGTAGATCAATATAAATTATGAAAATGCTGACATAAAATTTTTCAAAATCATTTTACATGTCCAGCATATTGCAAAAAATTCTTTTTTTCAGGAATTAAACACTATACCATGCACCCTTGACAGCTTCCAAATGTCAATATTTTCATTCATCTTCTTTTTGAGCTCCTAACAGAGCATACAGCCACCATTACAGCTGGACCACTTGCTAGAAGCCTGCACCAAGCATTCACATACACTTGCAGCAGTGGTGTCTGTGACAATTTGTTTAACATAATGAGTTAGCCAGCCCCACCCACAACCTCAAAAGTCACTTTGTACGACATGCTCAAGAGTGTAGTAGGCCTGTTCTGTCCTTGTCTCTTCACAGACACAGGGGAATTACATGGGACATAAATATTTGACATACCTCATAGTCTGTTTCCTGCTTCATTTCTGTAATTAGACTTGTGACATTAGATTCCATATTTCTTTCAACCTGAAGGCAGTGAAATATAGCAGATGATAGGTATCATTTTAAGACTATGAAGACATACTACATATATTTACACCAAAATCTAAGCAGCATTACCTCACAGCAATAATCACTGTCAAATGGTGGGTCCTAATGCAACTGAATTAGCCATAAACAAATTTGCTTTTTTTAAATAAATACTTTATCATTTTCCAATACTTCAGTTTCTGCTTTCCTTTTTCACTTTCAATATTTATGTCACCCACAGTTACTATCTTCTTCTATCCCCACATCTGTTTAACTGATTCCAGCAGTGAACATACCCTAATCCCAAAAGTTATCTCCAAACTTAAAAGTAAAGGAGATCAAAGGAGATGATTTAGTAGATCTGTACATGATGGAAATTTAAAAAAAAAAAAAAACTATAGCAAACTAAGGACTTACTCTTTCTTAAAGGTATTTAAAAGTGTGATATCCCCAGGATTATAGGTACTTATTCTGTGTTTCCATTGATAACCTATGAGAAGCCTTATTAAAATTCATGTTATTTCTGAACTGCATAAGATAAGAATGGGATCCTTTATTTGATGTGACGTTATCATTTGGTAAAATATAATTTAGTTCCAATTTTTCAATGCCCTGTTGAAAGAATTGTGGTAAGAGGGTTATGCAGCAGAGATGCAAATAACTTATATGCTGCACTTCGTCAACATTTGTAATACCCTGGAACCTGAAACAGATATGATTGTATCAAGGCAGATCTTTAGAGAGCTGTGTTTCTAAAGTAGATCTTCACATCACATAGGTTGCCTGCTGCTGATCTAGTCTATATTTTAAAACCATAAAGTGACTTCTGTTACTGTTTTAGCAATCAATCTGAGTGAAGTTAAACAGCATGTGTACATGCTTTGGCATTTTTATTATAGTTTTGTGACAAATCACATAATGATGGTTTTTCTTTAAATTACCACAGAAATGTGAAAAGCCAAGTATCTACAAATTCTAAATCTCCTGAGAAAATGAATGTGTCACATTTACTTAAAAACATAGTCAACAATTTAGAGAATTGAGTTGATAGTCAGAATCCATTATCAAATGATGGGAGAGATGAGGAGTGTTACATTTAGCTGATGAGTGGGTATTGCCTGGCCACTGGAAAACCAACAGAACTTGACCTAAAGCTACAGTTAATGACTAGTCACAGGTGAAAGAGAAAGCTAGAGATAAATTTTTAAAAACACAAACAATTGTCAAAATATTTATGTGATATTATTATACTTGACTTGTTTTAAAATTATTAAAGCAATATTTTATGATTTTTATTTGTCACCATGTTTCATTATGAAATATGTAGTTTTAAATGTTCTGGTATTTGCATCTAAGGTACACACAAAGGACATGATGCTATACTTTATGCTTTTAATTTGCTTTTGAAAAGTGGAAAATGTGGGAAAATGCTACTCAAATGATGAAACAGTTGTAAATAAAGGGTAAAAATAATTACTTTTTACTTTCTCTTTTATTCTGACTGCAAAATGTCCAGCTCTGAGCAAACTCCTGATAAGCAGAAGTTTTTTAGGTGGTCCCAGCAATTTCTACTTATCCAGACTGTGCTGTAGGTATGGCCATATATGAATTACCTTGATGTTCCAAGACTAGGACAGCAAGTTTCATTAACTGCATCAATAAACTGCCTTCATTAAGTTCCTATTCTACTGTTAACGTTGTTGGTGTGTTTTTTACTACACGCATTGTTTTTTTATAAATCCCAATTATGCTTGTGTTAATACTAATGGAGAAACACTGCACATCTTGACTCCCTATCAATTTCCCATCAGTTTAATATATAATAAGTGCATGTTCACATAAACAATTTACACAAAAACATGGTATATTCTGCTGTTTAGAATTCTTTGGGAAAAAAAAACACACACACACAAAATTGAGGCACAGAGTAAGTAATAATTTTGGAAGCAAAGAGTTAGTGTAGGCTACATTTGTTGTGCATGTAAAAAAAAAAATAGGAGGGGGTGAAGTCTGGGGTGTTTGGGATGAAACCTAGTTGATTATTTATTTGTTATTATCAATATATATTATGAAAACCTTATTACACATTCAATTTTCGACTCATCATCATCAGCTGCCATCTCCACAACAAAGGTTGGCTGTAATGGATCTCCAACATCTTCTGTCTCTTGTCTTGGTGGTGCACTCTGATAGACTCTTTCCTGTCCATCTCTTGATGTTATCTTCCCACTTATAGTGCTGTCTTCCCCTTGCACATTTGCCCTCACCACTCCCTTCTATTATGGTCTTCTACAAGGTGTTATGCCTTTTTATGTGGCCAAAGTATTTTAGCTGCCGAACTTTGACCTCCCTCATTAGTTCTCTTTCCATACCTACATTTTCTAGGACCTCCTTATTTGTTTTCTTCTCTTTCCATGAGATATGCCCCATTCTTCTATATATCCACATTTCAAGAGCCTCAATTCTTTCTTCCAAATGCTTATACATCGTCCATGTTTCTGCACCATATAGAAATGCAGAAAATATATACTACTTTATGATTCTCAGTTTTAATTTGTGAGATAACTGTTTTGATGTCAGTATATGTTTCATGTTGTTGAATGTAGCCTTGGCCATTCCTATTCTCTTCTTGATTTCTGTTTCACATCTGCCATCTTCTGCTATTATATAACCAAGATAAACATAGCTCTTGACTTGTTCCAGGATTTTCCCATTTACACTTATCTTTAATGTGGGTTTATTGTCTGTTTTGCAAATTATCATAGTTTTTGTTTTCTCAATATTAATGTTGAGTCCATATTCATGACTTATACTGTTCACTTGCTTCACTAGTTCTTGTAACTCCTGTTCACTTTCAGCTAACAACACGGTATCATCTGCATATCTAAGGTTGTTTATTGACCTTCCACTGATGTTCAGTCCTGGTATTTCCTGTATCTGTTTGAAAATTTTTTCGGTGTATAAATTAAATAGGCAGGGTGTCCCCTTGTCTGACACCTCTTTTTATGTCTATGTATGGTGAATATATCCTTCCAGATCTTACTGTGGCAGTTTGCTCCCAATAAAGGTTACTGAGTATTCTTATATCTTTTCCATCAATACCTATGTCTTCGAGGCATTCAATTATTTTCTCATGATGGACTCTGTCAAAAGCCTTCTTATAGTCAATGAAGCACATGTGCATACTGTTTTGGACCTCTGTATATTTTTCTGCTAATATTCTTAGGCAAAATATTGCTTCTCTTGTTCCACTGTTCCGTCTAAAACCAAACTGTTTTTCTTGGAACACTACACCCTCAGTAATCCTTACATATTAATTTGTGTCTTTGGTTCTGGTTGCATACTGCTTTACTATATCATGCAGTTCTCTAAGTCTGTCTATTCTCAACACCTCTTCTACTGATATGGGTGAATTGCAATGCTGTAAATAATCTAATATTGTTATTCTCTGTTTTTCATATTATTTTACTGTAGACATTCTGCACATTAAAATTCTTCTATACTAAAATAAACTATTCTTAATTATAGTCTGAGTAGGCAGCCTAATTACTTTTTTGCTGGGAATTTTTCCATATTTTATTATTATTTTTTTTATTCTGGTGACGAGAAATATTCCTTCAACCTCTGATGGGTTATAATTAGGATATATAGTGTTTTCAATTCCAAATAAGATGAATAACTGCTGATACAGGAAAAGGGGCATCACATCTATCAAATCATTGTAAATGTGGCAAATCAAAGTTACCACAAAATACAGAGAAACATTTCCCACGTAACACCTGGACTCATGTATACATAGATGGATCAGCAACAAATGCAACAGAAAATGGAGGTGGTGGTGTCTTTCTGACCTTAAGCACTGGTGCACAGAATAAGCTGTCAATGGCAACAGGGCAATACTCAAGTAACTTCAGAGCAGAGGCAGAGGCCTTGAAAACTGTAGCAGAGGTTATAATGACAGAGGAAAGCACAGATAGACAACTCGCTTTCTATACAGATGTACAGCCAGTAATTGCAATGCTGAAAAGCCAAAATAATACAGACCTGGATGACTTCAGAAAAGTGCTTCACAAACTATGTCAACGTTTCAAAAGTGTTGTGATCCAATGCAGCTCATGTCATTGCAATATCACCGGCAATGAAGAGGCTAAACAGACTGGCAAAGAAAGGTGGAAATCTACCTCAGCCTATTGCAAGCATAACTTTCGAGGAGGCAAAGAGTTTTATCAGAATCAGATACAGAAGCAAATGGGATGTAGAGCATTCAGGTCACACACAAAATGATGCATACTACTAGCTCAACAGAAGAGAACAAGTGGTAATCTTCAGACTCCGCACTGGCCACAACAGATTGATATATCATCTATTGAACAAGATAAAGAATTTAGTCTTAGTTCTTTCTTCAAAGTGAGGACTCCTAAGGCCACCTCCAGAGCAACCCTCGATGTTCATCTGGTTGCACCTGTAACTGTACATAATGCTTGGTGCTGACTTGTATTGTATTTTCACAGAAGGGAAAAATGATTTCCTGCATGCTGCCATACTGTGACTCCGTAAGGTTTGAATGCATGTATATAAACATTTTAAACACATAAGGAAGGGAGCAAATTTGAAGCACTGATGGCTGTACAAGAGGATATGACACCGGATGAGCTAGCCACACATGCGAGAGATATTCTCATCACATTAGCAGAAAACATGATCCCTAGAAAAGTGCATAAGAAGCAGATATACATTATGGAGGAAACATTGAGGCTCATAGAGGAAATAAGAAAATTGAACCAAACAGGGGAGAACGGAACAGTGACAAATACAAAAACTGCACAAGAAACGTCAAGAGAGAGATTAGGAAAGACAAGAAACAGTACATAACGAACACCTGCAATAGAATAGAAGAACTGCAATTGCATGGAAAAGATGGGGATATGTTCAAGGAAATCACAACGCTCACAGATGATTTTAGACCATCATTATATGTAATCAATGATAAAAATGGTGACATATTAACAGAAAGTAAGGATATATTGGAGAAATGTATGACGATAGTACAAAGACCACAGACATGATGACTGAAAGTAAAGAGAGAGAGCCAGAACCTATATTAGATGAAGTACGTGCAGTAATCAAAAGCCTGAAGAAAGGGAAATCACCAGGATGCAATGATATATCAACTGAACTAATCCAAGCAGGAGGAGAGGTCAGAGTCCTAGTTTATCATGCTCTATGCGTGAAGATCTGGAACAGTGCAATCTGGCCCAAAGCATGGAAAAGATCTGTGTATATCCCTCTCCCAAAGAAAGGCAACTTAAAACTGTGTACCAACTATCATACTATTGCTTTAATAAGTCATGCCAGCAAAATCCTCTTGAGGGTTATCATGAAGAGGATAGAACATGAAATACATGAAGTACAGGCGGGTTTTTGACAAGGCAGAGGTACGAGAGATCACATCTTTAATGCGAGAAACATCCTCGAGAAATGCAGAGAATACAATGTAGATCTTCATGCCTGTTTTGTAGATTACACCAAGGCCTTCGACTGCGTACAACATCAGAAATTATGGAACATCATATGAGACATGGGGTTTCCGGCACATTTGATCCATCTAATTGAAATACTATACCATGAACAACAAGCAGCAGTCAGAGTAGCGGGGGAAACATCAGGATGGTTTGAGGTGAAAAGGGGAGTAAGACAGGGTTGCATCCTCTCGCCATACTTGTTTAACATCTATGCAGAAAATATAATGAGAAATGTTCGGAGTGACCAAAAATGTGAACATTGTGATCCGTTCACAATTGGTGGAAATGCGATCCCAGAACTCAGGTACACAGATGACACAGTTATTCTTTCAAACAGTGCCAAGGTTTTTCAAAAAGGAGTCAAATTCTGGACGCGTTGTTCCATTGGATGGCAAGATTGATAATAGGGAAAGAATACAAGGCTAGAACGCCATTTGTACTTAATATTCGCAGTGCTAAGATGAGATCAGAAAGGGAGCTTGCCTGAATGTTTTACCTTCTGGACAACGGCAGTTTAACTTGTGCCATTATTCTGCTAGTCATCTTGTGTATTATGTAACATATTTCATTGATTGTGGTAAGAGAAATAATTTATTAATATTCTTATTAATGTGTAGAGGCTAACCCAGATAGGGCGCCCACCAATTTTGTGTTGTGTGACATTGCTATTGTGGAAGCTTATGACATCCTAAGGGAGCACATGCATGCCTAAGCAGACTATGGAAGCAGAAAAACAGAATGTAAATGGTGTTTGAATATTGCCATGCATAACAAAATAATTTGAATATAAGACCAGAAAGCTACTGGCAGCTCTCTACAGGCCACAGTGTTCCAATAACTCTTGGAGAATAAATAGGAAGTCATACTACCAGAGTTAACAGATCATTGGAAAGAAAAAAGAAAAGAGTGTATCCCAGCTGATGATATAAAAGATAACTAAAGTCTAAGTGACAGAGGCGTTGAAGCCATGTAGGAAAGAGCAGATACCCACGGATTGAGAAGAAGTCACAATACAATTAGGAACTGTAGTTTTTGATTAGCACTTGGGCTGATCACTATGAATGTTTAACGATGTTTATTTGTTAGGTGTAGAGATAAATATATATGAGGTGTATTTAGGGAGGCATTGTTCATTGCTGCAGGGTTGCATCAACGAGTAACCAGTAAGATAAAACCTGGAGAGGAAGTGTACGAGGCAACTTACCTGTTGTTTGTATTGTGAAATCTAACTGCCAAAGCGGACTCCAGCTGAGACATGTGTGGACAGAAAGTGTCATATGTCCAGTCAACCACCTACTTGCCACGGACTGAAAGATAAGCCTTCATTTTAAGGGCTAATGACTTCTCATTTCATTGTTAACCTCCACACTGTAATTAAACGTTCTAGTGACATGATGAAAGGAACAGTTCTTCCAACTCGTGACCCTTCTTAATACATTGTTACTACAACCAGGGATACAAGTACAGAAACATTTTAATAATATCATTTATTGGATAAGATGTCCATCCACTGTATTTACCTGTGTACATAACCACATTTATTTTGAGTTTAACCTTCCTGATTCAAAACATCTGAGAGTCAGGAAATTAAAATTGTAAATTAATTCTAAAGCTTTAACCACTGTCTTACTTGAGTTCATTAGATTGAGTAACAGTTGTGTTAAATTTTATTATCATACATCACACATACATTACCCTAGACACGTAGCCATATACATTAATATACTTAAAATATTTTGCAGAGTGAGATCATAGGGTGGTAGCAGTTAGGTACCCTGAGAATACATCATCATCAACTATTAGACTCAGGGACTTACATAGCTTGACCCCACTCTGTAAACAATTAATAATACTTACTTACTTAGTCGTTCCCTTTTCTACCATGAGGTGTAGAGGTTTGGAAGAGAGAGCGCCAGACTATCCTATCAGCTGTCTTCCTCCTGGCCTGGTTCCATTCTAGTCCTCGGTCCTTCAAAGATTGTCTAATGTTGTCCTCCCAGCGGACTCTAGGTCGTCCTCGGGGTCTGGATCCTTGGCTCTTTGTTATTAATAATAATTAACATAAATAACATATAAACCCACCACAGATAAGGAAATTGAAAATGTCACAAATTTTGAATATCTTGGCTCCATAATTAACAACAATGGAGACTGCTCAAAAGAGGTCAGAAGGAGACTGGCCGTAGCAATGCAGAGGTTAAATAAAATGAAGAACCTATGGCAGAACACCAGCAAATTAATAAAAGTAAAACTTCTGAGAACATGCATCTTTCTGGTAGCAACATATGGGTGTGAATCATGGACAGTTACTCAAACACTGAAGGAAAAACTTGAATCCTTCAAAGTGTTACAGAAAAATTCTCAGAATATCTTGGACCAAGAAGAAGAAAAATATAGACATCCTACACAACCTGAACATTGAGGAAAATTGGCTCATAAACAATATCATGTCCTGGAAGCTGAAATATTTTGGCCACAGTGGCTTAGAGAGAGCAGTGATGGAGGGTATAATGCCTGGAAGGCGAGGCAGGGGGCGACGGTGGATACAGAACATTGAAGACACCTTGAACATGACATTGGAGGAGGGCTGGCTAGAGATCGAGAGTCTTTCAGGTGGGCTGTGATGACAGCGACGCTCTGCAAAGGACATGCTACATGATGATGAAGGGAGATATACCTTTATGTTTGTCTAATATTTATACAATACCAAAACCTACCCTCTGTCCTGTTCTTAGTCTTCTATCATTTACTAGACACAGTATTAAGGTCTTTGTCTTGTATAGTCTGACATATAGGCCTAGGCCTACTGTATAATAGGGGAACAACAGAAGTGATTGCATCGTTAATAGGCTGGACTGCAGTATGTAAATTTCCGGTGTTATGTGTTGCAGTTCGCACTAATGACCCGTACTTTTTCTTTATTTCTTACGAGTGCCTGAAAACATACCTTTATGTTTGTCTAATATTTATTTTCTTCGTGAATAACCTTAGGGGAAAATGGCGGACAGTGGGAAATTATTCTTCTCATTTACCCAAATTTAATCTTGTGACTATGTGGTGCAGAGTCATAGATTATGCTTCCGTAAGAGAGCAGTGGAGGACCCTGTCTGCTGATGCTTCCACCATGGCACCCCTACGACCCATGACGGGTTACGGGCTGAGATGATGATGAATCTCTTTTTGCCTCGAATGAAAGATTTATAACACATGATTGTCAATTACCTCTGGGACTAATGCAAGTTGATAAAATACACAACAGTCGGTTGTAACACAGAATCGCAATACTCTTCATTTCGAGAAATACACAATGGCAGGGTTGCCAGATCGAAATTTTAATTTAAAGCCAAACAATACTAGAAAAAAGCCAAAACAAAGCCAAACACATTTTAATATATTTTTCATACTCACATCACATGAAAAGCTCCAGATCCAGGTCATTACTATCCTCCCCACTGGAATGAGTGGAACACGTGGCATAAACCTTGTCCGATGTGAAGTTTTTTAGCATTTCTGGAGATGCAGTGAAGTCTTTGCAACATTTGCTTGAAAGCAATAGTTCTGCCCTGATTCTCACAATTGCATCAAGAAGATTCAGCTGCATTCTGTTTCTTGCCTTCGTTTTAACGGAGGATACAAGAGAAAATATCCTCTCAACTACAGCATTGCTGACAGGGGTTATTAGGCAAGTAAGGGCAAAGGTGGCGAGCTCTTTAAATGCCTGATGCTGAAGTACACCAATCCAAAACTGTTCAGTGTCTACAGGGAGTCCATCTTCTGATTCCGTACGTAAGATCTATTAAAAGACGCAATGGCCGACCGCTGTGGCCGCAAGATCTTTTAAAAGACGCTGATTTATTTCGTTGTTTCTTTCTATTCTGATATTTTATACTGCCCAGAATTTATCTCGAACGGAAGTAAACACAAAACTGGGCAAATTTCAACAAGCTTCAATGTCTTTTATTTGCGTTTGAAGGGATTTTTTTCACATTTATCTTCATCTTTAATCGTGTTTTGTCGTATCGCCATAATGGCCGAAAACACACAGGATATGTTACTAATATGTAAACAGTGAACAAACTGTGTGATCAACCATAACTTTCTTACTTTTTCTGTGTTTTTAAATGGATTACCTGCACAAAGAGAGCAGTGAAACTGTATTGTGATAACAATTTATGTTACAAGAATTACGTAAGTCGAAAATTTTTGTTCAAAATTTCAAGTTATCTTTTTTCCGTGTACATATTATCTGTTATAACATAAACATAACATAAAATTAGCCAGAAAGGCATATGGATTTATATTGTTCATCCAATGTACTTTAATTTGATATATAATATGTTATACTTAACTCATGATTAGACACACATTGTCAGTAAACGTAAATTATGTATGTGTAAATTTTTGGGGCTTAAAAATAATTCCGTCCAGAGCTGAAAATAATTACGTACGGAATCAGTTAAATCCAGCTTCTTCTTTCCAATCGACAAAAGGCATTTGTCTGAATTGTTCTTCACTTTTGCTGACGTTGTTTCCTGCATGGTGTATAAAGGGTAACTCAGAAAACATAGGCCTTGAAATTTGATTTAAAATTTTCACAGGGCTCAATTTTGATAAACTTTCAAATGTATCTCTGGCCGACGGAAGTCTAAGTGTAACTTGACTGGGAGCTTCTTCTAGCATAGACATACATCTTTCTTTGACATTTTTTATTTCTAGATCAGCCTCAGCACTGTTGTTCTGCTGTAGGAACTTATTACATGCTGTTAAGAATTTTACACCAAAATCAACTTGATGAATATTTTTTTCTGTCTTTTGGCATCATACAGTCTATTCTGATGACTCTTCTGGTGTAAGAATGTTTGTTAGTACAATTCATGAGGATCAGCTTTGGTTTGCTGAAAAAGGCAGTTCGGTCTTCAAAATTCCTGCACAACAGGTGTTGCAAACTCAAAGAACAAGTAGTTTTTGTTGTCTGACAACATTTCCTTCAGAAGTCTTGCATTGAATTTTGTATCAAACTGTGATTGGGCTAGTTCAGCAGAAGTGAAATAAGCCTTTTGCTCTTCCCAGTTCATCAAAATATTCAACATAATCTTTCCACGCAGAAGACACCACGTAAATGAATGTTTTTCAAAGGAAGGGGGGCAGTTCGGGTTGGCTCAAATTCTGTAGCTGTGTTATCACAGTACACAATTCTTTGTATGCTTCTCGTCTTAATTCACTATGGCGAAACCAATTGGGTATTTCTGAAAGTTGTCGTGTGGTGGGTACTGGGGCAACTACGACAGTAGTTTTTGCCAGAAATAGTCTATGAGATATTAGATATAAGGTCTCTAGAAATTGGCTCGTTAAGAAAGAATAAAGACCTATTCGAGATAGGGGCAAGAAGACAGGAATGCGAATGCTTTCCACTAGACAGTGTTTTCTAATTAATTATGGAAAGAGTTCTGTTTCCCCACGACCTTAGCTTCTGCCCTTAGATCCCGTAAAGAAAAAGCCCCCAACCTCATCTGAGTAGAGAAAGGTTCCTATAGGTGAATATGTAACACCGACAGCACGAGTGATACATTAACAAACTAGATTATGATCAAATGATCGTTGGGTTTATTAATGAAATATCCACACATATAGGGTTAGTAATGGTTAGAACGTGATGATGGTGAAAGACGATTCACACAAAACACACAGATGAGATAATAAAATTGCAGTTAATTAAGTAATAGTTAATTAAGAATGAACTTGTGTAAAGTGAAATGATGATGATGTGATATGATACGTGTTATCAAAATGGTGAGTACTCTACACAGTCCATGTGTCTCTAAATGCTTAGCATTGATATGACGATTCACATGTATGCATACACTGTCCCAAGTTGTTAGACGTTATGTCGAGTGGGGTATATCTAAGCCGAGGACGTTCTGATGAAAACTGTTGTCGTACGGAGAACGCTGACGAGATATCTATGTATATTCCTTCACTGTTTGAGTATATCTCTGTAGTGTGGATCAACAGTTAATAGTTGTCATATGAACAAAAGGTCTGTTGTCTGATCTCCCGAGGGTACTGGTTAGACTGGATATCTTCACGAAATGTTAGTGATATGTAGACTCATACCCTTGCGTTTGTAGTCGTGATTCATAAAATATATTTTAGAGTCTGCTTCATAGAATGCGCTTAAGAGTGTGATGCACTTGGTATAAATATGCGATTCCTCTTTTGAGCTCTTTTGCTTGACTTCAGATAATAATGATCTTTTGAGTGATTTGAATTTATGATGACTCTGTATTGAACTTGTGATAACGATGTATTGAACTTGTGAGCCAGCAGTATATGGTGACGAAAAATGCTGCGTCCCCTTTCTGACTTGTAGGTGAGACAATATTCCTTTTTAATTGAGGAATGAAAGATGTCCTATGGCGAATTCTGCTCGCCAAATGTGAATTTTTGATAACTTATTTCTGGTTAGACGTCAGACACGTTGCGTGTAGACTCAGACTTCTGATGAACTGAAGACACACAAAAGTCTTCGTAAGTTTTTCACAATTAACATCACTGGTTGACTTTCATTTTTACTACTGCTCATTATTGATCTCTCTCTGAGTTTAATTCTAATGATGTTAAATATCTTGTGCATGAGAGTGTGTGCGCATTGGAGACTATGATGATGATGAAGGTGAAGTATGAACTATTAATTACCTCCTATCATCCTATCATCTTCTAGGAAAATCTTCTGATTTTATTAATCAGTTATGCAAAGAATTATTTGAAACTCTATCTTTCGCACATTTTAGCTGCGAGGTTAAAATAAACAAAATTTAAGAAAATGTATTAATAATCTGTATAAGATCTACTAACCTTCTTTTCCCTTCGCAAAATCCTTTAAGAACACAATTCATCACAGAACTGAATTATATCCACTCTGAATAAACACGTGTATTTAGGCTAGGCGTTTTTGGGTTTAATCTCTTCCTCACAATGTAAAAAACTGGACTCCTTGCTAGCATGCGATGCGGTAGATTATATTTCTGGAAGTCCAATATGGGTGTCTCAACGCTTGTCTGAACAGCAGCCGACCAAAGATAACACCATTACAGCATGAAACGTTTTCACCTGGCCAATCTGGGCGTCCAATGTGGTATCACAGAAATTACAGCATGCCCAGATGTCTGATTGGGATGACCAGATGTGATTTCACCAGATTTATCACGATGCAATGTGGGCTTCAAACGATAATGTCAGTTATGGGGACTCAATCAAAGGACTTTATTTCCCCCGATGAAAGAACAAATGTGGTTCTCGATACCGGTCGCGAGTAATCACAACGATGAAATAGCAAATGTGGGATCGCAAATGTGGGATGACAGAGCAAATGTCGGAGAAAATACAATACGAAAGATGTAGGAAAAGATAGAGCAATAAGGCCTTTGCGCTCGTTTATCACACACCCAACCATGTTTGGTGCACCATCCGTTGCAAAACCAATGCAATTTGCAAGAGTCTGGCAACATCTTTTTATTTCCTCGTCAATCAAATTGAATATATTTTCTCCTGTAACCTCTTGCACCGGAATGAAACCTATAAATCCAGTTACAATTTCCTTTCTCCTATCACAAAAAAAAAAAAAAAAAATACAACAAACATGCACAAGTGTTTTTGTGTTGAAATGTCAGTAGATTCATCTAAAATGATGGCATATTTCTTGTTCTGAAAGTCATCAATCAGATAAGTTTTCAGTGCAGGCGAAATTATGTTTTTGGCTAAGCATGCACATTTACTTCTGTGTAACTTTATGTGCTCCAGTGTACTCCCGTGCCCATGTGCTATCATGAATTCACTCAGGTGGTCAACTGTACGTATCGCACAATGGCACGTCATGCTTACAGCAATTTGCAGCTCTCCTGCCTTAACTTTATCTGTATCTTGTCTAGGAGTCTATCTTACATTAAGTTGCGTCTGGACTTGTAATAGAGTTCTCCGCTTGTGTTTCTCCGATTTTTCATTTTGAGAGGTTGCTAATTCTTGGTAAAATGTTGCAGTGGCACAATTTACAATAAGTTGCATCCGACCCATCAGCAGCCTTTTGGACCCATACAAATGTTTCTTCCCATTTGCTTTTGTACTTACGATTGCTATCGTAAGAAGCTTTCCATTTATTTGACAACATGGTCATGACAGTTGATAATAAATGATTTATAAAAACAGCCGAAGGTTTCACAGTTTTACCACAAAACGTTATTACATATAGAAAGTACACTTCACGGCAGATTAGTATGATTATAAATAATTATAAATCACATCCAAACACTTCGGAGTTCCGAGACACCAGACAAACTGGAGCGACGGTTGGCTATTTTATTTATTTTTTGCCTTCTTCTGGCGAGGCGCGTTCCTTTCTACCTATTTGGTTATATCAGAGCCGCGGTTGACGCCTTTTTGCCCAGATTCTTGGCGGCAGAAATATTACCAAATGTAACTGATCAAAAAACATTTCTCTTAAACGATGGTTTGTAATTTTCGTGCAGATAATTTTAGCATGTAAATAAGCCAGGAAAAAGCCAAATGAATTTTCTAAGGCCAATCACATTTTTTTAAAAGCCAGATTTCTGAAATCCGGCTTAAAAATAGACAATATGGCAACCCAGCACAATGGTCATTTCCTTATTTTAAATATGTATCGTCAGCAGTGTTGCCACCTTAAATTAAAAAAAAACCCCCATTTAGATTGTACCTTACAAAACAAATAGATAAACCTAGATTTTTAATTTTGGGCTACGTCTGGACGCCTTAGGCTACCTAAGCCGTTTTAGGCTACTTTGGGATATATTTGGGGTACTGTGGGCGAAAACCGTAAATTGATCTCAGGGTGATCATTTTATTTATTTATTTTTTTTTTTTAAACAGGACATTTTCTGATTTTTGACTTAAAAAGGACATTTTTACTGAAGAAACGAGTATACAAAGGAGGACGCGTTAATTTCACTAATTTAATACATGTTTGTACATAATTAGGATGAAATATATACAAATACTTCAACGAAATTTAAAAAAAAAACATTAAGTCTTCATAAAATGCATGTTTTAATAATTTTTCCATCAAGCTTTATTGTTTCATCATCGATGCATTTGCACGCTTCGCTCCTCCCCAGAATAAGAATTTTACACCCTCTCCTGGTGCTTCCCACGCTCTTGGTTTATACATCCAGAATACCCTCCACGACATTCAGCAACTCCAACCTCAACGCCTGCGTTACTCCAACCTTTCTTCTGATGAGTCCCATGCCCTCTCTAACCTCCGCCGCAGGGATGACATTGTTATCAAACCGGTGGACAATGGAGGGGCCATTGTGGTATGGTGCAAGGACCTGTACCTCTAAGAAGGTAGTAAGCAGCTCACCAACAGCTCCTTCTACCAGCGCCGTGACAATGAAGCGACAGTCCTCAACAATTGTCTGGTCCATGACACCATCAAATGTCTTATCGCTAACAAATCCTCACCTTCCAGCGCTTCTCATCTCCGTATTGATAATAGTTGTCTGGGCAAGCCCGTGTTTTATATGCTTCCCAAAAGTCATAAACCCTCCAACCCTGGGATGCCCATTGTCTCTGCGTGTGCCTGCCCTATTGAACATATATCAGACTTCCTTGACGCATCTTCCAGCCCATTGTAGAGCAGCTTCCTTCCTTCTTAAAACCATGCTCTTTCTACTTTTTCATCTATCCAGCTTTCTCCAGATTGTACCTACCGTTTATTTCTGTTAGATGTTTGCTCACTTTACACTACCATTCCTCACTCTGATGGTCTCCGAGCTCTCCGGTGTTTCCTGGACCAGCGCACGCACCATTCTATCGCTACAGAGACTCTCATGCACCTTGCAGAACTTGTCCTTCGACTCAATTCCTTTGAGTTCAATGGACAGTTCTTCGACCAAGTCCGTGGTGTTGCCATGGGCACCAAGATGGGTCCCAGTTATGCCTGCCCCTTCATGGGTTACATGGAGTATCAGGTGTGGCAGCAGTATCAGGGACCTTTTCCATTGATGTATCATAGATACATTAATGATGACATACGTCTCACTGATATGCCAGAGGCTGACCTATCTAGGTTCATTAACTTCATTAACAACTTCCACCCTGCGATCCTATTCACCTCTCACATCTCCACTGTCTCTGTTAATTTCCTTGACATTGTTGTCACCATCCCCCCCCCCCCCCCCCACCTTACCACTTCGGTGTACTACAAACCCACCGACGCACACAGTTACCTCCTTTATACTTCCTCTCATCCTCCGGCT
Source organism: Oreohelix idahoensis (assembly GCA_024509875.1). NCBI lineage: Eukaryota > Metazoa > Mollusca > Gastropoda > Stylommatophora > Oreohelicidae > Oreohelix > Oreohelix idahoensis. The sequence continues at coordinate 149,893 of JAMPIV010018150.1, read as the reverse complement.
TGTCGTGACTCCTTGCCTTTCTCACAATTTCTCCGCCTCCGTCACTTATGCCAAGATGATGACAACTTTCTATGCCATGCACAAGAAATGTTGGACTTCTTCCGTAGCAGACAGTATCCAGGGGATGTTCTTACCTCTGCCTTAGAGCGTGTTCTCCCTATCTCACGTCTAGAGGCCCTCAAACCCTGCCACAAAACTTCCTCCGATAGAGTCAAGTTAATAATAACCTATAACCCTCACAGCACTGCTATCAACTGGATCCTGTATCGTCACCTACCTCTCCTCCAAGCTGACCCAGTGGCGCGGGAAGTGTTTAGTGAGCCACCCTTGCTGGCATTTAGACGGGATAAAAATTTGAGGGACCTCCTAGTCCACAGCCGTTTGAAAACCGTCAACGACGGCTACTTTGGGACCAAGCCATGTAACCGAACACGATGTAAGACATGTCAGTATGTAATCGAAACATGTTCAGTCTCGTTCCCTAATGCCACGTTCACCATCATTTATGGCTTCACATGTGAGTCACGCAACGTCATTTATGGCATTATATGCAAACGTTGCAACATTACTTACATCGGCCAAACGGGCACACGACTGGGCGACCGATTCTGCAGACACCTCTACGACATCTCTCGGTTGAAATCCCCACATGTGGCTATTCACTTCAATGGCCCTGGCCACCACGGTGCCACTGACATCCAGGTGACAGTCATTAGATCCTGTTCCTCGGACGCCAACAGTCGGTTTCACCAGGATCAACGCCTCATCCATCTTATGGGTTGCCTTAAACCATACGATTTGAATACTCAACATTCTTTTGTCTGAGGCGTCCTGTTCTATCTAGTCCCAGCTGTATTATGACTTTCTAACTTGTTTTTTAAAATCGCTTTCCCTCATTCTATACATTTTTATATTTTATTTATTTATCATTTACTTTTTATTTTATTGTTTAGGTTTATTTATTGTTTTATTTATTTATTTATTTATTTATTTTTTAAATTTTATTTTATTTTTTTATTTACTTTATTTATTTATTTATTTATTTATTTATTTTACTTTTTTTTTTTTTTTTCATTATTATTTTTTTTATTTTCATTTTGTTGTATTTTATTTTATTTTATTTAGTATTTTTTTATTAATTTATTTATTATTTTTTCATTTTTTTTATTTTTTTATTATTATTTTTTATTTTTATTTTTATTTTTATATATATTTTTTCTTTTTATTACTGATTTATTTATTTATTTTCTTATTCCCTCACTGTTTTCCAGTCCTTGTTTTCATTATTTCTTTTTTTTTTTTGGTACTATTGACTTCCGCTTTCTGGTTTAGTGACAGCCATCTTTGATACATGTGACTGGACATATGGGAGTATTTTTTTCTCTTATTTTTATAATTTCATGTTCTTTACTTAATTCTCATTTTCTTTCCCTCCTGTCTCTTGTTTGTCTGTCCCTGACGAAGGCCTTGTGCCGCAACGTAGTTTTTCTTGTCATTTCTCCTTGTAAGACGTATTACTATTTGTGTGTGTGTGTGGGTTTTTTTTCAATTCAACCATCACAAAATATTCAGTCTTTAACATTGTACTTTTCACCCTAACTAAATGCTCATGGAAGTCTGTACATGTAACATTCTTATAATTTTATTAAACTTGTAATTTCCTTTTATACATTCAACAGTGAATTTGTTTCTGTCCTTTGTCCACTGACTTTCCATGAAAGAAAGAAAAAGCCTCCCAATATTAGCATTATTTCTTGGAGCAGCAAAAATAAAAAAAAGAGCAATTTGTAGTAGTTCCGAATATAACTCTACATTTCTTGATTGTTCAAAGAATTTGATCCACTTTTCATGTGCCCAGTAGTTGAAAAAAAAGTACAATACAAACCACTCGATATCTAGGAATGATATTGGACCAACAGCTGAACTGGAATAAACACAGATAAACTAGTGGAGTCTTGCAGAGGATTGACTAACTTATTAAGATATTTGAAAGGTAATGGATGGGGTGCATGCTAAGACAATGCTCACTTTTTATAAATCTTTTATTAGAGGAAAAATAGATTATGGAAGTATAATATATAACTCTGCTGCACACAGTAACAAGATTAAATTAGCCAGAATTCAGCATCAGGCTTTATGTACAATAGCAGGTGCAATCAGATCAACAGCAATGGGAGCTATAGAGGTGGCTTTAGGAATTATACCCTTAGAATTACGGAGAAAGGAGTTAAGACTAAATTACATGAACAGAGTTATGTTAGATAAGTCTCACCCAGCACATACAGCTTTTACCAGATGCAAAATAACAACTCAGGCCAAGCCAATGAGTACCACTAGATACCCTACAGGATGGAAGTGTATGGAGGAAATTGTCCATCTGGGTACATTAATTACATCAATTAATAACAGTTGTGAATACAAGCCAGTGATTCCGCCCTGGGAGATCAAGAAACCAGACACGGACTATCACCTAGCAGAAATACTTAAGAAAACAAATAATATCGAAAATATTAAAAACACCGCCAATAAATATATACAACAAATATCAAAAGACAGCATTACTGTGTACACAGATGGATCCAAGGGAGAGGATGGCAAATTGGGGATAGGAATATACTCGTATATTCCAATATGGAAAATGGCAAAAGAATATAGCATCACAAAAAATACATCCATTTTCACTGCAGAGATGGTGGCAATACTAAAAGCACTAGAAATATTCTCTAATAACCCTCCCAAAAAATTAACAGTTTTAACTGACTCTCTTTCAACAATTAAAGCACTTAGAAACTTATGAGAATGTGGTAGACCTAATATAGCAGAGGAGATATGTCTGGCTATTACATACTTATATTTCAGAGGATGTTCAGTCTTAATTGCTTGGATACCTTCACATGTTGGCATAAAAGGAAATGAAAAGGCAGATAAAAAAGCCAAGAAAGGTAGATCTGATAAAAATCTAATAAATGTAGGGATGAGTAAATCAGAGATTAAGAGCTTAATTAAAGATTTAATAACAGATGAATGGAAAGCAGAGTGGGATAAAAATCTAAAAGGAAGACATGCATATAAGATGTTCAGGGCTCCAACAAGAAAATGTCAGATATCTAGGGAATTGAAAATTCCCAGTAATAAGAAACTTCTCAGACTACAGCTGGGAAAAGGCTATTTCAGAATAGAAGAATCAGGATGTCTTCAAGACAATAATATAGAACATTTCTTGTTAAAATGTAGGAGGTATGAACAAATGAGAATACCAATATTAATTTCAGAATAGAAGAATCAGGATGTCTTCAAGACAATAATATTGAACATTTCTTGTTAAAATGTAAGAGGTATGAACAAATGAGAATACCAATATTAGATTATTTGCAAGCATCCAACTTACTATAAATATAGAAGAGGTGTTGAGAATAGACAGACCTAGGGAACTGCATAATATAGTCAAACAATATTTAACACGAACAAATGTTAATATATAATGGCTGGGAATGTGAAGGTCTGATGCTGTTCTTACAATGCATGTGACTTTTAACAGATGAAATTCAATCTGTTAAAGTCCGTTATATAACTAGAAGAACCACCAGGCATTTACACCCCTCCACTTTAATATTATTCTTGTTCAAAGTTTATTCTTGGTTTATTATTTTATTTCTTATTTTTATTTTATTTATTTAACGTATAAGCACAATTGTGATTGTCCCTATTTACATTGATTTGAAAAATGTGATGAAACTTTCTCATGTCGGCGGTTGTTCATATTATTTGGAATTGAAAACAATATATATCCTAATTATAACCCATCAGAGGTTGAACGGGATTTTTTTAAATTAATTTTAAAAAAAAGCATGCATTTAAATGCGGTTCGCTATTTTCTTTGATGTATCTTTACAGCAGACCTGGTTTTAGCTCACGCCGAACAACCCACCTGTAATTATCTACGCCAGCGACTGGAAACTCGTTCGTTGTAAAAGGTAAATAAACACGGTGAGAACGACGAGATCAAAGACACTGCTCGCCCGATCTTAAGCAGTCTGTACGCTGCTAGGAGGCGAGAGGGCGGAGAAATGGTGCGATTTTTTTCTCTGATTCGCAGAGAAGCGTGGAAATATGTAAATCTGGACGAGGGTGCTAAATGTATTAAGTCTGGGCTAATTTCTTCAAATTGAATATATAAGCCCCAGCATTTTAAACCCAATATTCAGTACTCCTCAGATTTTAAAGAAATCTAGCGCCGAGTTCTAGAATACCTTGTATAAGTGTAGTGGGACCCAAAGATGCAGCAATAGAGAATGCAGTCAGCAACCCATAGCTTGACTGGTTGCATCAGAGTCAGCGAACCAGAGCTGACTAAGACCCTACTCCACCTCCACGTGGTGGTCCTGGAAACAGTCTTTATCACTGCAGTCTGGCTGAGAGAGTAGGAATCGCAGAGGGAAGGCAAATCCGGTCCCAAAAACTGCCGTGCTGAAGTCGGATGTGTCGACCGAAAGGTGCAGATATCACAGCTCCAGCGTAAACAGACACAACGCAACCAACGTCCTTTTCAGGACGAACGAGGAAGAAGAAAGAAGTTTAAGTGTAGTTCTTAGTTTCTCGGTGGAGATAGGCTATAATTCTGTTTGTAGGTAATAATATTTACTAGTATTTTTGCGTGATTTTAGTGGTGAAATCGTCAATTACATTTCACTAGTTTTTTTTTTTTTGTGCAGAGTGATTTACTAGATAGGTCCGTCATTTTATATTTCTCTAGGTTTTACTGTGTTACAGTGAATAGCAGAATAAATTATATTTTCTAGCTAAACTCTTCCAGCTATAATATAAATTTTATTAAGTACTAGTAACTGGTCAGAGAATATTTTAACCAACTAAGTAAATACACAGATGCCTCATGACTATTGACGAAATATGTGTTTATTTCTAATTCATGATGATTGATTTTTTTAGAATTTATTTCACGGGAGTTTTAAACGATGAGACAAGCTCTAAGCTTGCAGTTTATAATTTAAGTTAAATAACCGAAGTGGACAAATATATTATTTTTCGCGAGGTAGGATAGGATTGAGAATACTGTTATGGTTAAGTATTTTATATTTTTCTCTTCCTTTACACAGTATTGGGTCAACCCAAAATCTACCAGCGGCGTACATGTATATCAGAGAATAACTAGACGAAAGAACAATTCTGATATTAATACTGTAACTGGGCATATAGATCCAGAGTTCTTTCACTAAATCAATTTTTTTTTCAGTCAGCCCGTGGTGGTGACTAAATTAAACATTTGACATTTTCAAACTTGTGACATTTCCTGAATAACAACCACTGTGTTGTGAAGAAGATCTATCCTGAACAGATTTATTTACCTGACACTCGATGTAACGATCGAATATTCCACGCTACTGTACCCTTGTGAACATTAGATCTTAGTTGGGACTGTTCTACTTGGATCTGCAGGGGGTGGGATTTTAGGCCTTGACGTATCGTCTGCTTGCGGACCATGTCTCTTCTTGTTACTTCAACCACATTCCTCAGATACCTCATTTCTGAGGTTTGGATCTGGCGTTTGTGGGTCGTGGTCACTGCCCATGACTCGCATCCATATGTCAAGACTGGGACGTAGGTGGAGCGGTGAACAGCCATCTTCGTTTTATTACCAACCTTTCTCTTGCTGAGGAATCCTCGATTTATGTCCTGAAAAAGTCTTCAAGCCGCTTTTCGAGTGGCCAACTCTTCTCTGATGCCTCCCTTTCGGTCTATAATAGCTCCAAGGTATTTGAAGTGGTCGACCTGCTCTATGACCGATTTTCCCAGCTTAATATGATGTCTTCTTTCTACTCGTGATATCACCATGGATTTTGTTTTAGAGCTGCTTATGACCATTTTGGATTGGAGATGTGCCTCTGATTTAGCAATCAGGGCAACATCATCAGCAGATGCCAGCTCTGAAATACAGACCTGTCTCATCTTCCAGTACCTCACTGAATACTTTCTTGTTCTCTCCTTACATGCTTTGATAACATCGTCCATGAGGAGTATGAAAAGATAAGGTGACAGGATATCACCTTGTCCTACACCAGTGGTGGTCCTTAACTCTTATGACTTATAGTTTGCTGTCCTCACATAATTTCTGCAAGACTTGTAGAAGCTCTGTATAGCGTGAATCATAGGTGCTGTAATGTTCTTCCTTGCCAAATAGTTCCAAAGTTTGCTCCAGGGGACCCTGTCAAACGCCTTTTCCAGATCTATGAAACAAAGATGGATCTCACTCTTATACTCAAGGGCCTTTTCACTCAGCTGTCTGAGTGTGAAGATTAGGTCTTGAATACTTCGGTTTGCTCGGAATCCGCACTGGACTTCATCCAATTGTGGCTCAGCTAGGCGTCAGAGTCTCTGCCCTAGGATTCTAGAGTAGATTTTACCAGGGACACTGAGAAGGGATATGCCTCTGTGGTTTCCACAGTGTCGATTGTCACCCTTTTTGGAAATTGGTGTTATGATTGCAATCTCCCAATTTTTTCGTACGGCCTTGTCGCACCAAGCTGCCTGTAGGACCCTTAAGAGTAATAGGTCGCCTGATGCTCCCATGTACTTAACCATTTCTGGTGTTATACCATCATGCCCTGCTGCTTTGCCCATCTTGATTTTCTCCAGTGCTGCCTTCAGTTCTTCCATCTTTATGTCACCTTCACCATAATTGGTTTTCTTATCTGTGCTAGTGATTATCATTTCTGATGCTTGACCTTGCTCACCATTAAGGCGTTCTGAGAAATGTTCTTTCCATATTTTCATTACTTCTTTTGGGCAGTAAGAAATTTGCCTTGCGTGTCCTTTAAACATTTGAGAGGGCATTGTTTTTCCTTCCTCGTGTTCTTTAGGGTCATATAGAACAATTTCTGGTTTTCTTGCGCATCTTTTTCTAGCTTTTCTCCAAATTCTTCCCAGGACTTCTGTTTTGCTGCTAGCACTTTGTTCTTTGTTTCTGTTAGGAGTGTCACATATTCTCTATATTTCTTTATTTGTCCTGCTGTGTTTTTAGCTCCTAAGTATTGTTTCCATGCCATTTTCTTCTCTTTTATTTTCTCTTTGACTTCCTCTGTCCACCAATGTTTCCTCTTTCTCTTGTTCCCAAGTCGGACTTCATCACATGCTTCTGCAGCAGCTGTCTTTATGATGTCCTTGAATTTAAGCTACAAGGTTTCCAAGTCATCAGGTTGTTCTTCTGTGTTTCTCACCGCTGTAGCAATAAGCACCTGATATCTGGTCTTAATTTCTGGTTCCCTCAGCTTGAAGGTCTTTATGCTCATTCCTCCCTTTCGTTTACTTTGTTTCTTGCATGATGTTGGGCAGTTCCTAGGCTGAACAATTCTTTCAGTTGTTCTTTTGATTGTAAGCAGGTAGTGATCACTTCCAATCTCTGGCCCCCTCCAGACTCTAGCATCCCGGACATATTTGAATGAGCTCCTCCTAACTGTGGCATAGTCGATCACTGACTTCTCATTCTTTGTTGGTTTACATCTAGTGAATGCATGTATGCACTTATGGGGGAACTTTGTGTTTGTAATGATCAGATTTTGCTCACTGCAGAATCTAAGTAGTCGCTTTCCATTGTAATTGAGAGTATTTTCTCCATATCTTCCGATTACTCCACCCCATCTAGCATTGTCACAGAGAGTTTATTGATCATAAATTGCCTACATCCTCTTCTTTTTATTTCACCCGTATCCTCTATTTTATTATCACTCTTTACCTTTTTCCTGTATTTTTCGCATCCATTCGTTTGCGAAAAATGTTTTCTTCCCCATTCTCAACTTTACCGTTTTCTTTCTCATACTGGTAAACGCATTTATGACATAACGTGTCAGAGAGAGAGAGCGTTCAAATGCATTCTATTGCATTAGGTGTCAGTGGACGAAACTGTGAACATATTCGTCTGGCCAGACATAGGAGCAGACATATGTTTACAGCATTCCCTGCACCAGACGAAATACACTGTGAATATTCGCTTTCGCCAGACCTATGGGCGACAAAGTTGTCTGCATTTTCACCTGCCACAACGAGTTGCATCGACTGAGCGCTCAGTGAGGCGCGATAGCCGACATCTCCTCGGCGCAGTTTGAGACATTTGTCTGGAAATCCCAGCTGACAAGGCACTTACTGTTGGCCTGGTCAGCGTGAGGTGTGAAAACGCACGAGTGTCAGTTCATGATAGTCTTCTAGTTGATGTAAGGTGTTTTAGACGGAAAGGGAAGATTATTTCGTTTGGCGAAATAAAGTTGGGACCCCTTTGTCTGGTAATAGATATAACCAGAATGTTAAACTTTATTTTCTTTCTGACTCCTAAAATGTTGCAGTAGACAGATCGTAAGTTATAGCGTAAGTTATATTGAGTACATAATATGTAACATATTTCATATGTGGTTTTTCTTTATTCAGTGAATATTGGGGTAACCCAAACTTTGCCGGCGTTTTGTACAGAGACATACCTAATAAATGCTTATACTGGGCCTTTGAGCCAGTGCATATTTCTACACTAACTCTAATGTACATGCTGCTTTGTGGCGAGAAAAATTACAGAAATCTAAAACATTCACTTTCCGACATTGTTGACAAGTGTGTGGTGAACCAAGATTATTTGTTGAGAGAAGTTGTCCACCGGTCATCTTCCTAATTAAGGGAAACCTCGTGTTCTGACATTGTGTGCTCGTTTAAGCCTAATTCTTACCTCGTGAGTCAAGTGACACTAACTTTAGTCTGAAAAAATTATTGCATGAAGCAGACGCTCCCCAGATCCATTTTGATGAAACCAACAAACAAATCTGCAGAGCTGGGATCCGTTTCATTAAACGACAGTAACAGATAAAAAGTGTGTGAGTGTCCCAAAGTTTGCGCCAGACGGCGAACCACAACACGATTGTAAGTATATCATGGCCCTGATGAAAGAACTGAGTGAAAGTAGACTGAAGGATGTTCTTTGTTTGAGTCACCCACGTTGTAACTTCCTTTATACAAGTTATTGCTAACAATAGTTAGCCTTAGAATAAAGCAGAGTATCAAGTCTGTCCATGCCTTAAAAGGGGGAAACCATAGACTCAATCATATGTATCTGTAACTCTTTGGGGTTTTCACTTTCTTCTAACGGGACTGTGAGCTATATATATCCAGGGGAGGACCATACAAACGGGTCTATCACTATTGTAGCATTCCTTGATTTTTTATGACTATGTGTATGCTTTTGATGTATTTTATATGTTGTGATGTAAGTTTACTATGATAATTAAACTATACCTATATTTATTTCAGTGTGGTGGTCAGTTCGTTCCCATAATATCTATATAATCATTGTTATAGTTTTCTCACGTCTGTGTGTCTAACTGTTGTCACTTGTATGTGCGGGCACGTGAGTGGATAGAAATATATTAATAAATATATAATTCTTTTATAGACTGTCTGACTCCTCTGGATCTGTTGTAGAAGATAGGCGGAGAGAGAGAGAGAGAGAGAGAGAGATTTCCGGGACAGCCTCTATAAATTTCTACCATCTCACTCGTGGAACTCTATTTCTAATATCACATCTCAATGTGGCTATCACTCATTCTAACCTATTCAGAAGGGACCAACCCAAATCTTAATTTCCCTATCAAAAATCTACGACAGAATGGTGTCTCGTTTTACCGGGAATTGAACTCTAGTCCTGAGCAAATACGAATATCAGCTCGTTTGCAGGATTAATTTTCTTTATTCTGATATAGAGTAAGAGTGTGATGTCTCGTGGTTTTGTGTATCTTTTAAAATAATTTATCCCCTAGACATAACGATCTGTTTATGGGCGTGCTGACCACACAATTAATAATTGTTTTTCTACAGCATTTTTGAATAATATACATTGGAGTTACAGGTTGATTTTGTCGGAATATATGTTAATAACTGATTTTGTAATACTAAACGCTGGTAAAGTTTGTGAGTGTATAACATTCACAGGGGTTTTGAAGAAGTAGGTGTTTGAGCAAAGCTAAATAGTGCGTTCAGACAATTACGTCCTGTAAATTGCCTCCCTTACCCTAACTGTCTTCAGGGGTGAACTTGATAGTGGATTTAAAATTTTGGGGATTTTTTTCTCCTTAAATTTTTTTGCAATAATTATTTTGTTTCCACTATAGCAACTTATTTTTAAGGAGTAATCTTAACTACCATTTATTTGGCGTAGTCGTCTGCATTAGGTGCTTAATTGCCGATTAATAGCAGCGATAGTTAGATACTATAGTATAGGAGGAGGTATCCCAGGTTAAAGAATATCATCTTTTTGGATTTTTTTGTAATTTCTCGCAAGTGGTAGGAACCAGTGTATCCTTTTTCTTATCTCTTTCTCGTCTAAGTCTAAAGTCACTGAGTTATTATGGCAGAGAGGGCGAAGCTTAGACAGCTCCTCAGGGACGAGTCGAGAGAAGAAGGTTTGGACGGAGAGGAAGCGAAAGCTTTTGTCAGGGACGAACTTGACAGATATGATGCGGAGAGGAAAGCAGCTGAAGCTAAAGAACAGAAGAAGATTGAAGAAGAAATGGAAATTCGCAGGATGCAGCATGCGGAAAAAGAGAAGGAGAGACAGCATGAGAAGGAGAGGGAGGAGGGAGAGGAAAGAGATAAGGAGAGACAGCATGAGGAAAGAGAAAATGATCAACGACGACAGCATGAGTTGGCTCTTAAATCTCTAGAGTTCCAAAGCCGTGGGGCTGCCTCTACCTCCAGCAATGGAGAGTCTTCTCCTCATTCTTCCTTAACTGATCCTTCTAATACTCAATCTACTCATCTCACCGCTATGTCTTTCGCTCTAGAATCTTTCCCTTGTCCTAATGAGAAGATTGATACGTATCTAGAAAAATTTGAGAAAATTGCAACTCTGTACGGTTTAGAGAGGTCGCGTTGGAATATGAAGCTTTTCCAGGCTTTAAAAAGTTCTGCGTATGATGTTTACGCCAAACTGGAGAGCAGCCAACAAGACAACTATTATGTGTTGAAGAAAGCGTTACTGGAGCGCTTCGAAATGAATGCTCGCAAATTTTTGCAACTGTTTCGCAACAGCAGGAAGGAGAGCTCTGAAAGTTTCCAGCAGTTTTCATCTCGTTTGAAGGGATATTTGACAAAGTGCCTTGAGCTTTCACAGCTTCCCTCTATCTATGAAGGTCTGGAGGAATTTGTTTTAACAGAACAAATAAAGAACACTTTGTCTGCTGATACCCGGAAATTCCTAGCTGAGCAGGGCACAGAAAAGCTTGAAGACATCTTTAAAAAGTCTGAGCGTTATCAAAAACTGCAGGCCACAAAACGTAAACTGACAGAGGAGCATTTTCGAAAGAATAATCTAGACCAATATTCTCAGGCTTCTAATCAGAATAACCACAGAAAAACTGGACCTCAAAACCCCCACTCCTGAAAAATCTAAGTTCTACAAAAACAAGTACCGCAACCACAGTAAACAGTCTGATCAACCCGACCGCCCTACATGGCAGCGTAGCCAGAAAGGTCAAGGTGGCAAAGGGAGAACCCCTGAGCACGGGACTAATGATCAGGGCGAGCATACTGAGCCTAAACGCATCGGATGCTTGCTAACAGTCTCGCAAGGTGGAATTATTGACAGTGATTCCCAACCTGTTGGGGATACACCCTCAACGCGAGGTACTGTTACATTGAACGGTTCTCAAACTTTTTGTTTATTTGACACGGGGCTTTCTTATGATTGCATTGTTGCCAGACACCTGGTCAAACCCGGTCAAGAGACAGCAGAGACCGTCCAATTTTGTGGAGTTCGAAAGAGTGATGCACCTACAGCGCTTCCCATCGCACTGGTGGAGATCCACTCTGAGTTTGTCAGAGGCGTGATCAAAGCGGCTTTTATGGATGATCCCATCTACCCAGTCATACTTGACGGTAGATTCGTGTCTATTGGGAAACTGGAGAAGCCGATTGTGACAGCAGTAACTACAAGAGGGCAAACAAAGAAGGAACGGAAGCCTGCGCCTAATTTGTTACCCATGGAACTTAAAGAAGCGCAACAAAAGGACCCTACTTTGGCACCTTGCTTTAGGAAACTGTCAATGGCTAAGGAACCCAGACAACACGGGGACTTTTTTCTAAGGATAGCGTACTTTATCGCAGAACGGGCAAGCCTGACCAAGGTTATAACCAGCTCCTAGTACCGAAACAGTAAGAGAAGCCAAATCCTAGAAATGGGGCACTCTCTTCCCTTCAGCGGACATATGGGACAGAACGCCACAAACCAACGGGTAACCACTCATTATTGGTGGCCAGGAGTAAACACTGATATTATCAGGTATGTCAAATCCTGTGCCCAGTGCCAACGTGTACCACTTAAGCAACGAACACCCCAGTCTCGTTGGGTGAAATGCCAATAGTGGGAACACCATTCGAACGGGTTGTGGTCGACATTTTAGGACCCTTAGAAAGGACTAAAAGAAGGAACAGGTTTATCCTGACCTTAGTCGATACATGCACTTTATGGGAAGAAGCTATACCGCTAACATGTGCAGATGCCAAGCATTTGTCGCAGAAGCCTTCGTGCAGATTTCCACTCGGTTGGGATTTCCTCAGCAAGTGTTGACGGATAACGGATCTCCATACCGAAACCTGTTGATTGATGAGATCGTGAAGATCTTGAGAACCAAACACATCTACACAAAGCCTTATGCTCCGGCCGGAAATGTGCTTGTGGAACGTGTTAATGGAAACCTCAACATGATGTTAAGTAAACTGGCACAAGTGAAACCTGACGATTGGGATCTTTGTATTCCTGCAGCTTTATTTGGCTACAGAGAATCTCCTCATACGTCCACAGGATTTCCGCCAGCTACGCTTTTATTCGGCAGACCCATTAAGGGCCCGCTTGAAGCCTTACTTTGGTCGCTGACAGACCAGAAGGCTGATGAGACAGTTGTCTCAGCAAGTAAATATGTGTCGGAGTTAAAGGAAAGGTTGAAACTAGGTTGGGACCTAGCAACGACTAACTTTAAGCGAGCACGCACAAAGCACGCTAACCGATACAGGAAAGTCGCGAAAGAAAGAGAACTGGAAGCAGGAGAGAAAGTTTTGGTGTTACTCCCTACCGGAAACAACCAACTGAAGATCGGATGGCAAGGGCCGTTTACCGTCCTGAAAAAGATTTCTAAGGCTAACTACCAGATCTCTGATGCCTAGCTGGCTGTGAGGTTAGTGTGATTCGCTTGTATAGCTAGGCGGAGTTGTCGTACAGAAGGTACGGGGTTCGAACCCTGGGTAAGCCACTCACGTCTGTTGTTTTTCTGTTGTCTAAGTGTTCTGTTTCTATATTTCTTGCGAGTGCCTGATAACATACCTTTATGTTTGTCTAATATTAATTTACTGTTTACAGGCTCTATTCAAGGAAAGGAGAAAGTTGTCCATTTAAATCTGTTAAAGAGATACTTGTCGGCGTCTGTGGCCTAATGGATATGAACGCGGTTTCATAGTCCAGATATACCGGGTTCGAAACCTGCTGCATGCGGTTTGGTAGCAGATCGCTTTGTGTGGATTTTTAACAGTGGTATAAGCGCCGTACCGTTCAGAAAGCAATGGCAAACTACTGAATGAAAACAATTGCCTAGAAAAATCACAAAACAGCCAATAAAAGCTGGGGTTGATTGCCACGTCCTGTAAAGGATAAGCAACTAACTTTTTTTTTTTTTTTTTTTTTTTTTTTAAAGAGATACTTGGAAAGACCGGTGCCAACCTCCGACCCTCTCCTGACGATCGCCAAAACTGATGAAGATGACGAAAGTGGCAGAGAAATTCCACTGCACACACACGAAATCTTTCAAAAATATCAGAAGCGGCGACACTCTTTCAAGCGCGCATTTGAGACATTCCAGAGAAAAGAAACTTTGGGAGTAGACTTAAGTAGGAATTAGAGAGAGATGGATGGGGAGATGAGATGGAAGAAGACAGACACCCTGAAGCTACGGATATAGGAAATTTATTTCCATAACGTAGACATGGAGTGATTCCATATCTTAAAAGGGGGGGGGGGGTGGAACGTTCTGTCACAGAGAGTTTATTGATCATAAATTGCCTATATCCTCTTCTTTTTCTTTCACCCGTATCCTCTATTTTATTATCACTCTTTACCTTTTTCCTGTATTTTTCGCATCCATTCGTTTGCGAAAAATGTTTTCTTCCCCATTCTCAACTTTACCGTTTTCTTTCTCATACTGGTAAACGCATTTATGACATAACGTGTCAGAGAGAGAGCGCGTTCAAATGCATTCTATTGCATTAGGTGTCAGTGGACGAAACTGTGAACATATTCGTCTGGCCAGACATAGGAGCAGACATATGTCTACAGCATTCCCTGCACCAGACGAAATACACTGTGAATATTCGCTTTCGCCAGACCTATAGGCGACAAAGTTGTCTGCATTTTAATCTGCCACAACGAGTTGCATCGGCTGAGCGCTCAGTGAGGCGCGATAGCCGACATCTCTTCGGCGCAGTTTGAGACATTTGTCTGGAAATTCCAGCTGACAAGGCACTTACTGTTGGCCTGGTCAGCGTGAGGTGTGAAAACGCACGAGTGTCAGTTCATGATAGTCTTCTAGTTGATATAAGGTGTTTTAGATGGAAAGGGGAGATTATTTCGTTTGGCGAAATAAAGTTGGGACCCCTTTTTCTGGTAATAGATATAACCAGAATGTTAAACTTTATTTTCATTCTGACTCCTAAAATGTTGCAGTAGACAGATCGCTGTGCTAGATCAAATATCTGTGTTTTGGCGAAGTCTGAGTTCCTTGGCCATTTTGCCGAGTTCTAGACTACCATTAGATTGCAGTATTTTAGTTCATGGTTTAGTCTGTAGTTCTGTGTGTGGAGGTAATATTATATATAATATCTAGTATTTTGTGAGTGTTTAAAGTGATAATCGCTTATTTCAAATTTCACTAGTTAGATTTGGTGCAGAGTGCTTAATTTATATAGTCTGTATTATTTTCTAGTGACGTGTTTCAGTGGAAAGCAGAATAAATTATAATTTCTAGCTTAAACAACAATGTAGCTATAATGAATTTAATTTTACTGCTGAATACTCAGACGGGAACTATTTTTCTAACTAACTTATAAATGCTAGATGCCTCATGAGTGTTGACGGAATACGTATGTATTCCTAATTCATGAGGATTGATGATTTTTAAATATAACTTATTGCACGGGAAGTTTTAAATGATAAGTCAAGCTGTACGCTTGCATTTTAAAAACGTAAGTTATATTGAGTACATAATATGTAACATATTTCATATGTGGTTTTTCTTTATTCAGTGAATATTGGGGTAACCCAAACTTTGCCGGCGTTTTGTACAGACATACCTAATTAACGCTTATACTGGGCCTTTGAGCCAGTGCATATTTCTACACTAACTCTAATGTACATGCTGCTTTGTGGCGAGAAAAATTACAGAAATCTAAAACATTCACTTTCCGACATTGTTGACAAGTGTGTGGTGAACCAAGATTATTTGTTGAGAGAAGTTGTCCACCGGTCATCTTCCTAATTAAGGGAAACCTCGTGTTCTGATATTGGGTGCTCGTTTAAGCCTAATTCTTACCTCGTGAGTCAAATGACACTAACTTTAGTCTGAAATAACTATCGCATGAAGCAGACGCTCCCCAGATCCATTTTGATGAAACCAACAAACAAATCTGCAGAGCTGGGATCCGTTTCATTAAACGACAGTAACAGATAAAAAGTGTGTGAGTGTCCCAAAGTTTGCGCCAGACGGCGAACCACAACACGATTGTAAGTATATCAGGGCCCTGATGAAAGAACCGAGTGAAAGTAGACTGAAGGATGTTCTTTGTTTGAGTCACCCACGTTGTAACTTCCTTTATACAAGTTATTGCTAACAATAGTTACCCTTAGAATAAAGCAGAGTATCAAGTCTGTCCATGCCTTAAAAGGGGGAAACCATAGACTCAATCATATGTATCTGTAACTCTTTGGGGTTATCACTTTCTTCTAACGGGACTGTGAGCTATATATATCCAGGGGAGGACCATACAAACGGGTCTATCACTATTGTAGCATTCCTTGATTTTTTTATGACTATGTGTATGCTTTTGATGTATTTTATATGTTGTGATGTAAGTTTACTATGATAATTAAACTATACCTACATTTATTTCAGTGTGGTGGTCAGTTCGTTCCCATAATATCTATATAATCATTGTTATAGTTTTCCCACGTCTCTGTGTCTAACTGTTGTCACTTGTATGTGCGGGCACGTGAGTGGATAGAAATATATTAATAAATATATAATTCTTTTATAGACTGTCTGACTCCTCTGGATCTGTTGTAGAAGATAGGCGGAGAGAGAGAGAGAGAGAGAGAGAGAGAGAGAGAGAGAGAGAGAGAGAGATTTCCGGGACAGCCTCTATAAATTTCTACCATCTCACTAGTGGAACTCTATTTCTAATATCACATCTCACTGTGGCTATCACTCATTATAACCTATTCAGAAGGGACCAACCCAAGTCTTAATTTCCCTATCAAAAATCTACGACAAGCATGGTCATTTCCAACACTGGCATTGAAATTTCCGAGCATGATAATTTCATCTAGGCAGTCATCCACTGTCTTTTGAAGCAGCTCGAAGAATTCCTCCTTGACCTCTGCTCTCTCATCCTCATTTGGCCCATACACTATGACCAGGTTGACTATGGTTTCTCCTTCTTTTAGATTTACAACCATAATGCGCTCCGACAATAATTTCCATCCCTTGATACTATCTTTTTGGTTTTTGACCACAGTGCAACCCACGCCCCCTTTAGCTCTTTCAGATGTGGATACACCACTGTAGAGCAGCGTGTCACCATCGAGATCCCTTTTTCTTCGTTTCCGTTATAGCCAGGATTTCTAGTTTTCCTTTCCTCATCTCTCTCACCAGCTCTTCTTCTTTCCCATTTATACTTTTTGTATTCCAAGTTCCATAAGTCGTAGTCCGTAGTCTGTTCCAGTTCGTCGACTTTAGAATCAGTCCGGTTTTCTCTCTTGTCGTTCACATAATCGTGATTTAAAGCAAACAGGTGATTGGCCTGTTGTGCCTTTGCATGGTGGAGAGGCTGCCTCCTTACGGCCTCCTGGCAGGCCGCCCTCCTCCTTTTTCAGCCGGGCTTGGGACCGTCCTAGGCGGAGTTATTGCTCTTCTAATGCGATGAAATTGTTTTCTGCAATGTGTATAAAAGGTAACTCTGAAACTGAGACCTTGTTCAAAATTATCACAGGGCTCAGTTTTGAGGGGCCTTGAAAAGCATCTCAAGCTCAGGGAAATCTACGTCTAACTTGTCTGATAGATTCTTTTTGCACAGACGCACATCTTTCCGTGACATTTTCTTGTTCTTGACTGACCTCAAGGCCCATGATCTGCTGTAGGAACCTATTCAACTCTTTAAAGAACTTAACACCAAAATGAACGTCATCATCATCATTCCTTTTTCTTCTATTCTGGGCTGACTTTTTCAGCTGTGGCCAAGTCATTCCAATTTCCTTAGCCTCCTCTTCAATACTTCTTCTCTAAGTTCTCTTTTGGCTTCCTCCCTCTTCTTTTCCCCTGTGGATTCCAGTCATGGGCAACTCTGGCTATGGTTGATTTTTCTCTTTTGAGTGTATGTCCTATCCATCCCCACTTTCTTACCTTAATTTCTGTTTGTTTTGTAGTTGTCTGCATCTTTCCTTAGCTCTATATTATAAAATTACGTCTGGCCATCTTATACGGAGGATCCGTCGGAGATACCTATTTACAAAGTCTGTAGCTTGGAGGTGATACTCTTTGTGACATGCCATGTCTCTGGGCCATACAGCAAGACTGACTTCACATTTGAGATAAAGATTCTGATTTTATTCTCTCTGGATATAGCTGAGGAGTTCCATAGAGGTCAAAGGGTATTGAAAGCGTATCTGGCTTAATTTATCTTTGAGCAGACATCACCAACTGTTCCACCTCCTTAGTCAATGTTACTCCCCATAAATTTAAAGCTTTCTATATCTTCTTCAACGACTTGATCATTGATCTTCATCGAGTCCATCTGGCTATTATTTATTGTCATTTCCTTTGTATTATTTAAATGCATGATTTGTCCCATCTTTGCTGCTTCTGATACTAATCTATTTGTTTTCTCCTGCATATCTTGCTGTCTATGTAATAGAAGGCACACATCATCTGCAAAGTCTAGATCCTCAAGTTGTTTGTTAAATGTCCACTGTATTCCAGTTTTCTCTCCCTCTGTTGTCTGTCTCATGACCCAGTCTATGACCATGAGAAAAATCGTTGATGAAAGTACACATCCCTGTCTGACACCACTGTTTACTGTGAAGGCCTCTGATAGTTTTCCTTTGTATACTACTGTGCATGAGGCCTCCCGTTAGAAATCTTGGGTGATTTTAATGAATTTCTCTGGGATTCCATAATGTCTCAGGATTTTCCACATCACAGTACGGTATATACTGGCGAAAGCTTTTTCGAAGTCAACAAGGGGGTCTGCCATTCATTTTATTGTTCTATGATGATTCTGAGTGTTGCTGCCTGGAATGTACATGATCTTCCTGCACGAAATCCTGCTTGTTCTTCACTAAGTTTGTCATTGTAGTATAATATGTACACACACGCTTCGTTTATGAATGAACGAAGAGATAACTGGATCAGCCAATGAACACGCAGGAGCTTGCAGCCGCCGATCAATAAAGTCATGGCGATTTATATGGCGAGCTGAATCTGTTACAAGTTTAACTTAGAATTAGGTGGATTGTAAGAAAGTGCATTATCGCAGAGTGATATAAATTAGTTCGATAGTTGAAGGATAAATGCAATAATATACCAATTGCAATCTAATATGTGCTTAACTTCTATCCATGAGGGTTCATTTGTCAACAAAAACATGAGATCTTGAGTGCAGATCCTTCTGTATTATCAGCTCGTAATTTCAGTAATAGAGTATGGTCTAGGAATACTCGCGCTGTCAGTGTCACAATGTGAATGACTGGAACACATTCAAAATGAAGAGACGTGACTAGTTTTGAGCTGTACGCGTGATACCTCCATTGTGACAATGAGATACGTGCTTGGATTGCTGTCGATTAGGTCCAGATATGCAATGGCCCAGGCAAAAGCCTATATGCGCGTAAACTCCGACAAAAGACACCCCCTACATGAGACCATAGCAGATATCAAAAGAGAAAGAATAAAGAGGGGATGTCATGGATGGCACAGGCAGAGGCTACGATTGGTCAGGTGACCAGGGTTGAAAATAAATCCAAAGGGGAAACGTGGAGTATGTCAGGGGAGAACTGGATAAACCACCAGCAGATCATCATTAGCCTTGGTAGAGAATGCAGAGCTAGGGGCAATGGAAAAGCAGAGCTGGAGATTAATCAGCTGATAAGTGATCATGATGTGGATGATGACACCACCGTGTACACTGATGGGTCTGTAGTGCGTGGTTAGAAGTCAGGATGGGGCTTCTCTGCGAAAAAAATGGCAGGGTCGTTGTTGAATAGAGTGGAGCCCACGTGACAACAACCTCCAGCATGAAACAAGAGGTACAGGCAGTTACTGCAGCACTCGGGTGGCTGTCTGAAGCTCCATCAACCAGGACAGTTATGTTGTCAGACTCTCAGGCCATGCTTCGGAAAGTTCAGAACGGATGGCTGCGGCAGGAATGGAAAACATCAAAAACCCTCAAATATTCAGGGACTGGTGTGGATTTATTGTCCTGGTCATGTAGGGGTACGGACGTGGCAATGAGACAGCTGACAGACTGGCCTCAAGAGCATCCATACTGGGGGCACTGGACATGGATAAGAGAGAGATACTAAGGCCGAACACTGCAATGGATGAATCAACAAGGCTGAGACTGTTGAAGTTTGGCATCAAACGTGGGACTAGCAGAGATGGACTTGAGAGATGATGCATCTGTCGAATGTACAACCAGTTTGCTACAGTAACAATTAGCATTCATACTCTTCGACATTTGCTGAGCGTGACTGAGCACATATGGGTTTGCCCAGATTGCAGTGAGGTCGATTCTGATTAACAATAGCAATATTAATATCGTAGACATTCTACGTTGTCATAATTATGTAGCTGAGAAGTGTGGGAGTCTTTACTCGATTTAGGAGTGGCCTTAGGTAACTATGTAGCCAGTCTTCCTGCATTCAGTATGCTGGTGTTGAAATTACTCACCACATTCTTAATGCTCGTATCATCGAGCTGTTTTATGTGCTGATATTATACAAAATAAGAACCCGGTGCAATGTTTCTGCTGGTTTCTAAAGTGCATACAATTACAACGTCTTTTTGGGATATGAGATCAAAATATATGTCACCTCTTCTGTCGCTTTCCAGGATACGTTTTTGTAGGTGTTTGCTACTTTTCTTTGTACCATATAAATGGAGAGGGCGTGTTTAATTTATTGTAACATGCTTTTGATTGTGTTTATTTTATACTATTATTATCTCTAGTAGGTATTTTTACTTTTGTAGTTATAATTCAATGTGGTTTTATTATAAAAAAAATGACGCTGTCTAAACTGTTCTTAGTTTTCACTGGAGGGTTATTTGATCAGTCCGTATTTATCTGGGGGGAGTCTTTCACCGGTGTAGACAGGCTCGCATCCTTATATATCTATTTTATACGTTATCTTTTCTTTTTGTAATATAGTGTTCAATTAACTTTTTTTACTATTTCTGATGGGGTCTTAGTGCCTATAAGATTTTCTAAACTCATTTCTACCTTGTGGTTACTCCAGTGTGTCTTAATGTTTTGTCTCTGCTGGTCATAATTTTTGAAGTCCACCAGAAAGTGTTTAATTGTGTTGGGTTATTGACACTCTTCGCATGTGGGTTCCTCTGTCATGAAATATCCAGTTGCAAGCCTGAGCTTCAGCAATTTTTTTTTAATTGTTATTTTTAGTTCATCTTGTATTTGACATTTTTTGCTTGTTTTTTTCAGGATTTTGTGTGAGTGTCTTGCTTTTTTGCCGTGATCTCATGCTATTATCCACTCTTTAGTTATTGCTTGGGCTATTAAGCTCTTAATTTCAAACTTCCCTAAGCCTACTTCAATTTTGTTCAGCTAGTTCTTCACCCTTTGGCTTCTTTATCTGCAAGCTCATTTCCTGCTATCCAACATGCGCTGATACCCCTGTTAGTGTTACACTGCATCCTATAGTGTGCAGATATGTATTGACCTGTAGTATTTCCTCTATAATATCTGGCCTGCTACATTCATTTATGTTTCTGATAGCTAGTACTGATGAAAGGGAATCTGGAACATGATGTTAAAACAGGCTTCAAAAAGAATGAAAAGACAGTAGCAATATTCCTTGATGTAGCAAGAGCATAAGATGAGTGTTGAAGGGAGGGTGCACTATGTAAGATCAGGAAATTAGGTTTAGTAGGCAGAACTTATAATTATCTAGAAAACTTCCTGCAGGATAGATACTTCACGGTACAAATTAACAATGATAGATCTGATGTTTATGAACAACAGAATGGAATCCCGAAGGGATCAGTAATATCACCATCCATATTCACAAGTATGGTCAACGACCTAGGAAACGAGTTTAAAGACTTAAAAAACAACCTATCTCAGTTTGCAGATGATGCTGCGATATGGAGAACCGGAAGAAATCTCCTATTCCTCTATAAAACATTACAAAAACAAATATATAAAGTAGCCGACTGGATGCACGAGTGGGGATTTAATATAAACGTAAAAAAAAGTAGGAATGATCTTCAGAAGAGGGCATGTTACAAAAAAAAATATAATTGATATTAACTTTAATGAGCAAAAAGTATGCACAGCAAAATCCACTAGATTTCTGGGTATGATACTAGACCAGCAACTGAACTAGAACAAACACATAGACTTCTTAGAAGAAAACAGTAGGGGACTTGATAACATGCTAACATATTTGTAAGGAAGTGGTTGGGGAGCTTGCAATAAGACAATGATAACCTTCTATAAATCATTTATTAGAAGCAAACTTGACTATGCCAGTGTGGTCTATGCATCAGCCGCTCTGAGCAATAAGAAAAAAAACTAGACACAGTCCAAAACCAGGCACTGTTAATATTAGCAGGTACCTCAAAGGGAGCATCAGCAGAGGCATTATAAGTAGCTCTAGGCATTATACCCCTGTAGCTAAGGAGAAAAGAGCTGAGAATCAGCTTCTGAGCAAAAGTAGAAAAAGATCCAACTCACCCAGCACACAAAACCTTTGATAGTAGTAACCAAAACATAGGCCATATTCCACTAGACCATAATAGATACCCGTAAGGGTGGAAAACAATTGATGAAGTGGATCATTACCCAAACCTATTTAATATGATAAACAGCAGTGCTCAGTATAAAGCAAAGATCCCACCATGGGAACTAATAGCGACAGAAACTGACTCCCACTTATCAAAAATCATAAGCAAATCTAAAGACATAATCTCAACAAAAAAGTAAAGCAGTAGAGTACATAGAAAAGTATATATATATATATATATATATATATATATATATATATATATATATATATATATATATATATATATATATATATATATATATATATATATATATATATATATATATATATATATATACATATATATATACATATATATATATATATATATATATATATATATATATACATATATATATACATATATATATATATATATATATATATATATATATATATATATATATATATATATATATATATATATATATATATATATATATATATATATATATATATATATATATATATATATATATATATATATATATATATATATATATAAATATATATATGTATATATATATATATATATAAATATATATATGTATATATATATATATATATATATATATATATATATATATATAAATATATATATATATATATATATATATATATAATAGCCTAATTATATATATGGATGGATCAAAAGATGAAGAAGGACAATTAGGAGCAGGAATAGCAATACCAAAATTGAAAATGTATAAAAGATACAAAGTAACAGGTAATACATCCATCTTTTCAGCAGAATTAGTGGCAATCCTAAAAGCTTTAAAATAGCCGCAGAAAACCCACCAAATAAAATACAGTCTTTAATTTTATGACAGTGGCTTAATCCCCTTTATCTGTGTAAGTAATATAACACTCGAGTAATGCATGTCTGTTTTTAGCATCAGTCTTAAGGCTTGTCTCTGTCGAGCTGAGAACACTAAGAATTTGTTGCCTTGTACTTTCCTACTTATTCTTTGATATCAGGACCAAAATGTTTGAAGCGTTTTATCAGTGTCCACTTGTGTCACAAAGGCCACCCACACTGTGTCCTTGCTAAGCCTTTAAAGTTATTGATGGCTCTTTGCTTTTTCTCCTTAAAAATCTTTCACCTCTTCATCACTCATTGTCCTCCGATATAGCCTATCCACTCTTTCCTTATCCATCCATGCTGTCTCTACTGTTTCATTCTACTGGGGTGGTTGTGTAAAAGGTGTTTTAGTCGTCTTTTGTTTCACAATTTGATGCAATATGTACACAGGGCTTACAGGCCTGTATGACACTGAAAAGTCTGTTTCGATTTCCTGTATCATTGCTTTTCAATTTTTTTTTAATCCACACACGCACTCATTTTTGGAAGTCTGGTCATCATTCCTGTTGCCCTCCATACTCCAGTCACAAAATAGGACTAAATCTGGATTTCAGACAGAAGGCATCAATTTTTTTAACCTTCCACGTATTCTGCCCACTGCTTTGAGAGCATTGGCCTTTTGATATCATTATTTGTTCCTCCAACTCTTTATCTTGTCTCCATTGCTGCCAAGATATATGTATGATTCCACATGCTGCAGGCATGCAATTTCCAGTGCTACCTGGCTATTCTTAGTTGCATCCGTTTTCCTTCCCTATGATGCATATCATCAGCTATCAAGGCGAGACTATGTCACCATTTTTCGGCCGTGCACTGGGCACAACAGATTGAGATACCATCTATACCTCAAGTACAGAATTGGTGCAACAGATCTGTGGCACCAGCCCAATGACAGCCGAACAAGTCCTGCCCAACATACAGCAATGGATTAGCATATGGCAACAACCTACTTCAGTCCCCAAAAACTGTCTGGAGATGTCATGAACCTTGAGCTGACGAGGGCCTTTATTCGAGTCATTAATGTGGAAGTCTGAATGCGAACGAGGTCGACCCCCCCTCCCCATTTAAACACTTTCATTCTGCTCCCCCACATCTGGCCACATTCATCTTTTCCTGCACGAATTTTGCAAACATACTGGTACAGTGTATGTTAACTAAAATGTGATGAGTAAACAACATACACATATGGAGATCAAAAGAAATCAAGTTGAACCCAAGAATCAAAATCTTCAAATTGAAATGTCAAGTCAGTCCTACTCCTATTGTATGGCTCTGAAACATGACCAACAAATACAACAATCAAAAAGCTACAGACTTTCAAAAATGGGTACTTGCGTACAATAGAAGGATTGAAGTGGTATGAGATTAGTAATGTGGAAGTGATAAAAAACCAGACAACTGCCAGTGGAAAAAGAGATAAGATGACACTGGAGATGGATAGGACACACACCGAGATGAAATCTTTTGACATCTTTACCAGGCAGTCCTTCTTCTGTAATCCCTAAGGTGATAGAAGGAGACCTATGAACACATGAAAAGGACACGAAAGTCATAAAACAAAAACATCCCATACAACATCCACTGCAGCTATTAATTCTCAAAACACGGCAACATTAGTAATACAGTTTATTAGTATACACCAAACCACTGACATAATTTAGTTAATATAAATGTTCACATTTAACAAAAACTAATAAATGACACAAACTTTGGTCATACTCAAATTCAAAAAAATAAAATGAACAGCAACGAAGTATAAAGCATCAACCATTAACAGCAGTGCTTCTTAAATGTGCGTGAGAAACCTGCCATGCCAGGCATATCAACATAAACACAGAGAATGAATTTTGTGCTAAATATAACACTGACAGTGTGAATTCAGAGAATATATATATATATGTAAGATATAAACCATCTTCACAAATGATGGTGAAAGTTGTGTTCATTATGTCTACAGCTGTATGAACAAGCACTAGAAATGACTTCAACAAGCATTTTTAATTGATGTGCCTCTAAATCTAATGACCCATTTTCAGGGCTCAATACATGCACTGAATATATAAACCAAAATAAGTTTTCATTTCTTGTAAAGGGGTGTGAGGCTACCTAAGATATTGTAAAGGGGTGTGGGGATTCTTAAGATGCAGTAATGGGAGGTGTGAGGTTTCTTAATATGATATAAAGGGGTGTGAGGCTACTTAAGAAACTGTAAAGAGATGTGGGACTTATAAAAGGTTAAGAAGCGCTACAATAGATATATTGCTGGGGACCATCTGGACTTAACAGAAATGTTGTAATTAGCAACTTTTATTATAAATAACAAGCACTGCAATAATTGACTATTATGTACTGCCACAACTGACTTGTCAGTGTTAACAGTGTAATGATTAATTGTCATAATGGGTGGCCCGACAATAGACTTGTCAGTGTTAGCAGTGTAATAATTAATTGTCATAATAGGTACCCCACAATAGACTTGTCAGTGTTAACAGTGTAATAATTAATTGTCATAATGGGTGGCCCCACAAAATGCCCGTTGTGTGACAAGATATCATCATCACCCTCCAGCTCCTCAAGAAGCACAGGCCTTCAATAAACGTATGCCAGGTCTTCTTGTCACGTGCCATCTGCTGAAAGTATTTCCATGTTTTCTTCATTCTCTTTATGTTTGTCTCTAGTTCTCTTCTCCATGGATGGGCTCCACTCTACCTCACTTACCTTGAGGATTCCAGGACAATAACTACCTTGTAATGCTATCAAGTTTCCTCAATGTGTTGTTTGGTCTCCACTCTACCTCACTTACCTTGGAGATTCCAGGACAAGAACTACTACTTCAAGGCCTTAAATCCTACCCCCTGCAGACCCAAGTAGAACAGCCCCAACTAAGATGGTTTGGCCATGTCTGCAGAATGGGAGAAGATCGGCTACCACGACAAGCATGGGAAACAATGAGCCAGGGATCCAGACCCCCAGGACGACCCAAAGTCCGCTGGGAGGACAACATTAGACAATCTTTGAAGGACCGAGGACTAGAATGGAACCAGGCCAGAAGGAAGACAGCCGATAGGATAGTCTGGCGCTCTCTCTTCCAAACCTCTACACCTCACGGTAGAAGGGGAACGACTAAGTAAGTAAGCATACAAATAATACATTTCATTACAAAGAAAAATCGTTAAGCTTACATACAGTCATACTGAAATGTAAAAAAGAATATATTTACTTACGTGCGAAAATCTTTCATACATTTCCAGAGTAAAATAAAATAAAGAAATTTTAAGGACATGCACAGCCCAACCAAGTGCCCCATGGACCACCGGTTAAGAAACCCCTGATATAACCATAATTTACTTTACATTTAGCCATCACTCCAAATTATTTGAGCTGACAGCAGATAAAATGAGATCACAAGCAGGGCATATGGTGACTAACAATTACCATAAATAATTGTATGAATGTACACAACCATCTCATGTACACATTTCTAATAATGAAAGGAGGAAATGAGATCAAAATCAGATCAAAATGTTTAAAAACAAACAAAATGTAAAAATAGCCGTGGAACAAATACTGCTGCAGGGGAGTGGGGTGTTAGAGACTTCATCATACTAGGTCCAGCGTTAAGAGTTTAGATGGCCACTGCCTTCCCTAAATCAAGAGCACAGTTTGGTGCTCATTTACAGCTGGGTAGATGAGCATGATGATACCAGGTTTAGAACCCAGTACCCTTGCAGCTGACATGCAAGTGATCTTACCGCTTTGGAAGTTCAAATAAAATGACACCGCGGTGAAAATCGTAATGGAAGAAAGAGTTGAGTGTAGAGGAAGACAGTGCCGCAAGTGGAACGTTATCATCAAGAGATCGAGGGGAAAGAGTCTATCACAGTGCACCATCAAGACAAGATACAGAAGATGGAGATCCATTCAATGCTAAGATGGCAGTTGATAGATCAATTTTAGATACAATGCCACACTCTATTTGTTTCATCTGCTTAAAACGTGAAAAAAAAAACTTTACTTAAAACAAACATTTTAAAGAAAATAATGTAAACAAACTGCCTGAGAGTACGTAGAACTCTAAGTGTGTGCCTTAACAACAAGAGTGTGTCTTTCAGGTCTCAGTTAGTCTAGGAATGAGAAAATAATTTAAAATTACAGTTTGTGAAAAGAAATACATAATGAGTTGGCAATGTGCAGATCTACTAGTTAATAAAGAAGCATGTACAAATCAAACATTCTAGTGAGAACTGCAATAAGCCGATGTAGTATCCAGCTAATAATATACTTGCAGTTAAAAATGAGACATGAGATAAAACAAACACCTACAGACCCAACTGAGTAGAACTTGTGCCCTTCAATCTTATCAGAGTTTGATTAACAAATCTGAAACTAGATAGTTTTTTTCTTCCTGAATGTTAAATACGAAACATGGGACCAGAAGACGCAGCAATAGAGACCGCAGTCAGCGACTCATAGCTTGACTGCCTGCGTCAGGACCAGCGAACCAGAGCTGGTCAAGACCGTGCTCCACCTCCACGTGGTGGTCCTGGAAACAGTCTGCAGCAGTGCAGGCTGGCTGAGCGAGCACGGATCGCAATGGGAAGGCAAACCCGGTCCTTAAAAATGCCGTGCAGAAGTCGGATGTGTCGACCGAAAGGTGCAGATATCACAGCTACGTTGTAAACAGACACAACGCAACCACCGTCCTTTTCAGGGCGAACGAAGAAGAAGAAGAAGAAATACGAAACATAAAAATTAGTCCAGCAGTTCTTAAGCTGTTTTTTGCAATATAGTGACATTTTTTGCAATTTCAAAAACTCTAAGAATAGAAAATATTTCTTTGTTAAATGCTAGTTTTTAGTCTGTATCATGGTATTCCATCACCACCACATAATCTTTGATATTCAGCACCATGTTAACATATATATATTAGCACCATATAAGAATATCTAACCTGAACAAAAGTATTAAATGTACTCATTCACACACTTTGTCATAATATGAATCACTCGGATACACTGAAGTAGCAGTTACTTTCAAATATTCAACATTTAACAAGAATCGCGACCACATATGTGGAGACACTTATTAGCAATCATTCAGAAATTTGCATATAGATTAGCATAGTCCGATATTAAATCTAAATATATTAATATTTAAACCAGTTTGTCTTTCAAATATTCAACATTAACATGAATCATGACCACGTATGTGCAAACACTTATTAGAAATCATAAAGAATTTGTTTATAGATTAACGTAGTCGATATTGAAACAAACTACATAAACCAGTTTGTCTTGATTGTATGGCAGTTATTTGTATTAGATTTTTGTATTAACTTGAATGTTGAAACAGGATCTCACAGCAGGCTTTTGTACCTTACTTTCACAAGGCTTATTTTGACTTCTCAATGACTAGAGTTCAGTAGTACGAGGTGCCATCAATAAAAACTTGTACATTCTAACCACTCCCATCACCTTCAAATTAGTCCCTGTAAGAGCTGACAGCACTCAATGTTGTTCATGACACCTCCTATAACTCTTCGATGTTCTTGAATCTTCGTTCCTCCAACTGAATCTTTAAAGAACAGGAAAAATTTACAGGGGGGGGGGGGGGAAGCAAACCTCTAAACCTCACGGTAGAAGAGGAAATACTAAGTAAGGGAGGTGAGGAATCACCGTCGTGTATTTCCTGGCAAAATTGCTGCTTCAAGCCATCCATGTCACTTGACCCAAGAATCCATTGAAAAAGCACATGTAAAAAAATGTATACATGCACCAAATTCAAACAAAAGTTTGTAGTGCTATTTAGTGGGCCAGGTATGTAGTAGTTACAATTAGCTCTAAAGGTCAGTCCTGGGACTTTTGGATAGCACAGCTTGTCCCTTCATCTTGTAACAGCTCTGACTATTTACCTTCAACACTTGCATCTTTCTAACAGCCAAATGTAATTGTAATAATTGTTACAATAATTGAGTGAAGAAACTTACATGCGGAGGTTACATTGCCTTTTATCTGCTGTCTGTGGAGCAACAGCTACAGTTGGTCTTCAGTAAAAGCTTATTTAATTTTTTTTACACTTTGAGATTGTCAGCCCTATTGCACAACCATATTACGTTGCCTTTTTAAGTCATGTCTGAGAGAGGGAGCAGTTCCCTTCTCTGTGTGTTTTTCAGTGTCCATCTACTTCTCTAACCCTGTGTGTTCCAGAACAAGGACTGCCTAGTGATGCTATCAGCAGGCTTTCTCAATGTATAGGGCTTGAGAGGACAGCAAAGAAAATAACAGAGTTCTCTACTCCATTGTGCAAAAAAGTTAAACAAAACAAACAAAAAACACTTCAAAAATGTGGTCAAGTAACAATAGTAAGAAAAGGTAGGTAAAGTATCCCATTACACGCCCATTGAGGCATATTGGGAATATAGTGTTAGGCCCATATTTTCTTGACCATCGGCACGCTAGGGGTGATGTGGTCAGTATCACGCTGGCCGCCTTAACCATCCCAGAGTTGCTCTGGTACTCAATTCATGAGGCTGGTCGACCTCTTGAGCCATTTATGGTCTTCTTCTTCGTACACTCTCAGACGTCCACTTGAATGTTTTCAAAGAAAGCAGCAGTCAGTTTGAGGCTATTTGAATCCCAGTAAAGCTTTTCCGCGAAAAGAGCTGGCGTCGGGCATATGCGCTTTCTCTGTACCGCATATAAGGGGCAACCTTGAAGTAGATGTTCAGCGGCATTTTTGCTTACCTCAAACCACACAAGCTTGATACGTCCTTTTTAGGACGAGACACAGTGAAGACATCCTTCGAACTACACAAGTTATCAGATAAGTTGATATTTTTATCCATCTTCAGTGTTAGCTTTTTGCAGTTAATTTTAGAAATTAAAATAATAGAAATTTAATAGCGCCACGTGGCAATTCTTTGAGTGAGATCAGGCAGCCATCTTGAAAGATATTTAAGTGGTGAATAATTTATACTTTTGTTGATAGTATTAGAGTAGGCCTACTGTAGTTAAGGTTAAGTATTAGGGGACTATTTAATTTAAGAATCGTAGTGGGGTAAAGATATATATATATAACAAAATAAGCCAAAAGCCAAAGATTGCATATAATATTCAATCATCAGAATATAATTCAAAGACAACAAATAGTAGCATTCTAAAAGACAGGGAAAATAACCAATGGTAGTATTCACCAGAAAACAGTCCGAGGAAGGGAAAGCGATGGCCAAAACTCCAGAAAAAGACAAAACTTTAAACCGGACAGAAAGAAACAGGACCACGAACCCTGAAATCAGAAAAACAGAACTAAAGGACACGAGTAAAACAATAATGGAAAATCGGGAAGGAGGCGCGGAAGGAAAAACAACAAAAAGCAGAATCAACAAAGGAGAAAGATCAGGAACCAGCACAGCGAACGGAAAGAAAGGACCCAGGGAAAAGGATAATCAGGACAGCCAGGTAAACGCGGACAAAACAAGTCATGAAACCAGAGGGGATAAACTGAAAGGAGGCTCAGAAGTAAAAACAACAAAGGAAGGCAAAACGTGGGCAGAAGCAGTTAAAAACCAAGGTAGGGACACCAGGCATGATAAACTAGAAGAAAGTACTAACCAAAAAAATAGCAATGAAAGTACCAAAAAAGACTCAAGACATCTAGCAACCCAGGCAGCTCCAAAAAATAAAGATGTAGTAAACATATGTCGTTTAAAGATAACGCAAGTAGCTGGTGAGGCTGTCAAGATCAAGGCATTAGATGAAGACAAAATTATAAACATCCTTGATCCTGTGGTAGGCAAAAAGGCGATAGCCAAAATTTCAAAAACCCATTTTGGCATAATAATTACCCCAAATCAGAGTGACAGAATAAAAGAGATGTTAGAGGAACTCAAAGTAGAAGCAAAAACAGTGACTCTTGCACACGACATAGAAGTAAAGATAGAGCTAGCAAAAGTGACCAGTAGATGTGTGTTAAAAGGGATAAACACTACCCTTTCAAGCGAGGAAGTTATGAACATCCTCGCAAAACATAACCCAGACATAAAGCTGGTACACGTGGACAGAATAATGGTGAAAGGGAGTATCGTTACCCCAGTGGTAGTGATAACAACAGAAGGTAGGGAACCCCCCAAGATGGTACTATTTGGGAAAACACAAAAAAACACAGAAGCCTTCATTCCCCCAGTGTTGCAGTGCTCCAACTGCATGAAGTTTGGTCATGGACGCCACACTTGCAGGGGGAAGGCAGTATGTAGGTTTTGTGCGGGGGCACACCCTTTCACGCAATGCGAAAAGGCAAAGTCAGATACTGACTATAAAAAGGATAATGCAAACAGAAAATGCACTAATTGCAAAGGAAACCATAGCGCCAGATTCCAGGGCTGCCCAGTATATCAGCAGACCAAAAAAGCATTGAGGGTAGCTATAACAACCCAAACCCCTTTCAAAACGGTCATTAAAGAATTAAAAGAAAATGATACTTATACGAACAATAAAGTTATAACAGAAATTAAGAGTGTGCAAGAAGATGTCAAAATGCTTAAGTCACAGATGGCAAAAGAAAGTAAGAACAAGTTAGAAAATAATAAAATAGTACCAAAAAACCAGTCAGATGATTCAACTACATCCTCGGATGACACAAGTGCACTGAAAAGTGCAGAGGCATTGCTTCAAGAAGTGAAAGCCATACAGCACCAAATTTCCCAGGATATAGCTAAACTGACTGTACTGAAAGAAGAAAATGAAATGATACTAGTCAAACTGTCTGAACAAAAAGAAGAAAGTGAAATAATACTAAAAAGAATGGAAAGTGAAAGGCAGGAGAGTAACATAGGGAGAGAAGGGAATGTAGCATTGGATGAAAATAGGAAAGTGGTCAACCTAGAAGAAAATATCAAAGGACACATTGAGGCACTTTTACCATACATAGTGGAAAAAGTTAGGAATAAAATGATAAATTTAAATAAGGTTTTTATTGAGAACTTGATGGATAGTGGGTCCACAAGTACAGGAAATGCAGAATAAGAGCAATTTGATAGTTAACCAAAATAAAAGAGGATGTTAAAATTCAATTTAGAAAGATTTAGAATTATCCAGTGGAATTGTAGGGGTATTAAAAAAAATTTTACACCCCTACTATCAGAGACTGGAGAAAATACTGATATATATGCTCTTCAAGAGACCCATTTAAACCCAAATAATAAATATAGTTGTAAGGGCTTTAAGATACTTAGACACGATAGGAAAGAAGGTAGAGGAGGAGGTGTCGCAGTATTAGTTAGCGAAAAATTTAAAATCATAGACTGGGAAGTATTTAATACAACCAATATAGAAGGTATCCAGGTTACTATAGCAGCTGAACCAAACAATCTAACAATTCTAAATGTATATGCTAAAGATGGCTGTTACGTACATTTATTACCTAAGGGGGTAGTCTTCGGTCCTGCCAAATGTACGCACCGGTTTTATGTAGTTATATTATTTGTGCGGTCGAATGATTCGCGCACTGACGTGCACAAAGCAGTGAGTGTTGCTTTGGACGCACGTGTAACCTAGTTGAGTAGTTTGTGACGTCAGGTTTTGAAGTGGAAACATGGAACTGTCTTGGGTCCATGATAGTAATTTTATATTTCGTATTCAATGGCATTTTTAAGGAAGCCATTTATTTCTAGTGATCTGTATTGGTTTTCAGGTCGAAACCAATATCAGGAATGTCACGTGAGTTATCGTCCCACTTCTTATTTTAATGCTGTATGAAAAAAGGCCGCTCTAATACTAGTCTAGCGGGAATTAAGATGTTCCTAGAATGGATCTACAGAGTCGCTTGCCTTTAAGATTTGAATCGTAGACGGAGAATTCCTACGAGTAAAAGAAATTATATTGTTTATCTTACGCACATGTTTTATATGCCGTACATGCTTCAATGCCAAAGTCGTGGCTTGGATGTAAAGAGAGGTTAGCCAACTGAAAGCCTTTACTGTTAGGATTATCGTATATGACTTTGTGTGAAAATTATATGATGTACAACGCTATGTATGAAGAACGTCTGGGAATTTTAACAAATGTAATATGGAAGATTTCACCCCAGAGTATGTATACGTTACCATGATAGACGTCCTTGAAAGAAGGTCAACGGTCGTGAATGAGAAGGATATTATACGGTAACAGTTTTGTAATCCTTGGTCTATGGACAGAGGTCTTTACTAGAAGAGAATCTTCAGGAACTTTAGCAGTAATAAATCAATATGTTGTCGTGTGATCTTTGCGCCTGTGACGATGTCCGTCTTGTCCACTTCGTGTCCTGGTGAATAAAATCTATGTAAAGTTATCAACGACTCGTGTGATGCCAATACTTGACCAGTTCACACAATTCAAGATACATTGTTGGTTTTTCGTTTGAAAGACATTGTTGACATTTATTCCATTGTAACCATTCGCGTTTCTATTCATCACTATGAAAACGACACCAACAATAACTGGTAGGCCAGTGCGGTCTGGGAGTAATTTCAGGAACGTACCCATCCAATTGATCGTTTGAAAAGAAGAATTTTTACTTTCAAGGCGACATCATCTCAATTTGGATCCTGGCGGAATATGAATCATAATCAACTCAAAGGCTCAAGGTCTTCAATCAACCTCCACGTCAAGTTTCACAGTGACTGATTACTTGGAGATCATCTCTTCATCATTGTTACGTGCGAGCTAGTTTGATATACGCAGAGCGAAGTATTGCATCCTCTTACGTACATACACGGGGACAAGGCACTTTGATTTTTACCTGCACGCGAGCTAAGTATAACTTGTATCCGTTATACCCTTTATTACTATTAGCTGTGCCTTGATTGATTATGTACACTTATATATTTTCTATGTTATGTGTTATGTTTTGTGTATTCTTCGCGGGAGGTTGGGCGGTAGATCTGACGAACGAGATCCATCTCGAAGTCAATTCGGGCTCTTCGTCAGACGTTCTGTAGGACATTATTTTGCAGACTTCCCGCAGTGGAATGTTCCTACGCGTGAGCGTAGAAGGATTCTAGGTCCACTGTGTCTGGTGGTCTGTGACACCTGTCTGTTCTAGCTGTAGTGTCACGTTTACTTGTTGTTTTTGGTAGCTATTTTTACTTGTGCCTTAGTTTTATGATGAATTTTGTATGTGATTATTGTCCATCTCACCTTTCCTGTCGTTTAGTTTTTTACAAAACCTTTGTTTTTACACTGTGGTGTCTATTGTCTTGTTGAATTTAATCGCAGTTATCATCGTAATTCTTTACGACATTCCATTTTAGTTTCTCATTTTATTTTAATTGGATTTCTGCGAACGTCTTCGTTTGTTTTGAATATCTTGTCGTGTCATTATTGTGCTATTGTCTGTCACGTTATTGCTTTCACACCATTACATGTTATAAATTACATTATTAATTATTAATATTATTGCCTATTATATAAATTGATTTTACCGTTCTAGAACAGGAACGAAGAACACTAGTTGTAGTAACACTTTTAAATAGTATTATTACATAATAATATTGAAATGGCTACCTTAGACTATTTCATTAAGCAAGCAAAAGCTCTTCAGATGGCTCCTGATGAAGCAAAAACATTTGCACTGTCAGAATATAAGAAAGCTCAAGAAATAGAAGCTGATCAGAGAAGATTGGAAACTTTACGTTTGGAAAATTTGAAATTTGAGGCAGATCAAAAACGAATTGAGGCGGAGGAGAATGAGAAAAAAATGAGATTAACTGCTGAGGAGGATGAAAAGAAGAGGAAATTTATGGCTGAGGAAGAGGAGAAAAAAATGAGATTAGCCGCTGAATTGGAAGAGAAACGATTTCAGCGAGAGGCAGAACAGAAGCAAAAGGAGTCTGAAGAAAGACTTAGAAAAGAAATGGAAGAAAAAAGATTAATAGCTGAAAAGAAATGGAACAGAAACAAAAAGAAATAGAAGAAAGGAGATTAATAGCTGAACAAAACACAAAACGACTTCAGCTTGAGATGGAAGAGAATGAAAGAAAACGTCAGCATGAACTGAAATTAGCAGAGTCAGAATATGAGAGACTTAGGTTAACTCAGGAAGCTAATTCTCAGAGAACTTTTGAAAGCCACACTTCATCCAGACAGGATCATTTTAAGGAAATTCACCTTAAATTACCAAAATTTAATCCCCCGTCTGATGACGTAATATTCTTCCTAGATAGGTTTGAGGCCACTTGTGGGTCTTATAACGTGGATAAAGCGCTATACTGTACATATTTATCCAGATTACTTACAGGAGATGCATTAGCAGTTTATCATACCACCAGCATTGGTGAGAAAAATGACTACAATGCTCTTAGAGCAGCACTTCTGCAAAAATTCCAAATGACAGAAAACGAATATCGTTTGAAATTTCACACATTACTACCTCAATCTGGCAGAAATTTTAGTGATTTTCTGTCACAGATACGACTAACATTAGAAAGATGGATCGAATTATCCAAAATTGAAAAGTCGTATGAAGGTCTCTTTGATTTACTGATGCGCGATAAGGTACTTTCGTCGGTAAACCCTACATTTCTCGCATTTTTACACGAACGGAAACCTTTATCAATGAAAAACTTAGAAGAACATGCAAAAAATTTTTGCACTGCTCACCCAAACATGGATCTAAGTAACGCGCAGATTAAGAGTGAATTGCCTGTTGCTTTTGCAGCACAACAAAACAATTTTTCACGCAATCGTTCTTTTAGTGCTGATAGGTATGTCAATAAGGGAAATAATCATAATTTCACCAATGATAACTTTTACAAAGGGAAGCAATTTCAACAATCTGCTCCATTTAATGTTTCTTGGAACCAAACTCACAGATCGCGAGATTTTGGTAACAATTATTTTAAAAATAATCAAGGACATTATAATAAACAAAACTGGAGATCAAGGTCTCAGGGTCCGCAAAACAGACAATTTTTTGGAAATAAACCATTTAACCAACATCATAACGATCATTCTACAAATTATCGGACTAATCCAAATTTTAACTCTAGCAGAAACGACAATTATGGCAATTTTAATGACAAAAATCACAATCGATCGCGCCGACGAGATAGATCGTCGAATAATACAGGTAGACATTCTAATGTTGCTTTTAATGATACACAGGCTAACATTGAACAGGGTAAAGTAGCTGAAACTCACAATGCTATGTCTTGTTCTCTAGATTGTTCCCAGGTGAAAGACTGCCCAGAATGCTCGACTCTTTTCCAGCCTAAGGCGATCACGACGCTGCGTTGCGGACATACCTTGCCTAGCCTGCCTGCAGTCTGTACAGCCACTGCTGCGTCAGTACACCAGGGACAGGGCTCTCTTAAGTTTCACAAGGGATTTGTCAATAATATTTCATGCTCTCTCCTATTTGACTCAGGTTGTACAACAATCGGTGTCCGGACTTCGCTGATCAACCCAAGTTGTGCCACGGGCCGGGTTGTCAAATGTGTAACATTTGGTGGCACTATTGAAACATTTCCCACTGCTATTATTGATCTTAACACACCTTTCTTTACAGGAAAGATCCAAGCATGTCTTCTGCCTAACCCAATTTGTGATGTTATACTTGGTCGCATACATGGTATTAAAGAGTGTACACCACAGCAAATTGCTGAATGGGAAGAGCGACATATTCAAACTGCAAATGCAGTAGTGACTAGAGCGCAAGCTACTAATATGTCGCATGATACACCTATTGAACCTACAGTTCATACCACTTGTGATGATGATGCTCCTATTTCACGGGAGTTGTTTGCAACATTGCAAAAGAATGATAATTCATTAAAAAAATTCTTTCAGTATGTTAACAAAAAGAATACAAGCAACAAACTTGCAAAATCTAGACATGACTTTATACTT
The DNA here is from genome assembly GCA_024509875.1 of Oreohelix idahoensis. Taxonomy (NCBI): domain Eukaryota; kingdom Metazoa; phylum Mollusca; class Gastropoda; order Stylommatophora; family Oreohelicidae; genus Oreohelix; species Oreohelix idahoensis. Next base: position 112,788 of record JAMPIV010018150.1, on the reverse strand, counting down.
AAAAATGGGATTTTGGTTAGAGTAATACGGGAAAAGGATTTATCCTTATGTTCTCAGATTCTTGTCCCATCCTGTATGAGATCTCGTATATTACGACATGCTCATGACTCGCAATGTGCGGGCCATATGGGTTTTTCGCGTACCAAATCCAGAGTGCTTTCGGCATTCTACTGGCCAGGCGTCCATAGAGATGTTACTCTCTATTGTCGGTCCTGTTTGATATGTCAAGAAGTTAAGGTACGGGGTCCATTTCATGCGGCTCCTATTCAAGCTGCGGACATCCCGATTAGACCATTTGATAAAATGGCCATTGACATTATTGGTCCAATGCTTCCATCTGCTAGAGGGCATACGCATATTCTTACGTGCATTGATATGTGCACTCGTTGGCCTGAGGCCATCCCTCTCAAGAACACTTCATCTGCCAGTGTAGCAGAGGCATTGATGTTAATCTTCTCACGCATTGGTTTTCCACGGAAAATCTTGTCGGATCATGGGGTTCAGTTCATTTCTGAATCCATGTCTCAAGTTATGAAGACATTAGGTATAGACAGATCTCTTAGTTCTATTTATCATCCGATGTCAAATGGGTTAATTGAGCGTCTCAATAGGACACTCAAGCAGTTGTTGGGTAAGATGACTCAAGACCATCCCCAAGACTGGGATCGGGTCCTACCCGCTTGTCTCTTTGCGTATCGCGAGGTACAAAATCAAGCAACGGGGTTTTCTCCGTTCCAGCTTGTTTTTGGCATGCAACCACGCGGTCCGATGTCGTTAATCCACGACTTATTGGTGGATGAGAATATTGAAGAGGAAACTCAATCCTCTTATGAGTATGTGATCTCTCTTAGAAAGAAAATCATAGATGCTTGTAGACTAGCTACTGCATCATCCGAACATGCCAAAGAAAAAGCTCGTCTATCTGCAAACAAATATAGACGTCTTCGCCAGCTCATACCTGGTGATGAAGCTTTTGTATTACTCCCTGCGCATAACAATCGTCTTTTAATTACCTGGAGAGGTCCTTTCAGGATCATCTCAAGAATATCCGATGTCGACTACATCGTTGATGTTAATGGCAAACATAAAACCTTCCACATTAACATGTTGAAGGAGTATTACTCACGTCCTGATTATCTACAATCGGTGTTCCAAGCAACTGACGATCCTACACCACCTATTCAACACTATTCTAGTTTGTCAGTCATCCAAGAAGAGGAATCTTCTTTCGATGATGTACAACTACCAATACCAGTTGTACCACTCCATTCCACTGAGAAATGGAATGATGTTACTATCTCATCTACTCTTACTGATGATCAACGTCAGCAAGTCTCTAAAATTCTACACACGTATGAGGATGTCCTCACTGACATCCCAGGTCATACGTCAGTCATCCAACATGACATTATTCTGACTGACGATACACCGATTCGAGTTCGCCCATATCCTATTCCTTTACACTTTCGTGATAAGGTTGATAAGGAATTGGATGATATGCTCCAATTAAATATAATTGAACCATCTTCATCACCATATTCTTCTTCTATGGTAATCATTAGGAAGAAAGACAACAATATACGTCTTTGCGTAGATTACAGGAAGTTAAACAAAGTTACAAAATTCGATGCGGAACCATTACCTCTTTTAGACGACTTATTAGAGAAATTATCTCATGCCACATTCTTTTCGAAATTTGACCTTTCAAAGGGTTATTGGCAAGTGCCACTCACTACGAAAGCAAAGCCATTCACCGCTTTCTCGACGCCACGGGGTCTTTTTCAATATAATTTTATGCCTTTCGGGTTAATGAATGCGCCAGCTACCTTTGTACGCATGATGCGCCGCATATTGTCTCATCGTCCCGATGTCATTACTTATATAGATGACATCTGTCTTTTCAGTGACTCTTGGGATGAACATATTCAGGGTTTAAAATCTTTACTTTCTACCTTACAGGATTATAACTTAACAGCGAAACCTTCAAAGGCTTTTGTCGGTTTTCATGACATCTCATTTCTTGGTCACCGTATAGGTCGCGGTTTAATGTATACAGAAGACAGTAACGTCTCTAAAATTTTAAACATCTCAGCACCTAAGACAAAAAAACAAGTGAGGTCACTCTTAGGACTAATACAGTTCTATTCTAAATTCATCCCTCATTTGTCTACTATAACTGCACCTCTTTCGTCTTTACTGAAGAAGGGCACACCTAATGTAATAAAGTGGTCGCAGGATCACCAAACGGCGTTAGACTATATAAAACAAATTTTTTCAAATAAGCCTTTTTTAAGGTTGCCTAACAAAGATCTCACCTTTGTTCTTCGCAGTGATGCTTCTTCCTACGCTATCGCGGCAGTTTTGATGCAGGAATACGGAGGCACCTTATTTCCAATTATGTACGTATCCAGAAAGCTTACAACGAGCGAGATGAAATACTCCGTTCTAGACAAAGAGCTCCTTGCTCTTGTCTGGGCAATCACAAAACTGGATCGTTATCTCCTCGGATCACACTTTGTGGTGGAATCCGACCAGAAAGCTCTTACAGCACTGAATACAGGAAACGTTAAGTCATCAAAGTCAGCGCGTTACGCTATAGCTCTTCAACCGTTCCATTTTGAGATACGAGCTATTCCTGGAGTGCAGAATGTATTTGCAGACTGTCTTTCAAGATGCCCTAGTGAACTTGGTGAAACTAAACCACTTTTAGATGGAGAAACGTCCTCACCGAAACATGAATAACTTTGTACATGGTCACTGAGTATACATCTGTGGAAACTATGTATAGTTTTGCAGTATTCGTATAAATATAACTTTCAGAACATACTTACATATGGATTATAACATTATTTCTTGTGAAGTAACGTTTTATTAGAACGGGAACAGTGATATTAAAGTAACATTTTTTTGTAGTATGGAAACATTGGTAAAAAAGCAACAAATAGACATTCGTTAGTGTTATGGAACATATTACACTACATATCGTGTTCGTAAACTTATTTCGTGCATGGAACATTAGGAACATATTCTTGTTGACTCTAAATAGTTCTGAACGAATATTCACAATGACTGAAATTAGAATTACTTAGAATAAATTACTAGTTATTTATTTATGTGTAATTAAGTACTAGAATTAGATTAATTCAATTTAATCAATTTGATTGTTTATAAATCTCACATCTACTAACGTTATTAGTGTCTCGCAATACGTGTAGTCACATATCCCACTACATGATATTTCACTTTTAGATAACTAGTCAAACTTACTAGTGCTAGATAACAGTAGGTGCGTTGCTTCTTAAAGTGTTTAATTATGCATTGCTTCATTTTTGCACATTGTATTTCAAAATTTTCTGTTTCACTGATTCTTTTATCATTGATTATCATCAGTGTTGCTGTTCATTTTCATTTTTAAAATCATATGTTTCAAATTTTGTTGAAAACTTAGTTGAATTTTATTATCATCTTTTTTGTTGATTCTTCATTTTCATTTTTTTCAACTTCTTTTTACTTCGAATATTACCACATCGTTCCAAAGTAGGTCGATGGTGGATGTGTGCTTTAATGCATACTGTCATTTAGTTATATTAATTTCAAGTCAATATTCTTTTCTTAATATGATATAATTTTATGCATGTCATAAATCTTGTTGTAGTTTTGACTCACCTCTCTCGAGTAATTAGTTCGAAAAAAATTAATGGGATTAATTTTTTAAGGGGAGGTAATAAGGGAGCTGTTACGTACATTTATTACCTAAGGGGGTAGTCTTCGGTCCTGCCAAATGTACGCACCAGTTTTATGTAGTTATATTATTTGTGCGGTCGAATGATTCGCGCACTGACGTGCACAAAGCAGTGAGTGTTGCTTTGGACGCACGTGTAACCTAGTTGAGTAGTTTGTGACGTCATGTTTTGAAGTGGAAACATGGAACTGTCTTGTGTCCATGATAGTAATTTTATATTTCGTATTCAATGGCATTTTTAAGGAAGCCATTTATTCTAGTGATCTGTATTGGTCTTCAGGTCGAAACCAATATCAGGAATGTCACGTGAGTTATCGTCCCACTTCTTATTTTAATGCTGTATGAAAAAGGCCGCTCTAATACTAGTCTAGCGGGAATTAAGATGTTCCTAGAATGGATCTACAGAGTCGCTTGCCTTTAAGATTTGAATCGTAGACGGAGAATTCCTACGAGTAGAAGAAGTTATATTGTTTATCTTACGCACATGTTTTATATGCCGTACATGCTTCAATGCCAAAGTCGTGGCTTGGATGTAAAGAGAGGTTAGCCAACTGAAAGCCTTTACTGTTAGGATTATCGTATATGACTTTGTGTGAAAATTATATGATGTACAACGCTATGTATGAAGAACGTCTGGGAATTTTAACAAATGTAATATGGAAGATTTCACCCCAGAGTATGTATACGTTACCATGATAGACGTCCTTGAAAGAAGGTCAACGGTCGTGACTGAGAAGGATATTATACGGTAACAGTTTTGTAATCCTTAGTCTATGGACAGAGGTCTTTACTAGAAGAGAATCTTCAGGAACTTTAGCAGTAATAATCAATATGTTGTCGTGTGATCTTTGCGCCTGTGACGATGTCCGTCTTGTCCACTTCGTGTCCTGGTGAATAAAGTCTATGTAAAGTTACCAACGACTCGTGTGCTGCCAATACTTGACCAGTTCACACAATTCAAGATACATTGTTGGTTTTTCGTTTGAAAGACATTGTTGACATTTATTCCATTGTAACCATTCGCGTTTCAATTCATCACAATGAAAACGACTCCAACAACAGTATTTTTTATTTATTACGGTATTCTATTTATTCTTATGTTTATTTCTGTTATTTAGGTGTTACACGCATTCGCAAGTGTTATATAGTTAGTTATTTACGTTTTTTGGAGGCCCTAATGCATTTGCAAGCTAAATAAAGGCTATCCTTCGACTTTTGTCAGTGCTCTGGTCCATAACCCGTCGAAAGAGCGAGGTATCGCTGTATTAAGTTTACGTTTTTTTTTTCTATGTAAAAAGTCAAACATTTATCCTTCTTCCAAGAATGTTCCCTGCAAATATGATTAGACTAGTGCGTGGCAGGCATACACGAGAAGCTGCAAAAAATCACATATACAATTCTGAGGTCCGGAAACTGTGGAGAGACCCAATCACAAATGCCAATTGGCACGAATAAGGTTACTGTAACTTCAGGCTTGTCGTACTAATATGAGGTTGGTAATGGGGGTGTCAACTTCATCGCGTATAATGAATTGCCACAGAAACCCCCCCCCCCCCCCCCAACCCTTACAAGAGCACGTAAATGTCTGGTGCAGACTTCCTGCACGTGGTCAGCTATAGCAGTGGTTTTCAATCCTTTTTGTTCGCGTACTCTCAGACAGATATAATTTATCTTTAACTATGTAACCCCAAGGTTATTGGTTCATAATTCCAAGTATCCATTTTACCTATACATTGCTTTGGCAGACTTTTTTTTTTCACGTACCCCCTTAGATGTCTTCTCATATCCCTACGGGTACGCGTACTCCACGTTGAATACCACTGTGCCATAGTATAGGCCGCATACTCCGTAAGTGGCGCAACAGGAAAGTAGAATTTGGCATGAAACTTAAAAACGAGAAGTTAAAAGCGATATAAGGCGTAAATTCAATTGTCATTGACTAGCAATAGAAACCAACACATTGGCTTCAAATCAATCCTGCGGCGAATGTTTTACTTATTGATTCTGTAGGCAAATCAGAGGCACATCTCCAATCCAACCTGCAAGTCTGGAAGGAAGAGCTGGAGAAGAGAGGGATGGTCATAAGCAGCTCTAAAACAAAATCCATGGTGATATCACGAGAAGAAAGAAAACATCAGATTAAGTTGGGAGAACAGGTCCTGGAGCAGGTCGACCACTTTAAATATCTCGGAGCTATTATAGACCGAAAGGGAGGCATCAAAGAAGAGTTGGCCACTCGAAAAGCAGCGGCTGGGAGACTTTTTCAGGCCATAAATCGTGGATTCCTCAGCAAGAAAGAGGTTGGTAAGAAAACGAAGATGGCTGTATACCGCTCCACCTATGTCCCAGTCTTGACATATGGATGCGAGTCGTGGGCAATGACTACAACCCACAAAAGCCAGATCCAAACCTCAGAAATGAGGTATCTGAGGAAAGTGGTTGAAGTAACAAGAAGAGACATGGTCCGCAACCAGACGATCCGTCAAGGCCTAAAATCCCATCCGCTGCAGACCCAAATAGAACAGTCCCAACTAAGATGGTTTGGCCATGTCTGCAGAATGGGAGAAGATCGGCTACCACGACAAGCATGGGAAACAAAGAGCCAGGGATCCAGACCTCCAGGACGACCCAGAGTCCGCTGGGAGGACAACGTTAGACAATCTTTGAAGGACCGAGGACTAGAATGGAACCAGGCCAGGAAGAAGACAGCTGATAGAATGGTCTGGCGCTCTCTCTTCCAAACCTCTACACCTCACGGTAGAAGGGGAACGACTAAGTAAGTAAGATTCTGTAGGCTGATAACTGTCCTGCGCACAATCGTCATTATAAAATAATTTATCTACCAGTAATTTAATGTTAAGTCTCGTGTAAAAGAGACAATGGCTCAGTCCAAAATTCTGTATTTTTATCGTTGGTGTTGAACAAGTTAAAAGGCAGAAACTGTGTGGTAATATAACTTTATGTATAGTATAGTATAGTATACATAGCTTAGCATAGTATAGTGTAGTACAGTGTAGTGTAGTGTAGAATAGTATATTATAGTATGTTATAGTATAGCATAGTATAGTATAGTATATTATAGTATAGCATAGTATAGTATAGTATAGCATAGCATAGTTTATAGTATAAGTATTATTATTAGTATAGTATAGTACAGTATAGTATAAGTATTATTAGTATATTATAGAATAGTATAGTATAGTATAGTATAGCACAGTATAGTATAAGTATTATTAGTAATAAAGTATAGTTTAAGTATTATTATTAGTATAGTATACATAGCTCAGCATAGTACAGTATAGTATAAGTATTATTATTAGTATAGTATAGTATACATAGCTTAGTATAGTATAAGTATTATTTTTAGTATAGTATAGTATAGTAGCCTATAGTATAAGTATTATTATTAGTATAGTATATTATAGTATAGTTTAAGTATTATTATTAGTATAGTATAGTTTAAGTATTATTATTAGTATAGTATAGTTTAAGTATTATTATTAGTATAGTATAGTATAGTTTAAGTATTATTATTAGTATAGTATAGTTTAAGTATTATTATTAGTATAGTATAGTTTAAGTACCAACGGGCTGATCACCCGTTTGCCAGTCACTTCGATTACGGAAACAACAGCAAATGGATTGATTTGCCGTTGCCCTAAAGACGCCAATAGGCGTGATGGGAAACAATGGCAAAGAAAACCTATCTGCTGTTGCCCTAAGACGCCACTAGGCGTAATGGCTACTGACTGCTTTGACGGTCGGTGGCTAAGGACGGAAGAAGAAGAAGATAGTTTAAGTATTATTTTTAGTGTAGTATAGTATAGTTTAAGTATTATTATTATTATAGTATACATAGCTTAGCATAGTATACATAGCTTAGCATAGCATAGCATAGCATAGTAGTAGCTCCTCCATTCACACCTGACTATGGGAATGTGCCCCTGAGGTGATAGCCCTCAGTTCTAATTTTTCCTGATGTTCCTTTCAGCAGGTTCTTCTCTCTTCTGCCGGTTGTGAGAGCTTCTTTAGGCCCAACCTGAGGAGGCGTTGTAGGGAGCATTGCCACTTGGTGCTATCGGCAGCTTCATCCTGCCAGGTTGCTGGATTTACCGTATGTCCAATGTCTTCGAGTCTCTGTGGCACACATCTTTGAACCTCATCTGCGTCGCCCGACTGTACTTTTGCCATCTGCCGGTTGCCCTTAGAAAATATCTTTGGGGATGCAACTATCTACCATGACGTGGAGTTGGCCAAACTGTATGTTGGTGTAACGTATTGTCAGCTGTGGCAAAATAATTCCTTAGGGCTTTAGTCTCCATCATTGTTGAAGACTAAGGGATATTTTAAAGGTTTCGATAAATTCAGAACAGCTATTAGCTTAGATAATTCTTTACCGTGTCACGTCTTTGGTCCATCATGAGTGAGCGTGGGCTCTTGGTGATTCGTGTTTAGATCTTGTCGTGCCTTTTCTTTGGTCCATCATGAGTAAGCGTGAGCTCTATGTGATTCGTGTATAGATCTTGTTGTGTCTTTTCTTTGGCTCACCATCACTGAGCGTCAGCTCTTGAGGATTCGTGTTTAGAACTTGTCGTGTCTTGTCTTTGGTCCATCATGAGTGAGCGTGAGCTATTGGTGATTCGTGTATAGATCTTGTCGTGTCTTTTCTTTTGTCCAGCATCACTGAGCGTCAGCTCTTGAGGATTCGTGTTTAGATCTTGTGTCTTGTCTGTGGTCCACCATCAGTGAGCGAGCGTGGGCTTTTGGTGATTCGTGTTTAGAACTTGTCGTGTCTTGTCTTTGGTCCACCATCAGTGAGCGTGGGCTTTTGGTGATTCGTGTTTAGAACTTCTCGTGTCTTGTCTTTGGTCCACCATGAGTGAGCGTGAGCTCTTGGTGATTCGTGTACATTTAAGCAGATAGATGGAGCTATAATGTTTAAATTTTTATTATTTTTGTGTACTAAGTTTTATTAAAGCGCCCAATTGACAAACTGGTTAGAGCGCTGGTCTCTCGCGGTAGAAGTGTCGGGTTCGATTCACGGTCGGTCTACCCAGCTGTAAATTGGTACCTGAATATGCTCTTAAGTTTTGAAGAAAATGTCAGCGAGGAAGGGAACTGGCCACCCCACCTCTCGGTGCTAGACCTAGTATAGTGAAGTCTCTAACACTTCAATTCCCCATGGCAGTATCTGCTATGGGATTACCTTTACTTATTTTTAAAAGTTGTATTGCCCGACTATATTATGTATAAGATTGCAATGTGTGTATGGTGTATATGTTATGCGATATGTGTAGGAAGTGTGGTATGTCATTGTTTGGGTATATAGTAAACATCAAGTGTATTACCTGCGTTTTTTGGAGGTTGGATCTGACACTCCTGACATTTGTAGCCGGTCGCTTTTAATATACACGAGACCAGGATTTTGTTTTGCATTCGGTCACAAAATGCCTTAAACCGCTTTGAAAATATAGTAATAGCAGCAATTAGCCACAGATAAAACAATTCAATCCTAGCTCTAGGGCTGGGCTTCTCAACCGAGGGAGTCCCGTGTACATAGCCTACACAATTTTAATTTTACTTTCACCAACGTTTTTATTCCGGGAATTATCATTGGTTTCTGTTTTTCTTTAAATATATTAATTTTATTTTAAAAAGGTAGTCCCTTAGATGATACTGCCCCAGGGTAGTGAAGTGTTCGAGATTTCTCTATCCTTGGTCCAGCATCGCAAGGTACCCAACCCCTTCCTCGCTGCCTTTTCCTTCCCTAACTCAAAGTCAGGTACACATTTACAGCTGGGTAGACTGGAGCATGTTGATACCTTTGTCAATCGGACGCTCATTTTTATAAAAATTATTTTTACATGTGTGCGTGCGTGCGTGCGTGTGTGCGTAAGCTTAACGAGTTCTTGCTAAGTAATAAATTGCATTACTAGTTTGTAAAAGTTTTAATTATGCGTTCATGTACATTTTTTTCTGAGAAACAATCCATAGCCTTTAGTGGACAATTAAAGTGGCTCATAGCACATAACAGTTTAAGATGCCTCTAGTCTAAAGTCATTATGATAAGTTAAGATGTCTCTAGTCTAAAGTTCTTAGGATAAGTTAAGTTGTCTCTAGTCTAAAGTCCTTAGGATAAGTTTCGACACTTCTAGTCTAGAGTCCTTAAGATAAGTTAAGATGTCTCTAGTGTAAAGTCATTATGATAAGTTAAGATGCCTCTAGTCTAAAGTCATTATGATAAGTTAAGATGTCTCTAGTCTAAAGTCATTATGATAAGTTAAGATGTCTCTAGTCTAAAGTCATTATGATAAGTTAAGATGTCTCTAGTCTAAAGTCATTCTGATAAGTTAAGATGTCTCTAGTCTAAAGTCATTATGATAAGTTAAGATGCCTCTAGTCTAAAGTCCTTAGGATAAGTTAAGATGTCTCTAGTCTAAAGTCCTTAGGATAAGTTTCAACGCTTCTAGTCTAGAGTCCTTAGGATAAGTTAAGATGTCTCTAGTCTATAGTCCTTAGCATAAGTTAAGACGCCTCTAGTGTAGAGTCCTTAGGATAAGTTACGACGCTTGTAGTCTAGAGTCCTTAGGATAATTTAAGATGTCTCTAGTCTAGAGTCTTTAGGATAAGTTAAGACGCCTTTAGTCTAGAGTCTTTAGGATAAGTTAAGACGCCTCTTGTCTAGAGTCCTTATGATAAGATGTCTCTAGTCTAAAGTCCTTAGGATAACAGAAATAGAGGGATACATCAAACACGTGAAAAACAAGGAAACGAAAGCTAAGAAAGGATAACAAGATATGGAAAGAACTTGCCGAAAGGTACAGTACAAGAGATCTTAGTTGAACTCTTATGCCCCACAGGGAGATAAAGCGTTATGATGATGAAGAAATATACAAATGAAAATGTTTAAAGATGTACATAAGACTAATAAGGAGGCAGAAACAAATAAGTTTAATGTCAGTTAACATGTGTGTTTAATCAGACAGCAGAATTTTTATTTTTAAAAAAAGACACATGAGGAGAAACAGCAGAATCGAAAAAAAAAGAGACGACAGCAGAATAAACCATAAATAAAAAGACATCGCATTCAAGAGAAGACAACAGAATCAGACATAAAATAAGGCATCGCTTACATGAGTGTCGCATAGAGATTATGATCAATAAATTTTCTATTTTCTCTTCTTTTTTCTACCCGTGTTCTCTATTTTATTATCACTCTTTATCCTTTTCCTGTGTTTTTTGCATTCGTACGTTTGCAACTATAAACATTACTATTTTCCCATTCAAACTTTCGCCTGGTTTCGTTTTCTCATTTAGAAACGCAGTAGATTACCTAACGTGTCAGTCCCTTGCACGAGATAATTTTAGGTGGGATTTCAGTCTATCAGACATGATGAGCAGACAAATTGTCTACATTTGCAGCTGTCACGAGAGTTTTTCGTCAGGTTAGCTCCCGGCGAAGTGTGAAGTTGCCCTCTGCAGTGGAGACGGGTCGTCTGACATTCGCATCTGACATGAGTGCTCACTGTCCGATAGTTAGACGGAGGTGTGAATCGCGCCAGCCATGCTCGCTCAGAGCAGACAGAGTGTCTGGCATTTCGCCTCTGACACGCGCGCTCACGGTCAGATAGTTTTAGACGGAGGTGTGAAGACGCACTGGTGGCAGTTACGGCATGCGTCTAAGCTAACGTAGGTGTTAGGAGAGGGGAGAGATCGGGTTTTTGGAAATAGTAGGAGCCTTTGTCTGGTTTAAGATATTAACCAGAGTTTGAAACTTGATTGCACTCATTCTCCATTTGCAATAATCGTGGTCACTTCGTTCTAGATACTTAAACTTATAAGTGAAATCTCTTAGTTTCGTTGTGATACCGTAGTTCTGTGTTGAGGTAAATATTATATTTAATATATCTAGATTTTGCGAGTGATTAAGTGTTAAATCGCCTATTTTATCATACTAGTTTCTTTTGTGCAGATTGATTAATTTATAAGTCTGTTATATTCTCTAGCTGATGAGTTACAGTGGAAAACAGAATAAATTATAATTTCTAGCTTAAAATCATGTAGCTATAATGAATTTAATTTAACTGCTAAATAATCAGACGAGAATAATTTTTCTAAACTAACTTATAAATGCTAGATGCCTCATGAGTGTTGACGGAATACGTATGTATTCCTAATTCATGATGATTGATTTTTATACATAACTTATTTCACGGGAAAGTTTAAACGTCAAGTCAAGCTCTACGCTTGCAGTTCAAAATGTAAGTTATATTGAGTACATAATATGTAAAATATTTCATATGTGTTTTTTCTTTATTCAGTGAATACTGGGGTAACCCAAGCTTTGCCGGCGTTTAGTACAGAGACAAACCTGTGAGAAACAAACATTTTATATCTTTAACCACGTGGGTTTTTCAAGTAACACCTGTCTGACAGGGCGTCTGCCTTCAGAGATAGACAGAATACCAATCCCACTAACGGGTTTTTTTTTTAAAGAATAAATGCTTATACTGGGCCTTTGAGCCAGATCATATTTCTTCACAAACTCTAACTTTTATTCTAACATTATTTGACCAAGTGTGTGGTGAACCAAGATTATCTGTTGAGAGACACGTTGTCCACCGGTCATCTTCCTAATTAAGGGAAACCTCGTGTTCTGACACTGTGTGCCCGCTGAAACCCAAACTCTTACCTCGTGAATAAGTGTCATTAACTTAAATCTGTAAAGAAAGAACGATCGCCTGAAGAGGACGCTCCCCGGACACGTTGAAAGAAACCAATATCTGCAGAGCTGGGTATCCGCTTCATCCACAAATAGATTAAGCGAAGTGCACACTAAGGCTTGCGCCAGACGGCGAACCACAGCACGATTGTAGGTAAGGTTGTGTGAGTCAGGGCCCTGATGAAAGAACCGAGTGAAAGTAGACTGAAGGATGTTCTTCGTTTGATTCACTCACTTTGTAACTTTCCTTATGCAAGATTTTGTTGCTAAACTATATTTTTCCTTAGAATAGATACTGCTATCAACGTCAGTTCATACCTTCAAAAGGGGAAAATATTAGACCCAAATCATATGTATCTGTGACCTTTTGGGCTATCATCGTTCTCTTAACGGGACTGTGGGCTAAACATCGAGGGAAGATCATAACTGTGGGTCTATCATTTTCTTGTAGAAATTCCTTGATTTTTATGACTATTTGTATATGCTTTGATGTAATTTTATGTGTTGTGATGGGATTTTAGATGATAATTAAAACTGCCCTTAAACTTAATCAGCGTGATGGTCAGCTCGTTATAGAATATCTTTATAATCATTTGTTATAGTTTTTCCACGTCTGTACGTCTAACTGTCGTCACTTGAATGTGCGTGTACGTGGGTGGATAGAATATATATATATATATATATATATATATATATATATATATATATATATATATATATATATATATATATATATATATATATCTATATATATATATATATATATATATATATATATATATATATATGTATATATGCAATATATATATATGTGTGTTAGACTGTCTGACTCCTCTAAATATGTCGTAGAAGATAGGTGAAAGAGAGAAGATTTCTCGATTTCAGAGACAGCCTCTATCACAGTCTACCATCTCACTCGTGGAACTCTATTGCTATTTCTATCTCTCACTGTGACTATCACTTATTCAAATCTATTCAGAGGGGACCAACCCAAGTCTTAATTCCCCTATCAAAAATCTACGACAATGGGGAGAAGACAAGAGAATCAGACATAAAATAAGACATCGCATTTTTGAGAAGTCAGCAGAATCAGATCAAGAAAAAAAAAAAGACAATCGCATACATAAGGAGAATACAGAAGACGCTAACTTAGAATAAGACATCGCACTGATGAGAAGACAGCAAAATCAAACCAACAAAAGAGAAAGCGAATATGGCCGGAACCAGTACCATTCGTGGTAAAGCTCTAAGGAGATGCAAATAGTCTCAAGCTGACTACTACTTTCTTTGAACAAATTCAAGTAGACGTCTGAGAGTATACGAAGACAAAAAAAGATGAAGACCAACATAAACTATTAAAAAGACAATCATTGTAAAGAATTATAAATAACACTGACACATAAAGAAGCCGAAGAATCAATTCTTGACACACACAAAATCATTTTAAAAAAGTAACAAGTGAACAAAAACTTCGGCCTGACGCATGCATTCGCCAAAAACAGAACAAACACCCACGAAATAATAAAAAACAGAACAATAAGATCAATACTGGGCAGGATATAGGACCCTTGACATCTGAAGACTCAGACATCTAATCATGGGGCAGACTTGTATGGCGTTGTAAGTAAATCGAGCGGAATCTTCAGGGCATATCAGCTTTCTAAAAAGATCTCCAACAAAGACATGGTGATAGTGATAGCTCTGGAACTGATGATTCTCAGCACATATAGAACAATGAAAGCGGTGATCTGTGGAGATCTGATCAGATAGAATGAGAAGGAAACTCTTGTCGAGAGGGAGATCGGGCTCAAAGAGGTTGCAAAAAGACAACGAAAATTAAAGAAAGATTAGGAATAATCGTTTTCTATTTTGCCATTTTGACAAGTGATTTGCAGAATATATTTCTCTGTGAACATATTGACTGCACCTTTCCACTGGCAGGTCGCTCAGTGGTATTACCAGGGTCGGCACTAGGGGTTCAGTCGCCCCCCCCCCTTTTTTTCAGCCAACTGTTTATTTGGTGCCCCCTGACCCTACATGTGTATTTATATTTTGGTACAGCGTCCGACTGACAAGAGTGGTTAGAGCGCTGGACTCTCTCGGCATATGTGCCGGGCTCGATTCATGGTGTCGACACGCTTCAGTCTGCCCAGCTGTAAATGGGTACCTCATTTTGCTCTTGAGTTAGGGAAGGAAAAAGCAGCGAGGAAGGGAACTGGTCACCCCACCTCTCAATGCTGGACCTAGTATAGTGAAGTTCCTAAAGCTCCACTCCTCTACGGCAGTATCTGCTATAGGACTGACTTTATCTTTTTATATGAGTAGGGGGGATAAGATGTCATTGTCAAATACATGTATTATGTCCCTTGCTCCATTTAATTTGTATACTGAAAAAATGGAAATTGCACAACAAACATGCCATGGGCAGAAATTTAAAAAACAAACTCTGGAACAAAAGTTATCCCTTGTGATTGATTCATTGTGTTTAATGTTAGTCTTCTGTGGGGATAAGGTCCGACTGGTGGAGTGGTTAGAGCACTAGCCTCTCGCGGCAAAAGTACCGGGTTCGAAACACTGAGGCGTCACACGCCAATCTACGCAGCCGTAAATGGGTATCTGGTTCTGCTCTTGAGTTAGGGAAGACAAAGGCACAGAGGAAGGTAACTGGTCAACACACTTCTGGAAGCCGGACATAGTATAGTGAAAACTAACACTTTACTCCCGTATGGCTGTATATGCTATGGGCCTACCTTAAATGTTTGACCTTTCTGTGGGGTAGTTTTGGTGTCCTTGATTCTTTGCACCCCGAGCAAGTTGAATAGCCTTGGGTTTTACTACGAGAGAAAATGAAAGTCCCGAGTTGAGTTCAGTACCAAGCAGGTGTTTTGTTTATTGTTTATTACTCTGTCACAGACCGGAAGGGAGGCATCAAAGAAAAGTGGGCTACCCGAAGAGCTCCAGCTGGAAGAACTTGCAGGCCATAAATCGAGGATTCCTCAGCAAAAGGGAAATTGGCAAGAAGACGAAGTATACCGCTTCACCTTTGTCCCAGTCTTGACTTATGGGCGGGAGTCATGGGCAATGACTACAACCCATAAAAGTCAGCTGCAAACCTCAGAAATGAGGTTATCTAAGGTCGGTGGTTGAGGTAACAAGAACAGACACAGTCCGCAACCAAACGATACGTCATGTCCTCAACCAGACGTTACGTCATGTCCTCAACCAGACGATACGTCATGTCCTCAAGCAGACTATACGTCATGTCCTCAACCAGACGATACGTCATGTCCTCAACCAGACGATACGTCATGTCCTCAACCAGACGATACGTCATGTCCTCAACCGGACGATACGTCATGTCCTCAAAACCCAGCCCTTGCACACCCGAGTGGAACAGTCCCAATTACGATGGGTGGGCCATTTCTGCAGAATGGGAGAAGATCATCTACCGCGACAAATATGGGAAACTAAGAGCCAGACCTCCAGGACGACCCATAGTTTGCTGGGAGGACAACCTTAAAAGGTAAAGGTAAAGGATCCCGTTACACGCCCATTGAGGCATATTGGGAATATGGTGTTAGGCCCATATTATCTTGACCATCGGCACACTAGGGGTGATGTGGTTAGCATCACGCCGGCCGCCTTAACTTTCCCCGAGTTGCTCTGGTACCCAGTTGGGGCTGGGTCGACCCAGGAGCCGTTTGCGGCCTAAAAAAATCCCACCTCATCTGGGGATCGAACCATAGACCACTGAGCTAGGAAGCCAGTGCACTGACCACTATGCTACCGCGGCTCTCGAGGACAACCTTATTAAATCTGTAAAGGACCGGGAGATAGACTGGAACCAGGAAGATATGAGAGTATGGCGCTCTCTCTGGTAAACCTCAAAACACCAGGGGTGAAGAGAAACGGCCAAGTAAGTAAGCTATTACTCTGTTTCCATTTGTTTCCCTTTATGTATGTTTTGTGTTGCCTTTTTATTATCAACTATTCTTAAACGGCATTTACAACCAACGTCCTTTTTAGGACGAACGAGGAAGAAGAAACGGCATTTACAAATGCTTACAAGTTATTTATTTATCTTTAACTGAGCTGTCTTCCTGCTATGACATACCTTGTTGACTTATAATACCGTAGAGAATCATTATGCTTGTTAAGACCACACCTCCGCACTTATTATTAAGCCCACGGGAAACAGCAAAACACGACAAGTAATATATCCGACTGCTGCAAATAGTTCCTGGAGGTCTGTGGGGAGAATAAGAAAGAATAAGGTTAATTCACACCTTCAGGAGTGTCGCAAGTGGCAATCAATACAGGGTTATCCTTGCAGTCGGCAACCTGATCGTGCAAACCTGTTTGCTGTAGAAACCACGGCAACAAGAGCACATGAACGTGTTTGTTACAGGCGTTCTGCAAGGGAACCCGCTGCTGCAGCGTCGCTATGCTCCGACGGGAGCGATCAAGAAAGTAATAGATGGTGAATGATATATGAGATCCATTAAAGAATAATACAACAGATGCGACTAGAGAGTGATTAAGAGAAAGAGAGAGATAGGGTGAGAGGGAGATTATTCTTCTTCTTCCTCGTTCGCCCTGAAAAGGACGGTGGTTGCGTTGTGTCTGTTTACGCCGTAGCTGTGATAAAGAGGGTGATTGAAAGAGATAGAGATATAGAGAAAAAGGGAGAGAGAGTGAATGAGACAGAAAGAGAGAGAAATAGAGAGAGAAAGAGAGAGTAAGAGAAGAGAGTAAGAGAAGAGAGTAAGAGAAGAGAGTAAGAGAAGAGAGAAAGAGAGAGAGAGAGCGCGCGCGAAAAAGATACAGATTAAAAAGAGAAAGAGACAGAAGTGGTACCGAATACATAAAGTAAATGATCTTGTGGGCATCCACTAGGCGAAGCGGTTAGAGTCACGGCGCTTGTTTTCGGCAACAAACTTACCGGGTTCCGGGATTGAAACCTGGTAGCGGGGCGCTCCAGTCTACCCAGCTGTAAATGGATATCTCACTGCCCTCAAGTAAGGGAATGCAAAAGCTGCGAGGCAGGGAACTGCTCACCCCACCTCATAAAGCTGGACTAAAAAATGTAAAGTCTCAAACACCTTACTCCCCTACGACAGTATCGACAATGGGACTACCCTTACTTTATCTTATGATTATATGAATATACATTTAGCGCCTTTTTCAAAGCAGCATTAAATAACAAAAGAACAAAATATTCCAACTTAAAAATAGCCTGATACAAACGTGAACTAACAAACTCAATAAAGACAGCAGCTGTTAAACGTAACAGCCATAACCTAGGGCCCACGCAGAATAGCCTCAGAATCTTACTGTGGAATTGCAGTGTTGCACGCAATCACCAACTATATATGAACGTAATCTAAAAGATCAAACCAGATTAGTTGTAGCTCTGCATCAATCAAACTTCATAGTAAAATACAGTTTACTACGAAAAGGCATGGTCTGAGCAATTTACAGTGTAGAGTTTCATGTCAGCGGCGTATTCAACATTTTGAACTGAAAAACAAAATCAATATTTACTGTTAACAGCCCAAGATCTACTGTTGGCTATTTGTATAAGACTTGTTGAAAATTATTAACGTAGCTGAAAATAATAACTAATTTAAAATCATTAACGTAGATGAAAATAATAACTAATTTAAAATAATTAACCTATCCAAGACTAGCTGAAAATGATACCCTATACCAGCCTTTCTCAAACTTTTTACCATGGCGGAACCCTTGAAATAATTGTCCAGGTCTAACGGAACCCCTGCATAAAAATTATTATATCTTTAGCTCACTGTCATTTTAATTAATGTTATTTACAACATACAAATATATTGACAATGCTGTATGGTAAAGCTGCTAAAAATCATAGGCTCAAGTTATATGAACAAATATATAGCCTAAAACACAGTTTTATACAAGACTTTAACAACAACAAAACCCGTTTATTTATTTATTTATTTTTTTTCAATCACGATCTCTCGCGGAACCCCCAGCAACCTCTCGCGGAACCCTAGAATTTCGAGGAATTCCGGTTGAGAAATTTTGCCCCATACAATATTAGCTAAAAATTATTGACCCACGCAAATCTGCTGAAAACTATTAACCCACATAAACCAGCTGGAAATTATTAACACACGCAAATCAGCTGTAAATTATTGACCCACACAAATCGACTGTAAATTATTGACCCATGCATCAACTGGAAATTAATGACACACACAAATCAGCTGGAAATTACTGACCCACTCAAATCAGTTGGAAATTATTAACCTACACAAGATCAACTGGAAATTATTAATCTGCGTTCTACCGGCATGAAAATAGGTCTGTGTAATACAGGCACGCGGGCCTTCAGCAAGCTACCACTTACCACAGGCTGACGTAGATTTGACAGTTCTATAGCCAGACAAGGGAAGTAACTTTATAAATTGGAAGAAACTGTTATAGTTAATAATATTGAGCTAATTAGTCTTTGTAATTAATCCTCGGTCTACTCAAATCAAGCGGGAATGACTAGAGTTTACTGTGAACTGGTGCTATTGTGAATTATACAAATTAGCAGTAATGCAATGTTCAAGAACAATTAATGAAGTCCCCATCAGCAAAATGTGCAATTGCGTGAAAACAAAAATTTAAAATCCCCCAATAATTAATGTAAACAAGAAGAATATGCATTAAGGAGTTTTCATGAACTAGTAATGTCATTAAGGATCACAAGAACACGACAGTTCATTCAAGCATGCTGTATGCACGGACAAGCACGAACAATTCACTTCAGATTCATTGTCGGGTAACTGTGTCGTATTAAAATATTGATCTCGAATGAGAGTTCACTTTATTAGTTGTAGTGAAATGGATCTGTGTAAACCCCACGCTCAAACTTCCTGCTTAAAAACCAGTCCGCGTATTTTTTTTAAATCTTTAAATAACTACAATATTTGAAATTTGTCTGAGGAGCAAAGTCCATTTACCGCTAAAAATTTAACTAGAGAATTTGAATTTTTCTACTACCACAGGTTAAAAGTTACTACCCCCATACACACACACACACACCCACCCTAATAATTATCGAAGGACGTAGAAAAATTAACAACCAATCAAATTGGTACCTCGTTTTTGCAGAATCAACAAAAAATTTGGTTGTAGGGCAAAAAATGCCGTTTCTGTGTTTTTGACCAAAATTAAATAATTTATTTCTCAATAACTAAAGGGAATTAGAATGAAAGGGATATCTTGAATTATAGCGCTGATATTGATTAATATATTAACCTAAAGATTCCCACTTAATAAAATTTTCTTGACTTAGAAAAATTTAATTTAGTGATATTTTAGATCAGGGTAGACCTACAATTAATTACAAAAAAATTACCCAGATGAAACTGTTAAGGAATAACCAAAGGAAGATTAAATAGAACGATAGAGGTCAGTTGGCCGTTTAATTATCACTTTTGATATTGGAAATCGGTCCATAAATAACTGAGATATAAAATACACAAATGTAATCAGACGAACGAACACACTTATAATCGCTCCAGTTTATACTCCAAAAATAGTTAAAATTTTGACTCGTCTTTTGATTGGTTAGGTGTAGTTGATAAAATTTAACACCTCCTTGCATAGTCCGCCATTTGAAAAACTAACAAGCACTGCCAAGTTGAGATCAGCGGGAAAGCCTTGTGACCAAGCTTTTCCCTTCTGGACGATAAAGCAGTCTGAAAACCTATTTACTGCTAGTTAAGCTTGTGCATGTGTTATTATTCTTTACTTGGGGGTGGTATTACCAGTTACAAAGTTGTTGCAGTAAACCTGGAGAAGACAGAACCTGTGGGCAGTGAATGCTTACAATATACCTGGAAGCTACATGCTGTATCTTCATCCAGAAGGCAACCCTATTTGATTGATCTTGTAGATTCTGGAGCCAAAAGCATCAGACAGGCTGACGAGATAAGTCCCTTAGCACGGGCACATGATAATTCATTGCAATTCCATCCACAACAATAAAAAGAATTTCCTGGGGGATGATGTAAAGAACAGACTCTCCAATAATAGACTAGTGTTAATGTCAAGCATTGAATCAGACTGTGGGGTACCCATTACAGTGACCTTTTTGATTGTTAAAAGTCATGGACAGTGTTTCCAACTTACTTATTTATATTATGTAAATAAAAGTTTTCTTGATTTGACAATTCCTGTCCCAAAAGAGTGAGGTACAGGAAAAATAAATTGTATATATATATATCCCTTTATATATCAAAACGTACACACAGTTTTACTTACTTGATATTTATTGAGTTAAAGTTCTGTTTGAAATTATTCATTCCTCATACTAAATACATTACCCTAGACACGTAGCCACATAACACAACAGAGATTAATGTACACTGGGTGAGATCAGAAGAGGTAGCGGATAGGGACCCTGAGAAATACATCATCATCACTCTTACTCAGGGAACTTACATAGCTTGACCTCACCTTGTTACCCTTTAATTTTACTAACATCAAACCCTCTTATCACATAGTAGGGCTAATAGTGATTCGACATTTGCCTACATGTCTTATGTCAAAGAACACTTTATTTTTCTGTTATTTCTCCTCAGCTTATGTCGTGAAAAAAACAAACCTTGTTGGTTTCCAGTCACCGGAATAAATTTTGGGATTTTTTTTTTCTATCCCCTCGTTATCCCTTCTCGTCATTTATTGTATATATTTTATACCAGCCGTCGGCGTTTTCATTGTACGAATAAACAGAACAACTTGCGACAACATGCAGATATCACTACATGGCACTGGGTCAAAGGGCAAGAGATCAAGCGTTGCTGGATCAACAACAACAACCAGCGGTCGGCAGCGCGGGCGCTGCAGAGATCTACTTTAGATCCACTCAGCTCTGTAAAGACCTACACTGATAACATCATCCTTTGGTATATGGAATTTGGAATAGGTCCAGCTTGTATGTTACTTTCATCTCTACCGGACAATCTACTTCCTGAAATTCCACCCACAGAGCGGTGGAAAGTTCAAACTAAATTATATTTTACCGAAAGTTAACTTCAATTCAAAGAAAATATCGCTTCCTATCTTATACAGTTCACGAATAGAGTGAATTTTAGTTAGCTAGCTTGCGAGTTTTCACCAGGATTGTGGGTAAAGTATCTGTAACCATTGGAGTACTGCGCTTTCAAGTACCGGAAGGGGAAAGGTCTCGTCCGAATTTTACCTAGGTTAAAAATTCTTTTTGTCTCCTGCGTCACCTAGAGATCTACCAAATTATCCTTTGTGAACTATCGGTAGATCATGATCGACCTGTTGCCGACCTCTGGTTTATACTAACGTTTCTAATTGTGTGTATGTGTGTATGTTTTTTTATCCTATAAAAGTGTCGTTTTTCCACTTGTGATGTATGTTTTAATTTTTTTTTTGTTTAAGTCGGCTAGAGGTTAAAACTGGGGGCACGTAGAGTTCACGTGAATTTCATAATTTTGATATGTAACTTCATACTTGCTTCTGTTCTCATATTAAGCGCCAGTATTGTTGGCTGGTGGATCCGATTAACAGAGTGGTTAGAGCGCTGGTCTCTCGCACCAAAGATGCTGAGTTCGATTCCCGGTATCGACACGCTTCAGTCTACCCAGCTGTAAATGGGTTACCTGACTTTGCTCTTGAGTTAGGGAAGGAAAAAGCAGCGAGGAAGGGAACTGGTCACCCCTTCTCTTTCAGTGCTGGACCTACTAAAGTGTCATCTCTAACACTTCACTCCGCTACGGCAGTATCTTGCTATGGGACGACATTTACCTTTCTTAGTTCATTGTTAGCTGACTGGATTTCATATTCACTGTAAAACTACCTTGACCTTGACTTACATTGGTATTGTCCCACATACTACCATTGATCTTTCTTTATTAGGTACCTTAGGCCTTGACATCTTTGCTCATAACATTTTGTTTCACATGTGCCACCTACCCAGGGATGGATTAACCATTGGGACCCAAAGACGCAGCAATAGAGACCGCAGTCAGCGACTCATAGCTTGACTGCTTGCGTCAGGACCAGCGAACCAGAGCTGGTCAAGACCGTGCTCCACCTCCACGTGGTGGTCCCGGAAACAGTCTGCAGCAGTGCAGTCTGGCTGAGCGAGCACGGATCGAAGAGGGAAGGCAAACCCGGTTCCAAAAAATGCCGTGCAGAAGTCGGATGTGTCGACCGAAAGGTGCAGATATCACAGCTTAGGCGTAAACAGACACAACGCAACCACCGTCCTTTTCAGGACGAACGAGGAAGAAGAAGAAGAAGATTAACCATTAAGCAAAAAAAGCACGTGCTTAGGGCACCAAGGGAAGGGGGCACCACATAGTTGTTCCCCTTGCTATCATGCCACTAACTCTCAACTCTTTCATTGCCACACTCGACTGAAGTCGAATTTTTGTTTGTTTTGTAATTGTCCTTATCTGTCGGTTCAAAATTTGAAAAGTATGCTCTCAAGATCACGTAATTTCAATAGAGATAATTAATCAATCAATACCCTTTAGCTCCCCAAGGAGCATAGGCCTTCAACAAACACATGCCAAGTCTTCCTGTCCTGTGCCATCCGCTCAAGTTCTTTCCATGTTTTCCTCATCATTTTCACCTCTGTTTCCAGTTCTCTTTTCCATGTATTTTTTTGGTCTACCTCTGCCTCTCTTTCCCTGTGGATTCCAGAACAAGGACTGCCTTGTAATGCTATCAAAAGGTTTCCTCAATGTGTGTCCTATCCATCGCCAGCGTCTTCTTCTTAACTCTTGTTCCACTGGCACTTGTCTGGTTCTTGTTATCAATTCCACATTTGTGACTTTGTCATACCATTTCAGTACTTTTCTACGCAAGCACCCGTTTATAAAAGTTTGTAGCTTTTTGGTTGTACAGATAGTATCATACCTTATTTTGCCTTATAATCTTTGGGAAGGTGATTAAAAATCGTTTTTCAATACATTTTTGTATTTGCATTTTTTCCCCTTATAACAATTTTATGGGAGCCGCGCTGATGTAGTGGTTACGAAACTGCGCTGGCGACCGGGTGACCCAGGATCAAACCCGGGCGAGCACATTTGAAGATTTTTCGTCGACCGGGATTTGGACTGGATTAACTCGAGCCGTGGCGAGACCATTTGAAGGAGTGTCGTCGACCTGGGACTGGCGGCTCCTGAGCCGACCCAGCTCTAATGGGTACCTCCAAAATCGGCGAGTATCTGCCTGAATGGCGAGGGACACCTGTCTCTGTACAAGAAAAAAAAGGGATACTCACGTAAAAATCAGTCTCAGGTTAGACATACTAACCTGAGATTTCGCCTCGAGTAATAGCGGGCGTACGCAAAACAAAAAAACAAAAAAACAAACAACATTATAAAGAAATGCATAAAACAGTGTTTTAAAATTTTCAGTTTTTCTGTTGCCCTAGTTATCCAATACCATAATTCCCGCCGTAAGTACGTCGGTCGGTCACAACATGCACACCGTCATTTGCGCACTTTTCTATTTTCGAGAGAGTACATTAACTTTCAACCACAGCTAAAGGGTGCAACTGTGGTTGAAAGTTAGACAATAATTGTTTTGTTTCCCTTATATGTACTCTCCCGAAAATAGAAAAGTGCGCAAATGACGGTGTGCATGAATAGTTTGATTATGGAAAGAAGCCAAGAACACAATTGATAAGCAGTACATGAACTGGAGACAGGAAGGTGCGGAGATGCAGATTAAATCAACAGAGAGTCAAGATACTCTTCTGTCCAGTTTCATTCGGGAAACGGATTTAACTCATCATTTTTTTAATAATAACCTTAAAATGTAAGTTTTTGATTGTTTATTCAAGACAAAATTTTGATTTAAAGTACTGCAGACTAATAATTATAGATCAAAATGATAAGATGGTCAATTAAAAACCTGTCAATTTTGACGGGTTATTGCTAGTAAGTAAATAATTTACTTATATTGCTTACTGCTATTTAGTGTTAAATAATAAAATATAAAATAACGTTTTATTTAATATAGTTGTGAGGTCTGGCCTGGAAGAAAACTGAATTTTCAATCTCTTATTTCACCTTCAGCACTTGTTGAGTCTTAATGTCTTGTTATTTAAGCAATGGAAGGGCCGGGGGGGGGGGGGGGGGACCATTGTTGGGCTGTGCTTAGGGCATCAGTTGGCCTTAATCCTGCACTGCTCTCACCCCTCACTCCTGTTAGTTAATGTAGTTAATTATTACATTGTTAAGCTATAACGACCGTGTTGACAAACAGCTGCAGCAGATTAAAACACCGTTGGTTCAATAAGTTATAAATAGACAGAAAGATACGTTTCTGTGTGGAGATAGACAGAAAGATGTTTCTATGTGGAGATAGGCAGAAAGATATGTTTCTATGTGGAGCTGGACAAAAATATATGTTTCTATGTGGAGATAGATAAAAAGATATGTTTCTTTGTGGAGATAGACAAAAAGATATGTTTCTATGTGGAGATAGACAAAAAGATATGATTCTATGTGGAGATAGAAAGAAATGTTTCTATGTGGAGATAGACAAAAAGATATGTTTCTATGTGGAGCTAGACAAAAAGAAATGTTTCTATGTGGAGACCACAAAATATGATTCTATGTGGAGACAAAAAGAAATGATTCTATGTGGAGATAGAAAGAAATGTTTCTATGTGGAGATAGACAAAAAAACATTACTCTATGTGGAGATAGACAGAAATGTTTCTATGTGGATAAAAAGATATGTTTCTATGTGGAGATAGACAAAAAGATATGTTTCTATGTGGAGATAGACAAAAAGATATGATTCTATGTGGAGATAGAAAGAAATGTTTCTATGTGGAGATAGACAAAAAGATATGTTTCTATGTGGAGATAGACAAACATATATGTTTCTATGTGGAGCTGGACAAAAAGATATGTTTCTATGTGGAGATAGACAAAAAGATATGTTTCTATCTGGAGACAAAAAGATATGATTCTATGTGGAGACAAAAAGATATGATTCTATGTGGAGATAGAAAGAAATGTTTCTATGTGGAGCTGGACGAAAAGAATGTTTCTATGTGGAGATAGACAAAAAGATATGTATCTATGTGGAGACAAAAAGATATGATTCTATGTGGAGACAAAAAATATGATTCTATGTGGAGATAGAAAGAAATGTTTCTATGTGGAGATAGACAAAAAGACATGATTCTATGTGGAGACAAAAAGATATGATTCTATGTGGAGATAGAAAGAAATGTTTCTATGTGGAGCTGGACGAAAAGAATGTTTCTATGTGGAGATAGACAAAAAGATATGTATCTATGTGGAGACAAAAAGATATGATTCTATGTGGAGACAAAAAATATGATTCTATGTGGAGATAGGCAGAAATGTTTCTATGTGGAGATAGACAAAAAGATATGATTCTATGTGGCGATAGAAAGAAATGTTTCTATGTGGAGTAGAGGTGGGCAAATCGACACACTCCGCTGTTTCGATACAGTCGGCTCAGTGATTTAAACTGTGTCGAAACAGTGTGTCGACACAACGGCACAACGGCACTATTGCCCGTATCGGGGAGAAAGAAGTCTCTAATAGACAGTATACATTACTATACATGAACTGTTTTTACTTGCGCGCTACTGTCGTGTGTGAAAATCTATGGCATTTCGTGTGACCACAATTCAATATTTTTTACACAAGTCTTCATTATGATGAAATAAAACGGAGATATGATGATAGCTGCAGTATATGTGAAAATAATAAAAAACAACAATAATAATAACAGTAATAATAACACATGATATCAAACTAGAGTAAGCTAGTTTTGGTAGACAATGATTCAAATCCACACCGAGTACACAGATATCAGCAGAGCTAATAAAGTGTCCATTACATTTATACGAACACACGGACACTTTCAACTTTAAAATAGTGCCTAAAACATTGACAACTGCAGCACTGACACAATTTCCAGTGTCTATAACTTCTCAGCAAAAATAATATCACTTGTAAAATCAAGTCATCATAACACATACCTGAAAAATATGACATGTTTGATATTCCATACTAATGTTCCGAACGGTTGATTCAAGTTTTACAAAGGCCCACGGAAGGTGAGACAGTGAGACAGTGTGTCTCTGCAAAACAGCGAGGCAGACAGGAACTGAAACTTTGTCGAAACAGCAAGCAGGCTGTGTGTCGAATCTTTCGGACTCGATGCTGTTTCGAAGCATTGTTTCGACACATACACAAAGTAGCCATTTCTAATGTGGAGAACAAGAAAAAGAAGAAGAGCAAGAGCATTGGGAGCCGCGCTGGTGTAATGGCTACAACGTTGTACTGGCGACCAGGTGTTCATGGTTCAAACCCGGCCGTCAGCGTTTGAAGAAATGTTTACGACCGGAAATTTGACTGAATAATCTGAACGGCTCCTACACATAAATCCCGTGTGGATGGGAAGGAGCGAAGCTCCTGACCGGGTTGGAAGGAAAGTCCACTGACCCCCCAGCCTCGCAATGACATGTCATTGGGCCGAAAGAGCTAGAAAGCTCGAGTGCCGCTGGTTATAGAAAAAAAAAAAAAAAAAAAAAGAAAAAAAAAGAAAAAAAAAAGAGCAAGAACGAGAACAAAAGCAAGAAGAAGAACACGAGCAAGAGCAAAAATGAGAACAAGAAGAGCAACTAGAACAAGAGCAAGAAGAAGAGCAAGAAGAAGAACAACAAGAAGAACAAGCGCAAAAAAACAAGAAGAAGAAGAACAACAACAAGAAGAAGAACAACAACAAGAAGAACAAGAGAAAGAACAAGAAGAAGAACAAGAACAACAAGAATAACAAGAACAAATGCAAAAAACAAGAAGAAGAAGAACAAGAGCAAGAACAACAAGAACAACAAGAAGAACGACAACAAGAAGAACGAGAACAAGTGCAAGAAGAAGAACAAGAATAACAAGAACAAACTCAAAAAACAAGAAGAACAAGAACAAGAGCAAGAAGAACAAGAACAACAAGAAGACACGAGAACAAGAACAAGAGCAAGAAGAAGAACAAGAATATAGCTAGAACAACAAAAACAAGAAAACAAGACAACAAGAAGGGCAAGAACAAGAAGAACATCTGACAGAAGAACAAGAAGATGACGGCGAAGAAGAAGATGAAAAAAGAAAGTGAAGATTAAGATGAAATAAAGAGAAGTGCATAAAATATTCAGAGTGATACATATATTATTAACTACATGTAACAACTTTTTTATTTTACCTGCATGTACTTGACAAATCTACACATGACGTCTCCAGCCAGCCATTGTACTGTAGCCGCCCAGGCCGCTTCCCCAGCGATACAAAAGAAAGTCACCAACAAATCTGCCATCGCAAGGTTTACAATTAGTGTATTTAAAGTGCTTTTTCTCCGCCGTAACCTTCTCATCTGAAACAAAGTTGCCAAGTTTCCGATGAAGGAGATAACAAACATGACACCGAAAACTATTGTCTTTGTCAGACTGGCGCTGGTGAACGTTGGCGCCTCCTGCAAGGTAGAGTTGATTGTCATGTTAGTAATGACAGTCGTTGTCATATCCTCGGATGTATTCCTGCTGGGGTTGTCCGCGGTGAGGATGCTGTGGTTGAGAAATGATACGTCAAGGAATTCTTCAAGGGTGCTCAAACTGTGACGGCCGTGCCTGTCGCTGTTTGAAGTGATTTGAACGTTGATCAATGTAGGGCTAGGCACTGCCACAGCAGACCACAGACTGTAAGGTAGGCCAGTGTTACCGTCGACGTAGTTCTCTGAGGGATGTTCAGACATCATCAAAGACGGTCGCAGATAACATACTTCTATCTAGTTACGACACACAACTCCATTGTATGTTTGTTGAAGGCCCGACGTCTGTATAAAAATGTAGGAAGTTTGTGTTGGCTCCCGTGTTCTGGCTCAAGAAAATGGTAACGCTCCCTTGAGTACACGCCTGTGCTTCATTTATATCGTTTTAGTATTTATGCTACAGTGGTAACTGATGTTCCATTGCTCCAGTACGGGATGCTGTATTGATAACTGATGCCTTATTCTCCCAATACTGAAAACTATATTGTAGCTTTTATCTCAGTCTATTGTTATGTGTAGCTGATCCGATGATATCTCTTACCGAGTATGACATTTGTCAAGAATAAGTATCCCGATGATAGACCATTTTGAAGGAATTTTTTTTAAGCATGTCATATTATTCGTGGTAGAAATAGCCATTACTCCTATTCATCCGGAGTGATAAGACACTTGTTCACAAACCTGTGAGAGCAAATCAGGCGATCCTTTTTGTGTCCAAACAGAAAATTTGCATGAATGGACGTTTCAGACGTCCCGTGTTTCACGAGAAAAGTCACCAACAAGTATCACGTGTTTGAAACAGTTGTCACGGCACAGTAACGATACAGTGATGGGGAGATTGGCGTGATCCTACACTGTAAACAGAGTAGAGCTCTCTTTCGCATCAGATTAAATGTAGTTAACACACTTGGGTTTTCACAGGCTGAACTGCAACATTGTCTCCTGGCAACGGGCCTTAATTTCTGTACAGATTACTCTGTGGGGGGAAATTACGTTTCATTGGTTTTAATGTTTCAGTATATTATGTCGTGATTATACAAGAACATGGGTGTGAAAAAAAAAATCGAAAAAAGGTGATTCGTCTTATACAAGAGTAGACACTAGACAAACGAAGTGCATGTTAGATGTTGTGTAAAACACGACAGAAAAAATTACAAATAATGGAGCCACAAATTTATAACAAGATGAAGAAATTACAAGAAGATTACTTACTGGACAAGGAAAGGTCAATATATTTAATAATGCCTGAGGCAAAATGACAGGGTGTGATGTGAGAAAATGAAAAAAAAAGTATAAATAAGAAAGTCAAATAACTGAAATAATTTGCAAAATTTAAAAAAAAAAAAAAATTTAGTATGAGAAGAGAAGATCGGCTACTACGATAAATATGGGAAACTAAGAGCCAGGGATCCAGACCTCCAGGGCGACCCAGAGTTCCCTGGGAGGACAACATTACACAATCTCTGAAGGACCGAGGACTAGAATGGAACCAGGTCAGGAGGAAAACAGCGATAGGATAGTATGGCGCTCTCTCTCTGTCAAACCTCTACACCCCAGGGTAGAAGAAGAATGACTAAGTAAGTAAGTAGAAAGAATGAGAAGTGTTCCTGGATATACAGGAAAAAGAAAGCCGAGCAAAAAGTGAAAAAAGAAGTCAGAATACATCAGACTTAATTTTTTTTTAAAGTGTATTAGACAAATATACACAATATAAACTTACACAACAAGGAAGAAAAAATTACGGCGACAAAGGTTTTTTAAAAACTCAACGAATGCGAGAAACGCTGTATACAGCAATGAAAAGTGAAGACACGAATAAACAGACTTATGTCAAGTTTAGCATTTTCCAACTGGTGTGTGTTTGTTTTTGTTTGCTACCCTAATCGAAGTAGCTACTAAAAGATGGAGAGGAGAGTGAAGAGAAGGAAAAAAAAAGCCGGTAGATACAATGAACAAAATGAGTCCAGTAAACTGCGTTAAAATAATAAAACATAAACACACAATAATTAGAAAAACGTATACTATTATCAAGCTTATATAATAACAATAGCAAATAAACGACTTTTACAATAAATACAATCACAGAAAACACGTCGGAGACTTTCGTGCTCAGGCTGTCTGTACATTCAACAGCAAAACTCTATCCGTTGGTGTATATCCGAAGTGGTTGTTGCTTATGTATTTGAAGTTTTATCTTTTGACATGTTATCTACCTGTTTTCTTCGCCCTGTTTCAGATTCCCAAGTTTTAGAAGAAGAAGATCACTACCAGATACGGGAAGATCACATAACACACTAAAATATGCGGGAAGTTCACATAACACACTAAGAGATGCGGGAAGTTCACATAACACATTAAGAGATACAGGAAAATCACATAACACACTAAGAGATGCGGGAAGTTCACATAACACACTAAGAGACACGGGAAGATTACATAACACACTAAGAGATACGGGAAAATCACATAACACATTAAGAGATGCGGGAAGTTCACATAACACATTAAGAGATACGGGAAAATCGCATAACTCATTAAGAGATGCGGGAAGTTCACATAACACATTAAGAGATACGGGAAGATCACATAACACACTAAGAGGCACGGGAAGATTACATAACACACTAAAAGATACGGGAAGATCACATAACACATTAAGAAATTTGAGAAGATCACATACCACATTAAGAGATACGGGAAGATCATTTAACACATTAAGAGATGCCGGAAGATAACATAACACATAAAGAGATGCCGGAAGATAATATAATACACCAAGAGATACGGGAGGATCACATAACACACTAAGAAATGCTGCAAGATCACATAATACATTAATAGATATGGGAAGATCACATAACACATTAAGATAGACATGCCGGAAGATCACATAACGAGATACGGGGGGATCACATAACACATTAAAAGATGCCAGAAGATCACATAACACATTAAGATGTACAGGAAAATCCCATAACACACTAAAAGCTACGAGAAGATCACATGACACATTAAGAGATGCCCGAAGATCACATAACGCACTACGAGATATGGGAAGATCACATAACACACCTAAAGATATGGGAAGAATACGTAACACACTACGAAATACGGAAAGATCATAACACACTACGAATTACGACATAACACACCTAAAGATATGGGAAGAATACGTAACACACTACGAGATACGGAAAGATCATATAACACACTACGAATTACGGAAGATCACACTTAGCACTACGAGATATAGACAGATCAAATAACACACAACAAGATGTGAGAGATCATATAATACACTAATAGATACTGGAAGATCATATAACACTACGAGATACGGAAGATCACATAACACGAATCCTAAGAAATACGGAAAGATCATAAACACACTACGAGATACGGGAAGATCACATAACACACAACGAGATTCGAGAAGATCACATAACACACTAACAGATGCCGAAAGATCGCACAACCCACAAAGAGATACTAGAAGATCGCATAACCCACTAAGAGATGCCAGAAGATCACATAACACACTAAGAGATGCCAGAAAATCACACAACACACTAAGAGGTGCCAGAAGATCACATAATACACTAAGAGATGCCGGAAGATCACACAACACACTAAGAGATGCCAGAAAATCACATAACACACCAAGAGATGCAGGAAGATCACATAACACACTAAGAGATGCTGAAAGATCGCATAACACATTAAGAGATACGGGAAGATCATATAGCATATTAAGATACACGGGAAAATCGCAGAACACATGGATAGACGTAGTGAAGTATCACATAACGCAGAAGAGCGTTGGTGGCAGATCACATAACATAGGTCGGCTACATCGGGAACCTGACATGAAAATTGAGTGCACATGAACGGGGAGGGAGAGTCATAAATTGAGCCCGAGATGGGCCTTGCCTAGGAGCTGCAGTTGACGATGCATGCTTCACAAGAAGTTAAATAACAGAGAAAGGAAAATGGATAAAGAGTTAAAGGAACGAATTAAAGTTCCATAAGGTTCTAGAGATACATCCGTTAATTAAAACTGCCTTATTTACATCTTTGCCCCGCGCAGGTCCCGTGGGTCTCTGAAGAGTCAAAGAACGAATAGGCCCACCACACCCTAAGACAAGTCGTACAGTGCGACTAATATGAGATTATGCACGTGGCTGGCAACGTGCATAACCTCATAACCTCATAATGACAAACAAATTGCCAAATAAAGCCCTACTGTAAAACATGTGCATGTTTAGTGTAGGCTTTCTGTGGGAGGGGAACAGCTGCAGTGGTGACGACATGCTGCGTAAGGACTGCAAAGGAAAATGATGATGATGATGTACAACTTTAAGATGTATAAACACATATAACCGTACCGTAATTCACTGTGTTACTTCTAATGTGTTTCAGTAAACAATGACACACGCTATTGGAGTTTGGAGTAGAACACATCTATAATTAACACCATTCTTTATAAAAAAATTTAGTTTAAAAAAAAGGAAACTCGAACCACGGTCGGAAAACAAATAAAGAAATTGTTAACTTGTTACGTTGTTATCATCTGAACAAATTTTTAATGTACTAGGAATAAGCAGGCAGGCGTTTAGACTGACTGCAGTTTTCAGCTTATAGTTTCCATAATTGCTCAGGTCGGTCAGAGTGCACGACGGGTGAAATGAGGAACAGTGCCATGCAAGCTCCTTTTGGTCACTCTCTCGTGCGGTCTGTATTTGTCGCGCGACGATTTCTTGAATGTGAGCCACCCAAAGCAATCGGTGAAGCGCAGACTAGAACGCTATTTTTTACACAGCGCGCAGCTAAGGCGAACATAGGGGAATACGTAGAATTAAAAAATAAAGGTAACGGTCAACTGCCGTAGGCGGGGTGAAGTGTTAGAGACTTCTCTATACAAGGTGGAGCTTTTTTATGTAGTGGGTTTACCAGCTCCGTTCCTCGTTGCCTTTGCTTTCCCTAACTCACGAGCAGAGTACCCATTTACATCAGGGTTGACTGGAACGTGACGCTACCATGTGTCGATCCTGGTAACTGTGCTGTGAGAGGAACGCGCTCTAACGCCTTAGCCAATCGGACTAGAATTAGATAGTCAATAAGCAAAAACTATTATAATTATCATCATGCTTTTTTCGCTCCATGAGGAGCACGCAGCCAACATTGCACCTGGTCCCCTTGCAGGAATCCTGCACATAAAATTTACATGCGTGTACAGCGGTGGTTTATGTAGCAATGTGTATTACATGTTGAGGCTGCCAGCCTCATGCACAATGTCATGCTAGTCACCTTGTACCACACGCCTGACGGAGAAGTGTTCATATTCTCTCTTTATCTCAAAAGATACTCCCGTAAACTATTCGGGACAAATATTATAATATTAAGTACGGTATATAAACGTAGTGGAAAATTGGCTCCTAAATACCATCGCAATAAGAAAGCTGAAATATTTCGGTCATATAAAAAGACATAACAGTCTGGAAGAATTAGTAATGGAAGGCATGGTTCCTGGGAAAAGGGAAAGGGGTCGACCCAGACGACGGTGGATCCAGGACATCACTGAGAGTCTGAACTTGTCTTTGGTTGATGCAGGTCGACTTGCCCCAGAATCGTGATGCGTTCAGAGCAGCTGTAATGGAGACAACGTTCTGGAGATAATACGTCACATGATGATGACATAAATACAGTAGAACTCCATTTATCCGAACCCCAATTATCCGAACATCCAATTAACCGAACACTTTTTCGAGAAAAAAAAAATCAGGCGCCACCAGTCATGTTAGACTACATTTTTGAATCTTTTGATGCTGCAAGCTTCAAATGTGTGCGAACAATTTGTAGAGGATGGAATGATCTAATGGTCGGTCGCTTACGTACAGGAAGTCCGTTAGATCATAAAGTCAGTTAATATCTGGTTTACCAATCTAGTGTACGTGTGCGTTCTAGGCAGAACACTGGCTAAACAGACAGTTCAACTTAAAATAATTTTGTCTGCTACTACAGCAGAATAATTTTGGTGTGCAAGTATTTCTCTGTGCGATATGGCATCTTCCAGAAGGTCTAAAGCATATAAAAGGAACCGCAATGTTTTGTCAATTGAAACGAAAACAGAAATTATCAAGAGACTAGGAAAAGGTGAAACTGTGTCTTCACTTGCCTGGATTTTCAATGTTGGGAAAGCTACCGTCTCTGAAATCAAAAGTAACAAGGATAAAATTATGAGTTTTGCATCGAAATTGGATAGTGAAAATGGATCGAAGAAACGTAAACCATGAGAAGGGCGAAAGATTTGAAATTGGAAAAGGCTTTGTATATATGGTTTGTGCAAAGAAGAAGCAAAGGGGAAACTATCTCTGGCTCTCTATTGTGTGAAAAGGCACTTCAGTTCAACAATCAACTTGACTGTCCTCCTGACTTTAAGGCTAGCCAGGGATGGTTAAGAAACTTTAAATCTCGTCATGGCATACGAGAATTGGAGATTCAAGGGGAATCTTTATCTAGCGATGCAACTGCCTCTGAAAATTTTAAAGAAACATTCTTGGCTTTTATGGAAGAAGAAGGTTATTCACTCGATGATGTGTATAATGCCGATGAAACTGGCTTATACTGGAAATCATTGCCTAAAAAATCCCTTGCTTCTCAGTGCGAAGCAGCTTCCCCTGTGTTTAAAAAGTGCAAAGAGAGAGTAACAATTTTGGTAGCCACTAATGCCAGTGGAAGTCATCGATTACCGGTGCTAATGATCGGTAAAGCCAAAAAACCACGTTGTTTAAAGAATGTGACATGTCTCCCATTGTGCTACAAAGCACAGAAGAGTGCTTGGATGAATAGTGAAATATTTCTTGATTGGTATACAAATCAGTTCATCCCAAATATGAAGAGGTTGAGAGAACAAGAAAAGAAAACTGGAAAAGTAATTCTTCTACTGGACAATGCACCATCTCATCCAGAGACGGATACATTGAATGCAGTTGATACAAATTTTAAAGTAATTTTTCTGCCTCCCAATGTAACAGCACTGATTCAACCAATGGATCAGGGTGTTATAGCAAAGCTTAAAAAGATGTACACGAAGGAAGTCATGCGTCGTTTATTGTTGGCTGAAGATGAAGAAAGTGTGGTGGCGTTTTCCAAAAAGCTTAATCTCAAAGACTGCTGATATATGTTAGCTGATGCTTGGACCACCCTGTCACAAGATAATCTCAACAAGGCTTGGAATAGATTGCTTGGGAAAAAAAGGAGGAAATGAAACTACTGTAGTGGACACAAATGATGATTGTATAAATGAAGTTGTGGAACTGTTTCAAGCAATGCCCGGATTTTCGGCCTGTGACAAAGATGATGCACACATGTGGCTAGAAGATGATAATGATTCTGGTTTTCAGTTTTTTGAATGACGAAGAAATTTTGTCTTTGGTGCAAGAAGAAAACCAAATACATGTAGTGACCGATGATGAAGACGCCTCAGAAGTACATGATGTACTTGTAGATCATGAAGAAAACCAAAAACGTCGACCAAGTCCTGAAGAGGCCTTTATAGCACTAGAAACAGCGATGGCTTGGTACGAGCAAGAAGATGACAGCTATCCTGCACAGCTTCTGCTGTTGAAGAGAATGCGGGACTTAGCAGCCAAAAGGAGACTATCCAGTGTGGTGCAAAAGAGGATTCCTCATTATTTTAAATATTGGGTTACATCTGTGCAAGTACTTACTTACTTACTTAGTCGTTCTCCTTCTACCGTGAGGTGTAGAGGTTTGGAAGAGAGAGCGCCAGACTATCCTATCGGCTGTACTGTGCAAGTACATGTATACGTAAGTTGCGCCTGGTTTTGAATCGTTTGTAATGTTATTATGAAAAAACATTTCTCTTTCTTAAAAAAATAATTAATACAAGTAGTACATGCACTGCAGTGTAATGAAAGATTTTGGTGATACAGTGATCTAATACAGTGTGGGTATTATTATTACAGTACAAGTAAATATGTTTTATAGTGTAATTTCCTTGTGATGGTTAATTATTTTTAGAAATATGTGTACATGTACTCGATACATTATGTAATCCAATTATCCGAACATTTGATTATCCGAACGATGCTCGGTCCCATGGGGTTCGGATAAATGGAGTTCTACTGTATTGGCACTTACGTCTTCTATTACTGCCCCGCCTGATTCTTTGGGGGGGGGGGGGGGGGGGGGGGGTGTCCTAGCGGGGGAAAAAAGAAAGAATAAAACCACTGTCGCAGTGTCCAGACGTGATTTAACGGACAAATTAAAATAACCCCGTCCGTGACGTAATAGAAACCACAACTGAAGCAGCACCTTAAATGCTATGGTGAGGGCCTCCTTGCATGGAAGGCAAGTGCAGTTGTGGCCCTCAAGCTCCTGAAAGATCAAATACATAGCGTATTCATTCATGTATTCACTATTAATACTGATATTTTGAAACAGATTAATCATAAATAATCGCTAAAGAGAAATGGAAACTACACCAAGGTATTTTTTTTTTTAATATAAAATGTTGCCTCACTTTGGCGAGGCGCGTCCCGTTCAACCTAGTCGGTTATACTATGGCGCATTTCCAAATATAAAAGACCTTTAGGTGTGATGACAGTTGAAGATACAACCCCCGTCATAGTACTGGGAAAATGTCACAGCTGGAAACCATCCCAATGACATTGAACAAGTAATGGGAAGATGCGGCAGCGGAACAGCACACGAAAATGGCGCTAAACGTATAAGTTTCTGTTACAATGACAACGTGGTCATTGGGCGAACTCTTTTTCCACACAAAAAGAATCCACACGCTAACATTGAAATCACCAAAATGACCACGACAGCAACCTGACAGACCACATGATGATCATCGGCAGATAAAGATGTTCATAACAAGACGTGAAAGTAAAAAGAAGCGCATATGTGGGAAGCGATCACTACCTTAAGGTAGCAAGAGAAAAGGTAAAACTCAGAACTACTTGACCAATGACAATTAAGCAGAAAAGATAT
Source organism: Oreohelix idahoensis (assembly GCA_024509875.1). Taxonomy (NCBI): domain Eukaryota; kingdom Metazoa; phylum Mollusca; class Gastropoda; order Stylommatophora; family Oreohelicidae; genus Oreohelix; species Oreohelix idahoensis. The sequence continues at coordinate 75,697 of JAMPIV010018150.1, read as the reverse complement.
GACATCAACCAATCGACGGAACCCCATGCCAAAAAAAAAAAAAAAAACACATTTGTTGCATACATGAAGAAACGTGATCAAACTGCCAAGAATCCGGACGAGATAGAAGCTAAGAATGTTCACAAGAAATGTAGTACAATTTCAATATTTTGTGGAGAAAGCAGTAGATTATACTTGTGTGATGGGGCCGTAAAGACACCCCGGCTTCCCCCTTCATGTTCATGGCATATTTATTGCCGTATATTTTCGATGTGCGCGCAACCCACGTGACTGTCAGCCCACGTGACGGCGCGAACAAGCATTGCTGAAATGTGAAAATTCTGACAAAGAAGAAGATTGATGGCTTGGCCATAATAAAGCCTAAGAATTAGTTGTTGTGTGTTATATTTGATAGTCGTGTGTTATATTTGATAGTTGTGGGCCATATCTGTGTTTTCGTGCCTAATAGAGCAATAAAGGCGAGTGTTATTTAAGGAGCAAAATTAATCCACGCAGCGCACTAAAGTTGAGTGATTCGACCTAGGGCTTATAAAAGAGATAGCGAGCGGCAAACAGGCCTATTCGATTCCACTTCCGTCTACTACAGGGGTAACACGCATTTTTGCTTACCTCAAACCACACAAGCTTGATACGTCCTTTTTAGGACGAGACACAGTGAAGACATTCTTCGAACTACACAAGTTATCAGATAAGTTGATATTTTTATCCATCTTCAGTGTTAGCTTTTTGCAGTTAATTTTAGAAATTAAAATAATAGAAATTAAATAGCGCCACGTGGCAATTCTTTGAGTGAGATCAGGCAGCCATCTTGAAAGACATATTTAAGTGGTGAATAATTTATACTTTTGTTGATAGTATTAGAGTAGGCCTACTGTAGTTAAGGTTAAGTATTAGGGGACTATTTAATTTAAGAATCGTAGTAGGGTAAAGATATATATAACAAAATAAACCAAAAGCCAAAGATTACATATAATATTCAATCATCAGAATATAATTCAAAGACAACAAATAGTAGCATACTAAAAGACAGGGAAAATAACCAATGGTAGTATTCACCAGAAAACAGTCCGAGGAAGGAAAAACGATGGCCAAAACTCCAGAAAAAGACAAAACTTCAGAAAAAGACAAAACTTTAAACCGGACAGAAAGAAACAGGACCACGAACCCTGAAATAAAAAAAACAGAACTAAAGGACACGAGTAAAACAATAATGGAAAATCGGGAAGGAGGCGAGGAAGGAAAAACAACAAAAAGCAGAATCAACAAAGGAGAAAGATCAGGAACCAGCACAGCGAACGGAAAGAAAGGACCCAGGGAAAAGGATAATCAGGACAGCCAGGTAAACGCGGACAAAACAAGTCATGAAACCAGAGGGGATAAACTGAAAGGAGGCTCAGAAGTAAAAACAACAAAGGAAGGCAAAACGTGGGCAGAAGCAGTTAAAAACCAAGGTAGGGACACCAGACATGATAAACTAGAAGAAAATAATAACCCAAAAAAAACCAATGAAAGTACCAAAAAAGACTCAAGACATCTAGCAACCCAGGCAGATCCCAAAAATACAGATGTAGTAAACATATGTCGTTTAAAGATAACGCAAGTAGCTGGTGAGGCTGTCAAGATCAAGGCATTAGATGAAGACAAAATTATAAACATCCTTGATCCTGTATTAGGCAAAAAGGCGATAGCCAAAATTTCAAAAACCCATTTTGGCATAATAATTATCCCAAATCAGAGTGACAGAATAAAAGAGATGTTAGAGGAACTCAAAGTAGAAGCAAAAACAGTGACTCTTGCACACGACATAGAAGTAAAGATAGAGCTAGCAAAAGTGACCAGTAGATGTGTGTTAAAAGGGATAAACACTACCCTTTCAAGCGAGGAAGTTATGAACATCCTTGCAAAACATAACCCAGACATAAAGCTGGTACACGTGGACAGAATAATGGTGAAAGGGAGTATCGTTACCCCAGTGGTAGTGATAACAACAGAAGGTAGGGAACCCCCCAAGACGGTACTATTTGGGAAAACACAAAAAAACACAGAAGCCTTCATTCCCCCAGTGTTGCAGTGCTCCAACTGCATGAAGTTTGGTCATGGGCGCCACACTTGCAGGGGGAAGGCAGTATGTAGGTTTTGTGCGGGGGCACACCCTTTCACGCAATGCGAAAAGGCAAAGTCAGATACTGACTATAAAAAGGATAATGTAAACAGAAAATGCATTAATTGCAAAGGAAATCACAGCGCCAGATTCCAGGGCTGCCCAGTATATCAGCAGACCAAAAAAGCATTGTGGGTAGCTATAACAACCCAAACCCCTTTCACAACGGTCATTAAAGAATTAAAAGAAAATGATACTTATACGAACAATAAAGTTATAACAGAAATTAAAAGTGTGCAAGAAGATGTCAAAATGCTTAAGTCACAGATGGCAAAAAAAAGTAAGAACAAGTTAGAAAGTAATAAAATAGTACCAAAAAACCAGTCAGATGATTCAACTACATCCTCGGATGACACAAGTGCACTGAAAAGTACAGAGGCATTGCTTCAAGAAGTGAAAGCCATACAGCACCAAATTTCCCAGGATATAGCTAAACTGACTGAACTGAAAGAAGAAAATGAAATGATACTAGTCAAACTGTCTGAACAAAAAGAAGAAAGTGAAATAATACTAAAAAGAATGGAAAGTGAAAAACAGGAGATTAACATAGGGAGAGAAGGGAATGTAGCATTGGATGAAAATAGGAAAGTGGTCAAAAAGAACAAAAGCAACCTAGAAGAAAATATCATAGAAACTATCAAAAAACGATTTGAGGGACTGTTACCACACTTAGCGGAAGAAGTTAGGGAAATAATGACAAGTTTAAATAAGGATTTTCTTGAGAACTTGATGGATAGTGAGTCCACAAGTACAGGAAATAAAGAATAAGAGCAAAATTGATAGTTAACCAAAATAAAAGGTATACTAGATGATGATAAAATTCAATTTAGAAAGATTTAGAATTATCCAGTGGAATTGTAGGGGTATTAAAAAAAATTTTGCACCCCTACTATCAGAAACTGGAGGAAATACTGATATATATGCTCTTCAAGAGACCCATTTAAACCCAAATAATAGATATAGTTGTAAGGGCTTTAAGATACTTAGACACGATAGGAAAGAAGGTAGAGGAGGAGGTGTCGCAGTCTTAGTTAGCGAAAAATTTAAAATCATAGACTGGGAAGTATTTAATACAACCAATATAGAAGGTATCCAGGTTACTATAGCAGCTGAACCAAACAATCTAACAATTCTAAATGTATATGCTAAAGATGGCACAATTAAAGATGAAGAAATACTAGCCATAAGCACCAGACTAGGCCCCAAAACAATCATAGTAGGCGATTTTAACTCCCATCATTGTGCTTGGGGTGGACAACATGCAGATAATGCAGGAAAATGCCTACTTGACTTCATAGAAAACAATGAACTACTAATACTAAATGATGGATCTGCAACAAGAATTAATCCACAAGCTAATAGGGCAGACTCAGCAATAGACATAAGTATAGCAACTAACAACCTAGCGAATGTAAATTGGGAAGTGTTACAAGACACAAACTCAGATCATCTGCCCATTGTAATAACCATGCATGAAAATGTCATTCCAAACCCAGAACCAGAGAAACCTACCTTCAACTATAAAAAAGCAAACTGGGAAGCTTTCCAATCAGAGCTGGAGGTGATGGAATATAAAGACATGGAATCAGATGATACTGACTTGTGGGCGGAAACACTGACCAATGAAATTCTGAAAATAGCAATAAAGTATATACCAAATAAAAATATGCCACAACACCTTAAACCAATAAGTAACATTAATAAGAAAAGAGAAACTCAATGGAATAAAGAACCAGTTGCCTGGTGGAATAAAAGCTGTGCAGAAATTCATGAGAGAAGAAAAAGGGCCTTACAAAAATATAGAAATAACAGAACAGAAGAAAACTATGATAAGTATAAACTTATTAGGAATGAATCTAACAGAATAATATTCAAAGCCAAAGAAACTAACTGGAAGGAGTTTTGTCAGTCACTTAAACCTAGCACTCAAATTAGAGAAGTATGGAAAAAGCTTAAGGCAATCAAAGGGAACAATAAGAAAACAATAATGCCAACAATCAAACTACTAAAGAGAGCAGAAACAGATAAAGAAAAAGCTAATGCCCTTGCCGAGTATTTCTATAAAGTCAGTGCAAAAAGTAGCCTTGGACAGGAAGAAAATGAGAGAAGAGAAAGACTTAGGATACAGTTTTTAAAAGAACTACCAGACCAGATAGATGAAACAAACTATTTAGATGCTGATATAACAGAGGAAGAAGTAACTAATGCAATAAAAGATAAATCTAATACTGCCTCAGGGCAAGATATACTTAGTTATGAAATCCTTAAGAAAGTACCCAAAAGAACCATAAACATAATAACTTCACTTTATAACAAAATCTGGAACTTAGGAAAGATACCAAAAGCATGGAAAATAGCTATGATAGTACCCATTCTAAAACCCAATAAGGAAGCCCATGAAGTAAGTTCATATAGGCCTATCTCCTTAACATCACAACTAGGTAAAATACTGGAAACTGTTGTGAATAAAAGAGTTAAATTCTACCTGGAAAAAAACCAGTTATATAGCCCAAACCAGTCAGGGTTTAGAGCAGACAGAAGTACAGTAGACCAGCTTGTAAGATTAGAACATGATGTAAAGCTAGGGTTCAAGAGGAAAGAGAAAACAGTGGCAGTCTTTCTAGATGTAGCTAGAGCATATGATGAATGCTGGCGCGATGGAGCTCTTTACAAAATGAAAAAGATTGGCATTACTGGTAAAACCTATAGGTATCTAGAAAACTTTTTACAGGACAGGTATTTTGCTGTACAGGTGAATAATGATAGGTCAGAAATATATGAACAACAGAATGGGATTCCTCAAGGATCAGTGATCTCTCCTTCAATTTTCACTATAGCTGTAAATGATTTAGCAGATGAATTTAATGACATAAAGAATGCAGTATCACAATTTGCAGATGACTGTGCCATTTGGCGATCTGGAAAAAACTTGGACCATGTTTACAAAAAACTTCAAAATCAAATAGACAAAGTTTCAGAGTGGATGAAAAGTTGGGGCTTCCAAATTAATGTAAACAAAACAGTAGGTATGATTTTCAGCAAAGGAAATTTAAAAAAAAAATAACAAAATCAATATAACCATTAAAGGACAGAAAATATGTACCTCCTCAACAACTAGATTTCTGGGCATAACTTTAGATAAACAACTAAATTATAATAAACATATAGACAATTTGGTAGAAAGCTGTAGGGGACCCCTAAATATACTAAGGATTGTAAAAGGTAATGGATGGGGGGCCAGCAATAAAATAATGCTTATGTTCTACAAGTCCTTCATCAGGGGGAAACTGGATTATGCCAGCATAGTCTATGACTCAGCTGCAGCTTCTAACAAAGCAAAACTGGACAGGATTCAAAATGCAGCCATGAGAACTATTACAGGTGCATTTATATCGACACCAGTAGAAGCTCTAGAAGTAGCTCTCGGCATACCTCCCCTTGGTCTAAGACGGAAAGAACTGAGATTAAATTATTGGAGTAAAGTAGCACAAGAAGTGACCCACCCAGCACATAAAGCATTTGTCAAAAACCAACCAAGTGTATGGGACGTCCCCTTAAATAAAGATAGATATCCAACAGGATGGAGAACTATAGAAGACCTAATGCAGTTCAAAGAACTATCAAACACAATTGAAAATAGTAATAAATACAGAAGCAAAATACCACCCTGGGAACTAAAATCACCAATCATAGACTACTCACTTACTGAAAAGATCAAACAAAACATAGAAGATAAGGAAGCCAAAATGATAAGTAGAAAGTTCATAGAGCAACTAACTAAACAAAGTCTGGCCGTCTACACTGATGGATCCAAGGGTGATAGTGGGCAACTAGGTGCCGGAGTTGCAATACCACAATGGGGAATAAAAAAGAGCTACAGTATAACGGAAGGGGCATCGATTTTTACTGCAGAGATGGTAGCAATTCTTAAAAGTCTAGAAATAATCGAAGATAACCCACCAGAAGCTGTTACGATATTTACAGACTCACTATCATCACTACAAGCACTAGAACACCCAGGTAAATGTAGCCGGCCAGACATAAAGGAAGAAATTCTAGCAATTAATACATCACTAGAGAACAGAGGATGTAGTGTGAGGTTAGTGTGGGTTCCAGCACACATAGGTATAGCTGGCAACGAGTTGGCAGACCAGAATGCCAAGAAGGGAAGAACAAGTAAAAACAATATAAAAGCAGGACTGGGAAGGTCAGAGATCAAGAGCCAAGTGAAGGAAACTATAAACGAGGAATGGAAGACAACATGGAAGGAAAGTAGAAAAGGCAGACACGCGTTCAAACTGCTGAAAGAACCAACGAGGACATGCCAGGTCAGAGAAGAATTAAAGATACCATCGAACAAAAAACTGTGGCGTCTCCGACTCGGTGCAGCATACTTCATGGTAGAAGAACCACACTGCCAAGAATGTCAGGAAGAGAATGACATAGACCACTACCTGATCCACTGTAAAAAGTATGAACAACAAAGGCTTGAATTAAAAACTTACTATAGAAATCACAATATAGACTTAACAGGTGATAAGGTTTTAAGTATAGATGCCCCAAGAGATGCCCAATCAATACTTAAAAGATATATACATAAAACAAAGGAAAAAATATAAGGTTAGAACTTCAGGAAAATCATCCAATTAAATAGAAATTAAGCAGCAAGAACTAACAAAGCATTAACAAAAAAAAAAAAAAATAACTACTCATAGGACAAGGAAAGACAAGGTATTAAAAAAAAAAAGGGACAACAACTCAAAAAGAACAAATACTAATACAAATTAAAACCAAGTGTAAAGGACAATAGTTATCTAGAAACAATACAAAAGAGAAAATAAAATTGACAAATACTAATATAAATAAAAATCAGCAACTGCAAAAGACAACAGTTATTTAAATTGAATACAAAATTAGTAAAGAAAATGACACTAAATACCCCAATTATAACCAACTTTCAGGTTGAACAGGGTAGACCAAGATGGAAAGAGAAGAGGCAACAATGATCGAGGTTGAGTGCCCGATCTCCACCCATCATTTCATCAAAACAACAACAACAAACAGGCCTATTTGAAGATTCAGTCCAGACAAGAGAAAACGAAGATTCGAGGCGCCCTGTCTGGGTACAACAGAGACATGACACATTAGCAATCGAGCACAGGCTGGGTGTTTGTTTGGTGTTTGGTTTGTTGGTTTATTTGTTTAATGTTTGCTTCAGTGTGCTCTTGGTCACTGATAGGGTTGTAGAAATAAATACAGCCCCTGCCTTAAGAATCAGAGTTTTATTGTTGAATAGGGTCGGTTGCGAGTGTGCAAGAGAGTGATCAAATATCACAACATCATCATCACCATCTCGCCCCACCCTATCACACCTGGAATTCCAAGAAAGAAAGATACGCCGTTGGATAATACCCAAAAACATTGACAACCAAAGGGACGAGACAAAAAATAAAATTAAAGATTATACAAATCTACAGTTCATATTTACATATCGTTTTGTGATGTCTTGCCCTTGACCACGAAAGACACAGATACATGTTTACAATAGATCAAACAAGACAGTTACCCGGCGGGGAGCAAATATTAATTCTATGCTTGATCTGATTTCTCATCGTGATTTCATTTCTCAGCTTGATTTCATTTCTCAGCTTGATTTCATTTCACATCTCAGTCTCACATACTGCACACTTACAACGTCCGTTCCAGTTTGCTCCTGAAACATCCCGTCTGAAAATGAACCCTCATCAAATGAGATTTTGTGGTACATCAAGGTCGCGGTAGCGCAGTGGTTAGTGAACTTTTTCCTAGCTCGGTGGTCCATGTTTCAATCCCCAGTTGAGGCGGGTATTTTTAGACCGCAAACGGCTCCGGGGTCAACCCAGCCTCATAAATTGGGTACCAGAGCAACTGTGGGAAGGTTAAGGCGGCCGGCGTGATGCTGACCACATCACCCCATGTGTGCCGTATGGTCAAGAAAATATGGGCCTCACACCGTATTCCCAATATGCCTTAATGGACGTGTAACGGGATCCAAGGTCGCTGGCGATCTCCTAATCGCGTACAATAAAGCTAATTGCAGGATTACTCGTTCCATTTTTTTTAATTTTTTTTTTCAAGTATAATAAAGCTATGCACACATTACCAGTTGATTTCTATTACTGTCGTTCTTGTGTACGTTAACCTGAAACTATTCCCTCCATTGCGAATTTCCATGAAATATCACATCTTTGAAACGAGGGACATCTAAAATATGTCATTTGTTTTCTGTTACTACTTTCTTCTTTTTCATTTTCTCTCCATATGAAGTATAGAACGAGCACTGCAGCAAAGTCCCTTGTCTGAAACCTGCATAAAATCATGCATGTGCTGTTGTTACAGCGGTGGTTTCTATAGGGATTTATTTAACACTAGTATCAAAGCCCGTCATAAGACGGGAAGTAAATTCAAAAGCACCAATACCTAACGACAATTTTACTTATTCAAAAGTATTTTTAAAAACCACTGTGCATCACCGCAGTACACGAACTACGTAGCAGCAGCGAGGATCCCAATGTGTGTATACGGGATCACACATTCTATAAATGCACACCGTCATTTGCACATTCTTTTTTGGCAAGTGTTACTATTTTCGGTAGAGTACATATAAGGGAAACAATATAATTAATATCTAACTTTTAAGCAAAGTTGCATCCCTTAGCGTTACGTACATTCAGAAAAAGCGGGGATTTTATATATAGGATAATGAGGTTGCCAGCCCGCATACTGGGTCAAAGGGAAGACGAGAATAGAATACAGCTACTCCTATCTCATATTAGTCGCCTTTTACGACATGCATGAGATAGGAGTTGCTGTATTCTATCCTCGTCTTCCCTTTGACCCAGGGAACTACGTGGGACTTTTGGCTCTCATAATATTTATTTTTGCATGTACTATTGGCAGGGTCTGTGTGGGTCATGAGAACATGTCAATCATTCAATTATATAAGACACAAAAACTAACGTCTCTCTTCGTGTTGAGGTACCATTTCCTCACTAGACCACTGAAGCCAGGGGAATACTGCTAAATAACGTTTGTTCAACACCACAGAATGTAACCACAATATACAACACCACAGAATGTAACAACATTATACAACATCACAGAATATTACAACATTGTACAACACCAAAGAATATTACAACTTTATACAGCACCACAGAATATTACAACGTTCTACAGCACCACAGAATATTACAACATTCTACAGCACCACAGAATATTACAACATTATAGAACACAACAGAATATTACAACATTATACAACATCACAGAATATTATAACACTGTACAACACCAAAGAATATTACAACATTATACAGCACCACAGAATATTACAACACTGTACAACACCAAAGAATATTACAACATTATACAGCACCACAGAATATTACAACATTGTACAACACCACAGAATATTACAACATTTTACAGCACCACAGAATATTACAACATTGTACAACACCACAGAATATTACAACATAGTACAGCACCAACGAATGTAACAACATTATGCAACATCACAGAATATTACAACAATGTACAACACCAAAGAATGTAACAACGTCACAGAATATTACAACATTGTACAACACCACAGAACGTAACAACATTATACAACGACACAGAATGTAATGACATTATCCAACACCACAGAATGTAACAATATTACATAGCACCACAAAATGTAATAACATTATACACCGTCACAAAATATAACAACATTATATAACGCCCCAGAATGCAACAATATTATACAACACCACAGAATGTAACAACATTATACAACACCAAATAATGTAACACCATTACACACCGATATAGAATGTAACAACATTACGTAGCACCACAGAATGTAACAACATTATTGTCACGGGTTACCTCCGCAGTGATGGTCCAACAAAGACCAAAACCTAGAATATCTAATGTGGGCCTTCAAATGTATCTACATTCGCACAAGATTACTCTTGGCAGAGATACAGATAGAATGATGATGATGCTTCTACCTCGAGGGAATATCCACAAGATATTTGAGAAGTCAAGAAAAATGCTGAAAGTGTCTTAGCAATGTTAACTTGAATCTGCTCGCCGCCTTTTGTGAAGAGATATTTTATAATTTAATTTAGCTCGTACAAGCCCCCAACTAAATTACCGTAAAATTATTCTTATTGGCTCTATATAGATAAATATTAAAGATACCGATTCATGCGTGTACACTTCTCTCTGTAATAATTAAATCAACTATGAATGTGTAAAACAACATAACAAATTTAATAACCAATTACTTTTGAACAAATGTAAATAAATAAGAGTTGGTGATTAATAAAAGGTAAGGGTCTTCATCAAAACGATGTCGGCTTCAGAAAGCTTATGATGAAAAGAAAAACAAAGTTCATCTGTATATGGCCTGCAGGAAATGTCACATAGCTGCCAAAATGCTGAATTGTTGATGCTGCTGTTTCCGTCACTTTTTCTCTGTGTCAAGGGCACGTCTCCAGATCAGTTCAAAAGGTAACCTCTTCTGGTCAAGGCAGGTACCTTCACCACCCAAGGAACATATGTTTCCAGTGGCGATCACAAGCTTTGAGCCACGGTATAGTAGTACAACTGGTATCGTAGAGTAGTTCCTCAAATGGTCTCTTCGATTCATACCACAAATTTTAGAGGAAATAAAAGAACAAAACCTCTGCTAAGTATTTGCTTTCCTGATATTAATCAGCCGCCTTTCCCGCTGTCCGTCCACCGATTCCTTTCTCTGATTTTCTAAATCTCTGTGAGCGTACATCATATAACTCAGGGGATATGATGAAAAATCACTACTCTTTTAGTTAAATTAATTGAAAAATTGCGACTGGGCAGCGGCAAGTACAATGGCTCGTGACTGGATGCAAATTTTTTAATTATACATACAACTTATTACAAATGATAGTAAATATACACATATGATGTCATCATCATCCACTCCCTGCTCCACTTTGAGTCTGGGCTTAATTCTACTTTTGGTTCCCTTTGAGGACTAGCACGAAGTAATCACCAGCGCTTTGCTGTGGTGGTTCATGAATATATAATTTTAACATGATGAGGTTGCCAGCCTCACATGGGCCTGTATAACCATCAGCAAGTTCAAACATGTCAAATTCAAAGTAAGAAATGTATGTTACAACTTACCCCAAACTAGTTGGGAACTCTAGACTTCTGGCTCGGTAGAATAGTCTTGGCAACTTGATAAAGATGTCTCGAACACGAGTCAGGGGTATTATTTCTAGTTAGAATCCCTCTGTGTCTTTGTGAGTAGGACCTGTAGGAGCCCGGTTTCCGTATAAAAGTGTAGGTTTTCCTTGCTGTAGTGTTCAGAAGGAGTTCCGATACGTGTTTTGCCCGGTCCTAAAAAGTCAGAATCCTAACTGTATTATTTCCTGGCTTCAGTCCGAGATGTCTCTTTGAATATTGTGGAACGGAGTGTGCATAAGACTCCGAATTTGCTAGGTTATATTGCAGTTTTCCTGCCCACATTACCACCTGACGTTTCCGACAAAACTTCCAATCAGAACAAAGGTTAATTTCAGATTCATATGATCCAATCCATGAGCTAGAATGTAGTGCGTCGGGGTGTTAGTTATTTTACTTTCCCATTCGTGTTTTAAAATATCATTTTAACATTTAATCACATGACCTCATCTCCCATATATGGCCTGACTTCTTCCGTCCCTCTTAGATAACCTTTCAATTACTATTTGTAACCTCGCTTGCAGATAGTGTTGTCACAGAATGGATTGGGACGACCCTTTCTTCTTCATAATCTCTGTGTCATTACGGCAGTAATCGGCACATTTGTGGTACATATTTTATTGCGTGCTTTCAATTGTCGCACTTTTTTCTTTCTTTCTCTGCTAAGTTGCAGATATTTGATACTACCTGTAAGTACCCGGCGTTGCCCGGATTTTCTATTAACGCTTTATGAAACTTACATACATAAGTTACACACATGGAAGTTACATAAGTTAAAATTAATAAACTCCGCCTAGGTCGGTCCCAAGCCCTGCTGAAAAAGGAGGAGGGCGGCCTGCATGGAAGCCGTAAGGAGGCAGCCCCTCCTCCATTCAAAGGCACAACATGCCAATCACCTGTTTGCTTTAAACATTTGATTACGAGAACTACAATAGAGAAAACCGGACTGATTATAAAGGCGACGAACTGGAACGGACTACGACTTATGGAACTTGGAACACAAGAAGTATAAATGGGAAAGAAGAGGAGCTGGTGGAAGAGATGAGGAAAGCAAAACTAGAAATCCTGGCTATAACGGAAACAAAGAAAAAAGGACAAGGAGTCATGGATCATTATGGTTGTAAAACTAAAAGAAGGAGAAACCATAGTCAACCAGGTCATAGTGTATGGGCCAAATGAGGATGAGAGAGCAGAGGTCAAAGAGGAATTCTTCGAGCTGCTTCAAAGGACAGTGGATGACTGCCTAGGTGAAATATCATGCTCGGAGATTTCAATGCCAGAGTTGGAAATGACCATGCTAGATCGGGTGGAGTTATCGGAAGATATGGAGAAGATACTATCAATGACAATGGAAAGCGACTCCTTAGATTCTGCAGTGAGCAGAATCTGATCATTACAAACACAAAGTTCCTCCGTAAGCGCATATATGCTTACAATAGATGTGAACCAACAAAGAATGCGAAGTCAGTGATCGACTCTGCCATTGTTAGGAGGAGCTCATTCAAATATGTCCGTGATGCTAGAGTCTGGACGGGGCCAGAGATTGGAAGTGATCACTACCTGCTTACAATCAAAAGAACTTCTTCTTCTTCTTCCTCGTTCGTCCTGAAAAGGACGTTGGTTGCATTGTGTCTGTTTACGCAGGAGCTGTGATATCTGCACCTTTCGGTCGACACATCCGACTTCAGCAAGGCATTTTTTGGGACCGGGTTTGCCTTCCCTCTGCGATCCCTACTCTCTCAGCCAGACTGCAGTGATGCAGCCTGTTTCCAGGACCACCACATGGAGGTGGTCTTGGTCAGCTCTGGTTCGCTGACCCTGATGCAAGCAGTCAAGCTATGGGTCGCTGACTGCATTCTCTATTGCTACATCTTTGGGTCCCAATCAAAAGAACAACTGAAAGAGTTGCTCAGCCTAGGAACTGCCCAACATCACGCAAGAAACCAAGTAAACGAGCGGGAGAAATGGGCATTAGGACCTACTAGCTGAGAGAGCCAGAAATTAAGACCAGATATCAGGGGCTTATTGCTACAGCGGTGAGAAACACAGAAGAACAACCTGATGACTTGGAAACCCTCTGGCTGAAATTCAAGGGCATCACAAAGACAGCTGCTGCAGAAGCATGTGGTGAAGTCCGATTTGGGAACAAGAGAAAGAGGACAACTTGGTGGACAGAGGAAGTTAAAGAGAAAAAAAGGAGAGAAGAAAATGGCATGGAAACAATACTTAGGAGCTAAAAACACAACAGGACAAATGGAGAAATATAGAGAATATGTGACACTCAGAACAGAAGCAAAGAACAAAGTGCTAGCAGCAAAACAGAAGTCTTGGGAAGAATTTGGAGAAAAGCTAGAAAAAGATGCGCAAGAATACCAGAAATTGTTCTATAAGACCCTAAAGAACATGAGGAAGGAAAAACAATGCCCTCTCAAATTTATAAAGGACAAGCAAGGCAAATTGCTTACTGCCTCGAAGGAAGTAATGGAAAGATGGAAAGAATATTTCTCAGAACTCCTAAATGGTGTGCATGGTGAATCATCAGAAATGATAACCACTAGCACAGAAGAGAAAACCAATGATGATGAAGATGACATAAAGATGGAAGAATTGAAGGCAGCACTGGAGAAAATCAAGATGGGCAAAGCAGCAGGCCATGATGGTATAACACCAGAAATGGTTAAGTACTTGGGAGCATCAGGCGACATATTACTGTTAAAGGTCCTATAGGCAGCGTGGTGCAACAAGACTATACCAAAGGATTGCGAGATTGCCATCATAACAACAATTTTCAAAAAGGGTGACAATCGACAATGTGGAAACCATAGAGGCATATCCCTTCTCAGTGTCCCTGGTAAAATCTACTCTAGAATCCCAGAGCAGAGACTCCGACGCCTAGCTGAGCCACAGTTGGATGAGGTCCAGTGCGGATTCCGAGCAAACCGAAGTACTCAAGACCTAATCTTCACACTCAGACAGCTGAGTGAAAAGGCCCTTGAGTATAAGAGTGAGATCTATCTTTGTTTCATAGATCTGGAAAAGGCGTTTGACAGGGTCCCCTGGAGCAAACTTTGGGACTGTTTGGCAAGGAAGAACATTCCACCACCTCTGATTCATGCTATACAGAGCTTCTACAAGTCTTGTAGAAATTATGTGAGGACAGCAACCATAAGTCAGAAGAATTTAGGACCACCACTGGGTGTAAGACAAGGTGATATCCTGTCACCTTATCTGTTCATACTCCTCATGGACGATGTCATCAAAGGCATGTAAGGAGAGAACAAGAAAGTATTCAGTGGGGTACTGGAAGATGAGACAGGTCTGTATTTCAGAGCTGGCATTTGCTGATGATGTTGCCCTGATTTCTAAATCAGAGGCACATCTCCAATCCAATCTGCAAGTCTGGAAGGAAGAGCTGGAGAAGAGAGGGATGGTCATAAGTAGCTCTAAAACAAAATTCATGGTGATATCACGAGAAGAAAGAAGACATCAGATTAAGCTGGGAGAACAGGTACTGGAGCAGGTCGACCACTTTAAATACCTCGGAGCTATTGTAGACCGAAAGGGAGGCATCAAAGAAGAGTTGGCCACTCGAAAAGCAACAGCTTTGAGACTTTTCAGGCCATAAATCGAGGATTCCTCAGCAAGAGAGAGGTTGGTAAGAAAACGAAGATGGTTGTATACCGCTCCACCTATGTCCCAGTCTTGACATATGGATGCGAGTCATGGGCAATGACTACAACCCACAAAAGCCAGATCCAAACCTCAGAAATGAGGTATCTGAGGAAGGTGGTTGAAGTAACAAGAAGAGACATGGTCCGCAACCAATGATTTTAGTCAAGGACCAAAATCCCACCCCCTGCAGACCCAAGTAGAACAGTCCCAACTAAAATGGTTTGGCCATGTCTGCAGAATGGGAGAAGATCGGCTACCACGACAAACATGGGAAACAAGGAGCCACGGATCCAGACCCCCAGGACGACCCAGAGTCCGCTGGGAGGATAACATTAGACAATCTTTGAAGGACCGAGGACTAGAATGGAACCAAGCCGAGAGGAAGACAGCCGATAGGATAGTCTGGCGCTCTCTCTCTTCCAAACCTCTACACCTCACGGTAGAAGGGGAACGACTAAGTAAGTAAGTAAAATTAATATTTTTCACTACACCGTGTCATATTTTCCAATCGATCTTTTCTACATTTATCCCAGTGCTTTTTTTATAAACAATATTCTTGGTGTTGTCGTCTGGGCCAAAAATGAATAAATTTCTTGATGTGCCCACCCTGGAGCAAGCAATATTTAGCTGTCCGTGTGAAAAGCACGGATTTTCTAAGTTAACGCTTGCTACCTGAAGTGACTGTCCTTGGGCTTTGTTTATTGTCATTGCAAATGCAAGACATTCAGGATATTGCAGTCGCTTGAAATCAAAAGGCAAGTCAATTGGGTTGAGAGGAATGCATCGATTGAATGCTTCTTCTCCCCAGGTACAACCTGTTAATAGTGTTGCTTCTATCCCGTTTGGCATGAGGTTCTTAACATATATTCTGGTTCCATTACACAATTTATGCGGATCAAGATTTTGCAGCAAAATTATCGGTGCACCGATTTTAAAAATTAAGTTATGCGGTGGCATTCCAGTTGGTTTCAATGGGTTCAGGAACTCAGTCGAATAAAATACAGCCTGCTGGCTGTCTATGACAGTGTCAATTGATTTGTATGTTATGGCTATGACCGGCAGCTGATTCTGTATTTGGAGATTTATATTACTAACGTTCTCAACTTTAATCGCAAGAATCGCTCACTCACAAAGCTAGTTATGATTACCAAAGTTGTTGTGAATGTTCGGAAAAACTCTGCTTTGTAATTCTTGAACTGACATGACTACCTTACAAAAATCCGATGGAAACGATATCAGATTAGTTGTTTGATTAGTAGGAAATTTGCCATCACCAAAGCACAACAGTTGGTGAGCAAAGTTGTATGCTTGATGCGTGATGCCATATGATGATGGATGGTATCCGCATGTCTGGTTTTGTGTAGTGTGCAGATGTGTTCAGTCAAAACAATGTTCATACAAAAATAACAGGGCAATCCACATAGGACGTCAGTAAACTCACGACGTATAAAGTCAATGATTCTTGAAACAGCCGTTGACGTTTTTCTTCATTATTTATTGTGGACGCCACAGTGACAAAATGGTTACGCGAATATGTAGGCACATCAAACAGTCATTATCACAGCAACATTCAATACAGCAATAGACGGTAGACAGCATTACAATGATGAGTCAGATGCATGTTATATTTCAAAGTGCTGTAAATGTAGTCAGGTGAAAAACTCCATCCTTTTCTATAACAGCCAGGAGATAACCAGATGTATGAGATCAGTTCACTCTCCTTAGTCTGACTTCAGCAAGACAGACACGTCTGCCGAAGTATAAATAATGTCCTCAAAAATATCCTCTAGATAATAAAGGTTTTTCAAACCTAGTTCATTTAACAAAGTAGCAAGTAATGGTCCTTGGAACCTGCATCAACCGATGCAGCACAATACAGCGACATGTTAGCTAGGAAAACATCTCGTGACGACGACTTTCGAAGACAGGCTATGAACCAGAAATCGTTCACGACCAAAAATCGATAGAGTTAATGAAAATGTTAATTTACCTTGCCTTCCGGAAATACACAGAAATATCACGCCTCCCGGCATGTGCAAATACACTAGAGGTATTATCCCGAATAAACGAAATATCCATAAGAGGACTACACATCCCTGACAGAACAAAAAAATAGCGGAGATCCCCTCTTCAACGAGGCATCTCTTTCGCCATTCCAAATCGCTCACTCCACTAGTGGTGGGCGGAAACCGATCGACCAAGAAGCAAGACAAGTCATGCGCAGTCCAGCGCAAAATGACCACAGCTCAAACTTAACTGCATTCGATACCAACGCGAGAAGACAAATGCTTACCGAGAAAAGTGACTATAAATTTCAAGCAGTTGTTGCCCTTGCGTTATAAAATAGATATTGAAATAAAACGATGTTGCGAGAATTTATCACGCAACATATCACCACCTCCTCCCGATAAAAAAAAAATGTGGAACATATTTTTTTTTCAATATCAAAGAGCATGCGATAAGCGGCTCAAAACGCACGAATTATGCGCTGATAATTAAGTAAATTGCCAAACAATAGGCTAATTATAGAGTGTCTGGTGAGGATATACCTCAACAGAAAAATAAATATGTCTCAAAAAATATTCACATCGGGGAGGTGTCACCAACACACATCACGTTAGCATGTAAACACAATATACGTATGCAAGTTACTATAATCATCATTAAACAGCATACTCTAATATTGTCTTTAAAAATGGATGTACAAATCTGATAGGAAAATTTAAATAGTACATTCTTTGACATGTAATGACATAAGTACATAGTAAAGTTAAACTACATGACGATCCAGGACATATGCTCTGGTATTCCGAGGGTAAGTACACAATCTAGAACTCGTCATGCTTGATACTAGTAAGGTAAGTCCTCAGCTCAACAATGACATTCTGAGAAAGTACAAGCAATATAATGCTAATTAATAACTAATATGCTTCATAAGGTACAATACATTATTAATAATTGTGGCTGTTTAGTAAACTAACGGCCCTTATATTAACTACTCAGTCCTCCTCTATCATCTTAAAAAACGAACAGAAGAAGATGACAACAAAGCACGATAGTGTGTACATATAAAGTAAGTACAGATGTGCTAATCTATTGTAGAAATATAGGTGTGTTATGACTCTGTAATATATGGAAATATAGGACAGAAGTATTAGTTGGAGTCATGTGGGCATCTAGACAAAATGTCAGCCATCACATTATCCGCACCACGGATAGCTCGTACCGTGAAGTGAAAAGGTTGAAGAGCTATAGCATATCGAGTGGATCTCGAACTCTTCAAATTCTTAGTCTGAATAGCTGTAAGAGCTTTCTGATCAGTCTCTAGAATGAAATGTGCGCCCAGGAGGAATCTTTGTAGCTTTAGAATTGACCAAACCATCGCTAACAACTCACGGTCTAAAACCGAGTAGTTCCTCTCTGCCGCATTTAGTTTTCTAGAAATGTACATAACAGGATGCAGAGTATTTGCATATTCTTGCATCAGTGCTGCTCCAATCCCAGTGGATGAAGCATCACTCCGAAGAACAAAAGTCCTATCAAGAGTAGGTAATCTTAAGATGGGAGGAGAAGAAAATATATTCTTGATTTGGTCTAGTGAAGATTGGCATTCTTCAGACCAACGGACCAGATTAGGCGAACCTTTCTTCAACAATGTTGAGAGAGGTGCCATGATCGAAGATAAATTTGGAATAAATCTCCCATAAAATTGAATTAAACCTAAGAGACTCCTAACTTGTTTCTTCGTTTTAGGAACAGAGATGTTCAGTATTTTGGAAGTATTGTGGTCTTCTGTCTTCAAGAGACCATGACCAACACGATGACCCAGGAAAGAGATTTCACCAAAACCAACAAAAGCTTTAGAAGGTTTTGCTGTCAAATTATTCTCACGTAGAGTGGACAGTAAGTCATATAACCCTAAATAGTGATCTTCCCAGGTATCACTGAAGAGACAGATGTCATCTAAGTATGCGATGACATCCGAACGATGTGACAGAATTCGACGCATCATGCGAACGAAAGTGGCAGGGGCGTTCATGAGACCAAAAGGCATAACATTCCATTGAAATAGACCCCTAGGTGTAGAAAAAGCAGTAAGAGGTTTGGCATGCTCTGCTAAAGGCACTTGCCAATAACCTTTAGACAAGTCAAGTTTAGTGAAGAATCTAGAATTAGAAAGTCTAATCAGTAGATCTTCTAACAAAGGCATCGGTTCAGCGTCGAACTTTGTGACCTGATTCAATTTGCGATAATCAACGCAAATTCGTATGTTCTTATCCTTCTTCCGGACAATAACCATGGAAGAAGAATATGGTGAAGTCGATGGTTCAATTATATTTAATTGAATCATTTCATCCAATTCCTTTTCCACTTGCGACTGAAAGTGTATAGGAATAGGATACGGCCTAACCCTAATTGGATTATTGTCGGTAAGAATTATGTCATGTTCTATGACATCTGTGTGTCCAGGAATGTCAGTGAGAACATCCTGAAATGTTTGTAACATCGACGAGACTTGTCGATGTTCGTCACCAGAAAGATTAGGAGAAACAGAAACGTTTTTCCAAGATTCCGTGGAATGTAATGGAACCACTGGAAGGGGAAGGTTGACATCAGAGAAGGTAGCTTCCTCATCCTGAATGACAGACAGGGATGAATAATGACCGTGAGGTGCAGGAGCATCATCCGTTGCCTGGAAAATAGGCAGCAAATAGTCCGGACGTTCGTGAAATTCCGAAAGCATGTTTATGTGGAAAGTTTTATGCTTTCCATCAATATCGACCACATAGTCAACATCGGAAATCCGAGAGACTATTGCATACGGACCTTTCCATGCAATAAGAAGTCTATTTTCCCTACTGGGGAGTAGGACGAATGCTTTGTCACCTGGACAAAGTTGTCGTAGACATCTATTCTTGTTAGCAAACTGCCTTGCCTTCTCTTTAGCAATTTCTGATGAAGCAGTTGCTAGCTTACATGCCTCAATGATCTTTTGTCTAAGAGCAATGACATACTCATATGAGGATTGAGTTTCATCGCTAATATCATCGGCAGTGATGAGATCGTGTAATAAAGACATAGGGCCGCGTGGACGCGCGCCAAAGACAAGTTCGAAGGGAGAAAATCCTGTGTGTTCATTAGGGACTTCTCTATAGGCAAAGAGAGCCGCGGGTAAAACCCTGTCCCAATCTTGAGGATGATCTTCAGTTATCTTACCAAGCAAAGTCTTGAGCGTTCTATTCAGACGCTCAACTAACCCATTAGACATAGGATGGTAGATACTACTGAGAGATCGTTCAATATGTAAGGTAGACATTACCTGTGACATAGTGTCAGATATGAGTTGAGTGCCATGGTCTGACAATATTTCTCTGGGGAACCCCAAGCGAGAAAATATCAACCAAAGAGCATCTGCGATATCTGTAGTAGATATGCTCTTAAGAGGAATAGCCTCTGGCCAACGTGTGCACATATCGACACATGTAAGGATAAACTGATGTCCTCTGGCCGACTTGACCTTAAAAGGGCCAATAATATCTATGGCCATTTTCTGAAACGGCCGAATAGGAATGTCAGCAGCCTGGATAGGCGCAGCATGTCGTGGTCCTCTAGATTTGACCTCCTGACATACCTTGCATGATCGGCAGTAAATACGAATGTCCTTATTGACAAAAGGCCAAAAGAAAGCCGCAAGGACTCTCGACTTCGTACGGGCAAAACCCATATGTCCAGCACATTGCGAGTCATGAGCATGTTGTAATATTTGGACTCTCATGCTCTTGGGAACAAGAATTTGCGAATGTGCCGACGTAGTCGAATCTTGTACCATACGTACAAGTACGCCGTTTCTCATTGCAATCCAAGATTTTCTATTTGTATCCTGATTCGGATCACCTTTCTTCGCAAGAACGAAGAATTTTTTTAAAGAAGGATCTTCTTCTTGCAATTTTATGAAAGAGTCACGAGTGATTACTAAGTGACTATCTTGGCTATCAACTTCATTATCACTATTCAGTGAAGTTTCGGGTGTTTGTAGAGCTTGTGCTCTTGTAACTACTGCATTTGTAGCTTGCATGTTATTATCTTCCCAAGCAGCAATCTGCTGTGGGGTACACTCCCTAACTCCGTGAATACGACCAATAATAAGGTCCGCAATAGGATTAGGTAAGAGACAAGCATGCACATCTCCAGTAAAGAAAGGAGTGGCAATGCGAATTACAGCAGTAGGATATTTTTCTAGAGTGCCGCCAAATGTGACACATTTAATAACCCTTCCTGTAGCACAAGATGGATCTACAAGCGATTGTCTAACACCAATAGTGGTGCATCCGGAATCGAAAAGTAGTGAGACCGGAGTATCATTAACAAGACCCTTATGTAGAATTAAAGAACCCCTCCCGTCATGCGCAACAGCAGCAGGAAGAGCGGGAAGTGGGTGACCACAACTCAAAGTAGTTATGGTACCCGGTTCGAATAAAGTACTGCATTGGGGGCATTTGTTTGCTCTCTCAAAGTCAAAAGCAGAACCAGTGACAGCGTCAAAGTTTTTACTATCAACAACATGATTACAGGCTCCCTCAGTTTCCTGTTGTACAGCATTAGCCTGCTGATATCTCTTTTTTTTGTGTTGAGATCTACCCCGACTATTATTACCTCTGAAGTTATCAGAGTTATTATTATCTCTGCAGTTATTATTGTCTCTATTGTAATTGTTATCCTGGTTCGAATTCCAGTTTCCACGATTACTATCATGTTCACATTGATGCGAACATCTATTTGTTTGGTTCTGAGGTCTTCGGCAGGAATAACCTCTATTACCATATCCTCTTTTGAAATGCTTATAATTATTAGGGTGATAGTAACGAGTACTATCAGGTTGTCTCCAATTCTTCGAAGAAGAATCACCATGAAATTGATTTCCATGATTTTGACAGAAATTACCGCTACTCTTTCTATCAAAATTTTGTTGGAATCTACGAGCAAAGTTTTGACCATACGGAGCTGCCGAAGCAACTGGTAAACCTTCTTTCACCTTAGAGTTACCCATGGTTATGTGTGGGTGCGCAGTTACGTATTGGCAACAGAAATCTTCCATTTCTTTTATTGTTTTAGGTTTACGTTCATGAAGGAAAGCAAGGAAAGACTCATTGACAGACGACATGACTTTGTCTCTAAGTATTAAGTCCATAAGTCCTTCATAAGTTTTTTCCGTCTTAGATAGTTCAACCCATCGTGAGAAAGTAATGCGTATTCTTGCAATAAACTCGGAGAATTCAACTCCATTTTCAGGTAACATGTTTTTAAATTGTAGACGATAGCCGTCTTCGTTAAGCTGATATTTCTTTAACAAAGCGGCCCTGACAACCTCATAATTGTTCTTGTCAGGTTCATCCACCATATTTAATATACTTAGAGCTTTACCTGTCAGTATCCCTGATAACTGATAAACATATTTTGCTTTGTCTATGTTATGAGCTGTACATGCTTGTTCAAATCTGTCCAGATAGAACATTATGTCATCACTGGAAGGACTAAATGTTGGTAACTTAATCTTAAAAGTATCATTATTAGCCTTACCAGAAGATGAACCCTTGTTTGAATCATTACCATTACTCATGCTCGTCAATTTCAATTTTTCCAACTCTAAAGCTAAGACCTTTTCTTCATGTTCCATTTTTGCTTTCTCTTTCCTCTCATCAGACTCTCTCTGTAATCTTCTTTCCTCAGCCTGAGCCTCTTTTTGAAGTCTTTCATTTTCAGCTTCTTTTTCAAGTCTTTTATTTTCAGCCTCTTTTTCAAGTCTTTCAGCTTCTAGCTGTAGCTGGAGTTTTCTTTCCTCAGCTTCTGATTCCCTTTTTTGTTTTTCCATTTCCATTTGGAATCTCTTTTCATCCACCTGCATCTGCAGTTTCTTTTGTTCAGCTTCCATATGCAGTTTCTTTTGTTCAGCTTCCATTGCTTTATCATATCGAGCAGTTGCAAATTCTTCTAACTTATCACCAGTCTTCCCAAGCAATTTACCCTGCTCAATAAAGTGCTCAAATGTAGACATGTTGTCTAACATATGAGTCCAAAACCTGAAATAATTAACTAATTTATTTCAAACCTAAGTGTAACAAGTCTTAATTAAGCACTTGTATATTCACATCACCTTATATTATCCCAGTCTCTGTGGGAAACAAGTCTCCAATCAAAGAACTTGTATATGAAATATCAACAATCAATTCTTGATCATAAGTGCACTTCTCATTCAATAGTGCACGACACTATTCATCATTCATTTATCATCAGTGTAGTAGTAACAGTGCATTAGCATAGCCCATTAACTAATTACTATAACTGTAAACAATGACTATGTAAACACATGCAGAATGTAAACATTGAAAATGTAAACAATACAAACAATGTAAACAATAACAATGTAAACAATAACAAAGATCAGCAACAATACAAAAACGTTCGCAGAAATCAACTAAAAATAAAGCAGAAATTAATGAAATATCACAAAAAATGTGACGATATCTGCGATAGAATTAAACAAAATACATGACACCACAGTGTATAAACAAAAATGTTGTATGAAACTAAATTATAGACAAGAGTAGGCTAACAAATACAAACAAATCAAAACAAAACTAAAGAATGCGAAATAATAACGAAAACAATATTAAAACATGTCATCACAGCTAACATAAATAGCAACAGAAGTCGCTTAGCAAATTCCAGTATCGGAAATTTGCAAACCTTACAGAAAACGCTCACAATAGACGACCTCTATGACGTGGCATAATCTAACGGAGACACCACCCAACCGAGAACCCGCTGAAATATAAACATATAAATATACAAATAACATATAGACATATAACATATAGAATGAGATGATACACAGAAGACTCAGCAGAAGTATAAGGGCACAGTTTACATACAAACAGGCCACTTAACTTATAGGCTTCCAATCGTAGAACAGCAGAAAAAACGGATGTCAATCAACGTCCTAAAGAGCGAAGCTCCAACGATGATGGCACATCTGAACTGCTTCCACTGCTAACACGATGGTACAAGAGCTTCTGAAATACTGTGTGTTGAGTTGTTTCGGCACTTGACCTTCTAATCCAAAAGTAAGTTGATGGAAATCGGTACTTGGCCTTCTTCAGAAAACAACCCGTTTCAACCGGCACTTGACCTTCACAAAAACGACAGCACTGGAACCTTGACAGCAGCAACTTGCTTGACTTGCGTAAAAGATAACAGCAGTCCGAGTTATCCGGCAACATGTAACAACGCCGGGTACTGTCAAATTCTTGTTTCCGTCAAAAAGTTGAAATTTTGACTTTTACCGGGCAACGCCGAGTACTTTGAAAATTTTGAAGATGTTGACTGTATTGAAGAATGTTAATTTCTTGAAGGATGCTGATGAATTCTTGTTGAAAATGAAGTGGGTAAGGGACCCCGTGTTTGCTGGTACCAGAATCAAACCAGCTTATGGCCACCAAATGATGCGTGATGCCATATGATGATGGATGGTATCCGCATGTCTGGTTTTGTGTAGTGTGCAGATGTGTTCAGTCAAAACAATGTTCATACAAAAATAACAGGGCAATCCACATAGGACGTCAGTAAACTCACGACGTATAAAGTCAATGATTCTTGAAACAGCCGTTGACGTTTTTCTTCATTATTTATTGTGGACGCCACAGTGACAAAATGGTTACGCGAATATGTAGGCACATCAAACAGTCATTATCACAGCAACATTCAATACAGCAATAGACGGTAGACAGCATTACAATGATGAGTCAGATGCATGTTATATTTCAAAGTGCTGTAAATGTAGTCAGGTGAAAAACTCCATCCTTTTCTATAACAGCCAGGAGATAACCAGATGTATGAGATCAGTTCACTCTCCTTAGTCTGACTTCAGCAAGACAGACACGTCTGCCGAAGTATAAATAATGTCCTCAAAAATATCCTCTAGATAATAAAGGTTTTTCAAACCTAGTTCATTTAACAAAGTAGCAAGTAATGGTCCTTGGAACCTGCATCAACCGATGCAGCACAATACAGCGACATGTGAGCTAGGAAAACATCTCGTGACGACGACTTTCGAAGACAGGCTATGAACCAGAAATCGTTCACGACCAAAAATCGATAGAGTTAATGAAAATGTTAATTTACCTTGCCTTCCGGAAATACACAGAAATATTATGCCTCCCGGCATGTGCAAATACACTAGAGGTATTATCTCGAATAAACGAAATATCCATAAGAGGACTACACATCCCTGACAGAACAAAAAAATAGCGGAGATCCCCTCTTCAACGAGGCATCTCTTTCGCCATTCCAAATCGCTCACTCCACTAGTGGTGGGCGGAAACCGATCGACCAAGAAGCAAGACAAGTCATGCGCAGTCCAGCGCAAAATGACCACAGCTCAAACTTAACTGCATTCGATACCAACGCGAGAAGACAAATAATAATAATAATAATAATAAATTCTTTAAGCGCCAAACACGGCGCATAAGGCAGAAACCAGTGCTCTCCAGGTTGTTCGTTGTGACGCCACTCCTCTTAGCTCTTGCACATTATTTAGGCCCAACGTTCTTCCTTCTCTTATTATTGTTCTTCTGAGTGTTTCTTTTGGTCTTCCTTTTTTCCGCTTACCCTCAGGAACCCAAGTGAGCGCCTGTAGTGGTATTCTGTTGTTTTGCATTCGTAGGACATGACCGATATATGACCATCGTCTTTTCCTTATATAGTCGGAGACATATTTCTGCCTAGAGTCTTCTCTTATTTGTCGATTAGTCTTGAATTCTTTCCAACTGATGTTCATGAGTTTTCTAAGAGAAAAGTGACTATAAATTTCAAGCAGTTGTTGCCCTTGCGTTATAAAATAGATATTGAAATAAAACGATGTTGCGAGAATTTATCACGCAACAATGCTGTTGTATCTCCAAGTAAATGTAACACGCATATTGGTGGTCAGTTCCATTTTTTGAATGTGTCTCCAAAGGAATGATGCTATAAGGCAAGCATTTAGTTCGTCCGCCGGTGTTGATCGTGGAATAACTGGTAATGTTTGACGAAAATCACCAGACAGCACTATCACAGCCCCTCCCATTGGAAGAGTGTTTCCCCTAATATCTTGCAAAGTCAAATCAAGATTTGGCATAGTGCACTCATCCCACACAATGACTTTGCATTTTTGTAGCACTTGCGTTAATTTTTTTAACCAAAGCGGTAGAAACAACATTATGTTACCTGGCAACATGTGACACAGCTACTTCGCATTTTCTAAATTTTAGTACTAAGCGACGACAAAGGTTTATAAAAAAAATAAATTTCTGAAGCACCGACATATCTTAAGTGAAAGCGAATGAATGCATAAATCTGCTTTTTCAATCAAAATAAACATACATTCACATGAATTGATACAAATTTGACAAAAAGCCACCAGCATATTTTTTTTTAACCAAAGCGGTAGAAACCAAATTATGTTACCTGGCAACATGTGACAAAATTACTTCCATTTAAACGGTCCTTTAACGATCATAACTATTTAATAATTTTGTTTTCTGCAACAACTAAAGTTTTTACTATAACATAACTTAAAAAAAATTATTGCAACGGAAAACAGCTACTATCTAGTGAGTTTGGTTTTTACATATGTTGATGTAGTTGCTTTACAATTTAAATTCGTTTGATCACGCAGTTTAAAAATGCTGTAAAAAATACTTTAAACAATGTTAGATTTTCATTCAGATTAAACACGCATAGTGGACAATTTAAATTCGTTTGACCACGCTTTTTAAAAATGCGTTAAAAAAAATACTTAAAACCATGTTAGATTTTCATTCAGAATAACTACGCACAGTGTATGTAGAACGTCACAGAACAGCCATTGGTTTTAATATATGTATCGATACAGCTCAGATCCAATTTTAAACCGCCTGGCAAAATGAGTGCCATTAAAATTACATAGTTAAAAAAAAGGAAGTGATTCGTAAAGCTGGGTTTTTTTTTTTCTATTTTCTATTAAAGTAGAAGTGTGTAGTTAAACATTTTTAATAATCTTGTAAAATATGCAAACGTATGGTTATTAATAACAAACATAAAATAATAGTTTTAACATTTGTGTTACGTCCCTTGATATTTTTTGATATCTATTTATTTGATTATGGCCCCTGAGAATTAAATAGCTTCTTTACATTTTACAGAAAAACTTTAAATAAAATCTAAGTCATAATCATAATATTAAATTATGAAATAATTGCACGGCGTTACCCGGCGGTAACTAAAGAGACTGTCTGCCAAAATGTATTAAGAAATAATAAGGCATGCGGATTTGTATTAAGAGCATACGTACACTCATTGCCTTTTATTTATATAGATTGTCAAATTATTTTAACACTCCTAGTGGGTGATAATAATCATATTTTGCTTGATGCGGCACAGATTTGCTGAGATTATAGCAGGTGAAGACCAATGTGGGTTTGCTCAGTTTCGCATGATTCTGTTTGCTCAAGCTGGGCCGGGTGATAAAATTACTCGCCCGTAGGCGGTTTTTCGTTTGCTCAGACAACAGATAAGAAGATTACCCGTCTGTGCGACACATTTGGGATGGACTGTGACGTGTACTGGAAAAGAGCGTACAGTGATCTGACATCTTATTGTAACCTTATAGCTGCTCTCTGATTTGCTAGCTAAAACATGCATCATACCAACTGTCTGTAATTCTGCTAGCTCATCTTTTGTCCCCGCCTCTTTTCTTTAAACACGGGCTAACGAAGTGTTTACAATCTTCGTGACCTTTCAGTCATAACAGGAAACAAATCACGCTTTGTTTTACTCCTTTCGACTCGCGTGAGCTCATCTGTCAATCATATAAAACTTGACAGACACACAGCACGTGAGAACAGCGGAACTGATCCTTTGAAGTTTGCTCAGGGGAAATCTAAGAATCCCTAACATCCTTTAATCTTAGAACACGAGCATTCTACAGGTAAAACCGCTAGGAGAACGAAAGTCTTTGATATCGGTCACCACTCCGGATGAGAACCGCTAGAAAGACCGAGACGAAAGCTCAGTCCGACTCAAATCCGCGGCCAGCGATGTCTGTGTGTAAGCGTAGGGAAAACACCGTGTATCTTTTAAATTCGTCAGGAGTGACAGAGCGGACGAGAGACTGTCGTGTCCCCGTCTATACATATTTATATTTACATATAGTGGTAGCATTTTCCCACAAATGTTTCTTGTATTTTTTCGCAGACCTGATCCTCAAGTAGACGACCGGCGGTCTTTTTTTCCATTTCATGCGAGAAGTTTACTAGCCAATTATATGGTGTGACTGTAATTTAACTACTGGACTTACTAAATCCAGAAATATTATTTTAACAGCCCACAAGTGGTGTATACCTGGAAACATTATTATTATTTTCCCCAACACATGACAGTTGTAATCCCAGTGGAGTACCAATCTATACACTGTGCAGGAGTGGCCCTCTGGCAAAGAGTCGGCCGATAGAAAATCCATCATCATCATTTGTAACATTTGTAGCACCGGATTATTCCAGAACACTAGAAGGAATCCCCTCTCTTAAATGGTAAACCACCAAGGACCGTCACATATTCAATATTTGTAGTAAACCCTATATCCAAATAGACGTTCCAGCCCGAGCGGAAAACAAAACTGTTTTCCCCGCCCGCCCTTAACACTGCAAGAGTTGTCGCAACGAAATTATTCAGTTTTAGTTCCTGTATCTAGAATCACATTCCCCAGTGCACACATCGCAGGAACAGTGCTAGTATTTTTTTTCAAACAGTGAAGACAACCCTTCATGATTTATATTATTTCCAGGATTCATTGTAGACCTTAACTTATTCGGCGTTCACCTCATAATTTTGTGTGTGTGTTTTTTTTTTTTAAGATGAACTGGGGCCAATTTGTGTCCTCGACAGCTGGGGGTGATACACTAATCAACAGTAAAATAGGGATTAGATTAGTGGAATAAATTTACCAAGGGATACCACAGACCCAAGGGAAGAATACAAAAATAGGTAAGAGTGTGAGAGGTGGCCACATAAAAGAGAGAGTGTGTGTTGATATTACTGTTGCTGGAAATTATCTATTAATTTTGGTGGTTTGATTTTGTTTACTTTACTTGGTCATATATTGTACCAATATTGTTATTCTGTAAACCTAGTGCTAACCTTCAACCTTTGGGTTAATATTTTCTTTGGGTTATTTCCTTTATACTGTGAAGGCGCACCATTCTTCTTTATTTCCTCTATATGTAAATGATTTTCTTGATACCATTGGTTAACTTGATGTTGTAAATTGTTTAGTGATAATAAACAACAAGAAAACTTAACTTTGTGTGTTGGTCAGACCCATACCCATTTATCCTTAGTTTTTTCACGTTTGTGTGTCTTGTTGTCGCATTTTGTTGTGTGTATGTAGAGTAATCTGTTCTTATTTTAGATAGAGAGGCAAAGACTATCTTGTAACAAAGCATAGTTGTTCAGATAGGCTGGATGAGAGAAACCTACTCACCCCAGAGACATATCTTTCCCTCAACCTACTACCTGTGAAACCTATTTTCTATACATTCTCGTGTATCAGTCAACCTTTATTCTTTACCTAGACTGGGCTCAATTTTTTTTTTTTTTTTTTTTTTTTTTCTTAACCAGCGGCACTTAGGCTTTCAGCCCTTCGGCCCAATGACATGTCATTGCGAGGCTGGGGAACCTGAGGACTTTCCTTCCAACCCGGTCAGGAGCTTCGCTCCTTCCCATCCACAGAGGGTTTATCACAGGAGCCGTTCAGGCTATTCAGTCAAATTTCCGGCCGTAAACATTTCTTCAAACGCCGACGCCCGGGTTTGAACCATGAACACCTGGTCGCCAGTACAACGCCGAAGCCATTACACCAGCGCGGCTCCCAACTGGGCTCAATAAACGAATTAACCTACCGTACGACACGGACACGTATGATATAATCATGTCCTGTCCACGACATTACTTTGTAAGAAAGTAATAAGTGTTACATCTGACACACGTTGTCGTATGAGTTTAACGACATGTTTGTGAGTTCGTACACGAGGCAATCGGATGTTTACAGCCCATTTTCAGAAAAGTAATATTTAAAATTTTGCACCAGATGAGTCATGCAAAATATTCAAATCAGGTTGGCTGATCATTTGAGTTCCATAACAAACAGAGCGAGGTAGGACCGTGAAAATAACATGGCGTTTGTTCAGTGTTTTTTTTACTGTGAAAATGTACTCTGAGGAATTGCTTGCCAATAACAACCAGACTTGCCAGAAGAAAATTCAGGATTTACATTTATCAGACCGGACTATTATTATAACGCCATGTAAGACTTAATATAGCCCAGGAAATCCATTTTTATAAGGAACCGGACTCTGAGGAAACTGAACACACAAAGTCAAAGAGGGAGTTTTAGTGCATAATTAACGATCCCAAGTACACGTGTAAGAGGCCTAACCCAGTACCTTAACCTATTCATCTGACAAAAACGTCTGTGTGCCAAGATTGACGTAAGTTGTGATTTTACATTCTATATTTCATTACTAACATGTGAACTAACATATATGTATATATTAACATGTGGATTTTAATATGTGAAAATCGCTAGGGGATGTCCTAGTTATTTGAGGCTGGCAATCTCAGCGTATAGAATGATGATTTTATGAACCACCACTGCTAAGGGCTGGTGATTGCTTTATTGCTAGTTTCGTAAAGAGAAAAGCATAAAGTAGTCCCAGGTTCCAAATAAAACAGGGAGGAAAAGATGTACATTCTAATTATAATATCTACATTTTCAATCTGTGTAAATGTAAACGAAAACATATTCACTTTAAAATTAAGGGAAGTTTCAAACATTTAAATCAGTGTAAATATAAATGAAAACATATTCAATTATATTGTGAACACTTTTCGAACAGTGGAAATGTAAATGTAAACATATTCTATCTGTATTATTAACCTTTTCATTTAAATGTAAAATCAATATATATATAAATGTTCAATTTAAATGTAAAGATAGGTTTCTCTCGAGAGCTTAAGTTTAATACTCATCGAGAGTAATTCTGAGTTAAATGGGATGGTGAAATAGAAATAGGGGGGGGGGGGGGCACATAACTATGTGTTGGAAAACGCAATACTTAAGAGAGCGTTTTGCTTCTATTCTTTCATCATAGTTATTGGTGGTACCAGCATCCAATACTATCTCTGGAACCAAGTGAAGGTAAAAGTGGACTGGCTTTGTGTGAGACGCAATCATAAGAGCATCGTATAGACAGATGCAAGACCAGCTTGGCCGTTACTCCTTGACGTTCTGGGAACGTGCGGCTCCTTTAACCTTGACCAGCGACGAGCGTGAGCAGTGTAACAAGAACCAACCCATCAGAAGAAGCAGAACCGCCATTGGCAGCTAAGTTCAATCTATATGCTATCACTTGAACTTCTCTTTTTACAATTTACACCCCATCACAACAGTGATGAAAACTTTTTCTTTATCTATAACTAATCAAATTTTTTTACTGTTAACCTAAAGTGATTATTAAATTTTGTTATTTGTAATTATACAAATTTAACTTCGATTTAATCGTTTCTAAATGTACTGCATGTTTGTCCCAGTCAGTGTACTAAACACACTCTAAACTGAGCTGTACTAGAATAATAAGAATTCCTCTGAGTTAATCAGAGGTGTGTGCATAACGAGCTAACATAAACCATTGCTTTTCAGCAGATTCTAGAATTAACGTGCGCAGCCAAATGCAGCATTGTTTTCGCTTATCTGAATAGCTTGTGAACACTCCTTTGTGGTAGTAGCGTAATTAACCTTATATCTACATATCTGCCATGAGTAATCTTGTGCGAAGGTAGACACCTTTGAAGCCCATCTTAGACACTCTTGAGCTTTGGCCACTGTTGGACTACTACTGCAAAGCAGGGGAGGCAATACCGTCACAAATGTCATCGCTAATTTGTCTACCCAGACAGGTTTCTCTGTAATAATTACACAGACAATGTCTAGTCGGGTGTGAGTTAAGCAATTATCACCTGTACTTTCCTGGTCCCCAGAAGGAAAAGCTGCGACATATAGCAGACAACATCTGGTCTTCCTTTTGTATTCTCCGCCACAGTGTCTGAAAGCTTTTGTAGCGTAAAATGCGCCTAGACAGACATGCGTGTCTTGGTGGAAAAGTCAACAACCATTTTTCCGTTTACCGGATGAAGCAAATGTGGTTCAACAACTTAAGCGATTACAAATAATCCTTAAGGATGGTCAATTAGCTGTGAAATAACAATATCGTAGTATGAACAGTGGGCAACAAATCTAAGGCGCGGCGATGGGACAAGTTTATGTGCGAACAATGAAGAAATAAATGGAGAAAGTAGAAGGGAAAGAAGGGGAGTAAAAGGACACAACTAAAATTCCGTCACAATTATACACTGTCGCGAAATATAACAACATTATATAACACCACAGAATGCAACAATAGTATACAACACCACAGAATGTAACACGATTATATGTCACAGAATATAACAACATTTACAATGTCACAGAATATAACAACATTATACAACGCCACAGAATGTAATAACATTATTCAATGTGACAGAATGTAACAACATTATACAATGTCACAAAATATAACAACATTATACAATGACACAGAATGTTAACACATTGTTTAACGCTACAGAATGTAACAACATTGTACAACACCACAAAATGTAGCAGCATTATACAACCCAACAGAAGGCGTTGGTGCTGCCCGAGAGTCTCTCAAACTAAAAGAAGTAATCGGATACACGTAGACTAATAGACGGAGATTAGGTCATGGGGACATCCGCTGGTGGTCCAAAGCATCAAGCAAGGAACGCAGGGATATGGTAGTTCAGGAAATCCGAGTACCGAAGATGATAAGAGAATGCAAAAAACAGTGCAACCAGCCCAACAAGGCCAGTGGACTACATGGGAAGGATCTCTGCAGAGGTCCTTGGCATGGAAGGATATTTGGCATATAGCGCCTCTTAGACTCAGCTTCATTATCAGATCAATGAATGATCTTCTGCCATCGCCAACAAACCTTATGAGATGGGGAAAGTCCGATGATGCTCAAAGCCTCTGTGGCAGGAGAGGCAGACACTATAACATGTGCTCTCTGCTTGCAAGGTGTCATTAGGGCGATGGCGATATACATGGCGCCACAATAGAGTACTAAATAACCTGGCTGCTACAACAGACCTGGCAAGGGTTAAGGCGAACAAAAAAGTCAGAACGAGTACCTCAAATACATACTTTCTGAGAGCATGAAAGTCAGCTTAGCCAAACCAAATATCAGTTTGCTATCCATTCTTGACTGAGCAAATGACTAGGAGATGGCAAGATCTACCTGGGCGAGGCATATACCCAGAAATAATTCGGAGATATCGAAGAGGACCAGATATAATGCTACACTCCTCAGCATCGCACCAGATTATAATGAATGGGCTGACAGTGCCTTTGAATCCAGATTAGAGGAGCAACACTCGTTCAAACTGGCCAAGTATAATGATCTGGTCAACAGACTTGAGACACAACTGGCTCACATCAGTCGTCGTAGCTGTAGAGGTCGGTGCAAGAGGTCTGGTGCTGCCTCAAAGCATCTTCTTCTTCTTTGATCCTTAGCCGCAGACTGTCAAAGCAGTCAATGGCCATCACGTCTGATGGCGTCTTGTAGGGCAGTGTCGCGAGGCGTTTTGAGGAGATAGGACAGCTTGAATGGAATGGAAGAATAAAGATAATAATGTCTTATTGATAGCTTCCGAGTTTGAAGAAAACTGCCTCTCCTCGAGAAATAGTGTACTAGAAATTTACTTAAAAGAGAATTCTGGGACCTATACAGGATATTTTCTGGACGATAAATTCTTCCTCAGGAATCCTACAAAAGGACTGTGTAAAGCACATAAGGTTGAGAAAGAGATTTGGTGTCCAGCCACATTTAAAATATCCCGACCCAATAGAAGTTAATTGAATTATGGCTGAGCCCCCAGGGTGTAGATTATATTTAAAACAAAATACAACCCAAATAAAGTTAACAAGAAAAATAACAACAGACTCTGTTATGTAAAGTTGGATAAAAGGGTATAGAATCTTACATTTCTTATTATACATATAAATATGAAAAAAAAGAGTTTAGCTCTACTGTTTAAAAAAACAACTAGTTTGGTCATCACTTGGACCAGAGATCTTTTCTATGGTAGTGTTGCTGGTAGGTGTTAATACTCATCTCCTCAAGGACTGTAGTAGCTGCGGAGATGATTTGTGTTCGGACTCTCTTGGTTTTGTATGCTCCTGCACTTTGGTCTCATAAACAGTTCTATGGGTTCAGAGGGTGTCAGAGTTTGCTTCCCTGGACTCAGTGCACATCACAGATAAGGATGGGGTAAGTCACCTCTGCTGAATACCTCTTCTGCTTATGGGATGTGTGGTATGGTTACTGGGTGATAGGATATGGTTGGGTATGATAACCTATTAGATAGGGTATGGTGGGTAAGGGTAATCTTTGGTACTATGGACTCGTACCCTGGTTTGTACCCTGGACCTGGTTTAGGTATCTGGTAACCGCAACCTGGTTTTGTACTTTGCAACCACAACCTGGGTTTGTACTTTGTAACCGCAACTTGGGTTAGTACTGTGTAACCGCAACCTGGGTGGACTGGAAACAATTTAAATCCCATTAGTGGTTTCAAGAGCAGTCATCTCCTAAGTCTGATGGCCGGTAAGCGTCCATCAGAAAGTAAATTAACACAATGATAACTATCCTTCAGTTACAATGTGTGATCTATTATTTATGAAATACTCCTTCTTAACTGACATTATAGCATATCTTGAGTTCTCAGTCTCTATCTGGCTGTCTGCTTATTTACAGCAGTGATTTTCCCCATGTGGGCAATGAGTTTCACAAACTGCGAGGTAGGGGCTGGGGTCATCAAATGGTTGAGAACCACTGGTTCACCTAGTGCCCATAGAGCAGTATTTTAATTCTGGGGTCACTGTCAACAATGGTTTGAGAACCACCGGGTAATAGTTTCCTATGCTGCTTTAACTTGGTGGGGTGTCATTGCTGCCAAGGTCTGAGAACCAATGATTTACATTCTTGCTTACTCGAGCAGTAAATCATTTGGAGGGTAGTCATGGTCTCAAGGCTTGAGAACTGCTGACTTACATTTTGTCAGTCAAGTGGTAAATTCATTAAATAGCTAAATAATTGTAAACATTCTTAAAGTCCTGGTTCCTGTAGAAAATAACTTTCATATAACTGATAACAGGCATTAAACACATATAAAGAACATTCCATGATGCAAAAATTAATGTCCCATATTTCAGAAAGGGGCAAGAAGTGATTGAGAACACTTGTATCAAGTTTGTAGTCTTGACAGAGAACACTGAAGCCTTATAAGAAATAGAAAATAGAAGCACCACTAATACACTTCTATTTTGCTTGGATCAATATGCAAAATCCCAAGTAACAACAATAATATACATCTATTACACTAGTCAACAACCAAAATGTACCAGAAATGAAAATAGCTGATCTTAACTAATTTTGGTGTGCTGAAAACGAAAATGACATTAAAAAATGTTGATTGGCTCTAGTTTTCAAGATATATGCTACTAGTTTATTTAATTACGGTAAATTTATATATATATGACGCAACTGTTGTGGGCGATTGCATAATTTTTTCTAATGACCAATAAAAATGTTACTAGAAGTTGATGATGCAATCCTACCTATGATTACATCACCTTTGTGTATAAATACCTTATCTCTGATAAAATTTTGCCATTAGTTAGTGCATTTGTCCTTATCAAAAGTATCGTAGTTAGAAATGCCAGAAGGCGTACAGTTTGTATTTTGGCTGCAGAATAGATCAGGATAAGAGCGGGGTGCCACACATATGCTGCAATACATGTGCAGCACATCTTAAACTGTAGTTGACTGGCAAAAGGCAAGCTATGCCTTTTGCAGTCCCAATGATTTGGAGAGAGCCCACTGATTATCTCAACAACTGTTACTTTTGCATGGTCCCTCCAATTGGGAAAGGCATATCAAAGAAGAAAAAATGGACTGGAATATCCAAACATCCCCTCTGCAATACTTCCGGTACCACATGGCGATGACCTACCAGTTCCCAAAGTGCCAGAATCCTTTTCAGCTGCTTCCACTGATGAAGAGGACATTGGTGGTCCTGAACCATCAACCTCAAGTGACACAGATTTTGAGCAAACTACATCCACTAACCCAAGTAGAACTGAATGATCTTGTAAGAGATCTGAATTTACCGAAGAACAAGGTGGAGCTTTTGGGTTCCAGATTGCAACAGTGGAATCTCCTGGCAGAAGATGTTACAATTTCTGTGTATAGGAACCGCCAGAAGCCGCTTATTACATTCTTTTTCAAAGAGTGTGACCTTTCTGCGTGCCACAACATTTCTGGTTTAATGGCAGCCCTCAACATCAATTACATACCGGAAGAGTGGAGGCTTTTCATTGATTCATCCAAGACAAGTCTTAAAGCTGTTTTGTTGAATAATGGTAATGTGTTACCGTCAATTCCAGTTGGTCACGCAGTTCATATGAAAGAAACTTATGAAAACATTAAGCAGCTTTTGAAGTGTATAAACTACGATCATCATCATTGGTCACTTTGCGGTGACTTAAAAGTGGTCGCTCTTTTGCTTGGACTACAGGGTGGATACACCAAGTACTGTTGCTTTCTCTGTGAGTGGGATAGCCGTGCACGAAGTGACCATTACATCAGAAGACATTGGCCAATCAGGCAGTCATTGCAGCCTGCAGTAAGAACGTTGAGAACCAAGCAGTTGTCGACACCAGCAAGATTTTGTTGCCACCCTTGCACATTAAGCTGGGTCTCATGAAAAACTTTGTCAAGGCAATGGAGAAAACAGATGAGGCTTTCAAATACCTCATCAAAAAATTTCCAAGACTGAGTGAAGCTAAAATAAGAGAGGGAGTATTTGTTGGTCCGCAAATTCGAAAACTTCTTCATGATGACGAGTTTCTTTGCGTGTTGCATGGCAAGGAAAAAGCAGCATGGCTAGCATTTAAGTCAGTGGTGGACAATTTTCTTGGAAACAACAGATCTGATAATTACAATGAAATTGTAGAAAATCTCCTTCAGAAGTATAAGAGTCTTGGCTGCAACATGTCTTTGAAAATTCATTTTCTGGATTCTCATCTGGATTTCTTTACGTCAAACTGTGGAGCGGTCAGTGATGAGCATGGTGAACGATTTCACCAGGACATTGCTGCTATGGAGACAAGGTATCAAGGCAATTGGAGCCCTTCAATGCTTGTTGATTACTGTTGGACTGTGACAAGAGACACCTCATCGATTGACTACAAGAAGCAAGCAAAGAGAGCTCGAACAGCGACTGAATAATGACGGAATGGGTTCAAATGTGCCTTTTTAAAGCATGATATGTGAACTTTAAATAATGTTTTTATTTTTTCTATCATTTTATGTTAAAATATCAATTAATTGAGTATGTAACCACAATTTTTATAATGCTAAAGTAGAAAGACTAGCTGTTTAGCCCAGAGAAGTAAACAAGCATACATTATTTGTATTACTGTAATGTAAATTCATCATTTAAAAAAAAACCAGAGCCAATTGGTGAATTTCATTATGATATTTGAAATCAGCATGTCAAAATCAATAAGAAATGGTACATTTAATTTCTGGTACAAAAAACTTTTGAAAATTTGTTGACTAGTGTTATGTAACCCTGTCTTATCTGCCAGGCTGTGAGATAAAGATCAGTAGTTAATTAGGTTTAGGAACTTTGCAAACTCATACATTAGTTTGAGTGATCTGTAAAGATGCAAATAACAGTTATTGTCACTGAAAATGGAAATGCATTTAAACTTTAACAAAAAGTTACTGCAATAGCAAGCTGTTGATAAACATATGATTATGCATGTTATAAAATCAGCAGTATTAATTAGTTAGATCTACTTACTTCGCTCAATGAATTCACTAAGAATATTTCGCAACAGTATTGCCCACTCTAGGGCCCATAAACTCACGTCTGCTTCGAACGATGGTTAGTGGTCTAATGCTTAAAATTCCCTCCAAAATTCCAGGTGTATTTTCGGGTCGACCTCTTGAGTGGCATTGTGCAAATTCATCTTTTGGTCGCAGAGATATCAAGTTACCTTCGTTTCAACTCGCCCTAGCGTTCACTGTTGCCGGCTGTTTTACATGGGTTCCCTTTTGTGAACCCAACACAGGTCACTTCCGGACGTTGCACCGTGTTTTCCACCTTCGACTTTCGCTGGTGAAGTGAATAATTTATTACCTTTGGCCCGAGAATCAGCTAGTGAAGACTGTTAAAGAGAGAGAGACTCTTTCATTATAAAAATGAAAAAGTCAACTGAAGGGAAAAAGTTTTCAATCTAACGATAGAGATTTTTTAGAGGAATAAAATAATAGACAGAAGAAAAAGTCGGTGAGAGTCGTTTCACGACAGGCAGCAACAAACTGCCTCCGCATTGTTCGGTCGGCGGCCATCCTTCGTACAGTGTCCCAACTCTGGTTATTCTTTGCATCTCAGCCTCCACAGTTCTCCGCCAAGTTGTTTTTGTCGGCCTCTCTTTCGCTTTCCTTCGGGGGTCCATAGCAAATCTGTTCTTGTAATGGCATAAGGGTCCCTTCAGAGGACGTGGCCAACCCAACCCCAGCGTCTGCCAGCTATGATGGTATGCATGTTCTCTTGGTTACTCCGAATAAGTAGTTCTTGGTTGGTGATGGTATTCGGCCAAAAGTTCAGTGAATTTTCCTTAGGCACACTGTGTGGAAAGAGGACAGTTTCGACATTTCCTTCTGTTACTCTCCAGCATTCCGCACCACAGAGAAGCACAGAAAGTATACAGCTCTCATATAATCTTAATTTGGTGTCTATGCTATACTGGGAAGACTTACAGGTGTTGTTGAGACTAGCGAAGGCTGTTCTCGCTTTATTCATTCGGTTGTTAATGTCCTTGATTGTTCTGCCGCCAGGTGTTACTATGCATCCTAAGTATGTAAATGTGCCTGTCTGCTCTAGCTTCTGGGTCCTTATTGTTATTGGCTCAGGATTGCCCACATTGAGTGTCATGCCCTCTGTCTTCTTCAGACTGATGTTCAGGCCAACCTGCTGGCTATACTTATTCAATCTATCGGCTTTGTCTTGAATGCGTTGATGTGAATGTGCGAGTAGTGCAATGTCATCTGCATATTCCAGGTCTTCCAGTGTGTAGTGAAATTGACAGAGATACAACGGTAAAATACCTCCAAAGATAACATGTAAGGATAAAAACATAATGCGTAGGCTGCTGATAGTACATGATCGCCCAGACCGCGGGTCATCACCCTCCATAAAAATTGACTGGCTAGACAGGAGGGGAACGGCGGATAAAAAGGAAAAAATATGACTGGAAAGATTGCGTGAGACTAGAAAGGCTAAGGAGACGCAATTGGGGGGGAAACGGAGAAAAGTCACGTTTCCCAAGTTGACATAAAGTAAGGAACTCGACAGAAGGGACCTTGGATATGTTACGCCACAGTCATTTATTGGTCGCTTTTGCGATACCAAGCCTTTGATTTGAATTCAGCGGCAGAACGCAGATGTTTGGAATATTACAAAAATTAAAAAGTAACTTTTTCGTAATATTAATGTTAGGAATATAAAAATTAGCTGGCCGGATGGCCCATTCTGAGCAGTGAACTAATATGTTCTTAATTTTACAGACGGATAGATAATATTGAAGATAATGACAAAAGACAGTGTTGTTCACATCAGCGACAGACTGTATTGAATAAAAAGTGTCGCTATTTGCACAAAAAAACACGACCTTGAGACGCAGGTGTTCAAATCTACTTAGTAGGGAAGCGAAGGGACATTGGTGGGAGCTGTGTCTAATATAACTTTTAACGACAAAATTTTGGAGGGGAGAGAAAGGTTGGTTCAAAAATCAAGTACGTTTTTGAAAAAAACAAGTAGAGACGGACAGACTAACAGATAAACATCCATACTTGACTGAAGCATGACTGAAATGACTTTAGGGTAGGAAATTTGAATTTGAAATAAACCTAGGCAGTGATTGGCCACAGACAATCATTTTATCGGCGCTCAGACGCGCAAGTGGGGCCATTCCTCAATAGTTGTTCGATGATAGACACAGTATTTTAAAGTGTGGTGATTTCCAAATGAAAGAAAGTGAAATAAGTTCAGGGACGCCATACTATAGCCAGCAGCTCAGCTGAGTTTTGCTAGCATTTCTGTGTTCTTTATTCATAATCTGGTAAGATTGAAATTATTTCTTTGTATATTTTGAATATTGTTTAATGTTCGAGTGATTTGATACTGCCATATCATAATCTAGCCTTACAAACAAGTAGGGATTTGCTCTAGACCCCCCGCCCAAGTCAGGGTCTAGGGACCAACAATATACATAAACTCCAGCAAGGGTTAGGAAAGACAGATCAAGTGTTGAGAATAATGAAACATATTACCTATCCACTTTTAGGGAAGGAAACTAATAAATATTTTTCAGAATCTATAGTCTGGGAGGACCTATCTGATGTAAAACCACCATGGTAAATGTGCTGTTTGGTCAGAGAGATCTGACCTGTCTGTATGATGTGGTTGTTGTGTCCGTGTTGTGTCCAGACGTGGGTAGAGAATAGAATTTTGACACATAGCCAATACTTTGATTGCAGAGCTGTGAGTTTCAGTTGTCAACAAGGCGGTGTCCATTCAGTTGGTGATTTTACTCGAGTGTATCTGTGCAGTACGTTGTGACAGAGACCACTATTATTGCCCGCCAGCACGGAGAGGTGGGACCACCAGATTTCAGCACCAGAGCTACATATGCAAGTTGAGTGAGCCTCTGGTCTGCTGGAAGTTCACCAACGCCTTTTAGTTACTAATACCCCATAAAATTCCTGCAATTTACTGGACACTGTGTAGTCAATATAGACAGGTGTGATGAGGCCACCCCAACAGCACAAGCATTAACTATCCTCCCAAGTAGATGACTAATAGAACATTTTAATAAAACTAACTAGTCTAGTACTTATATATGTACACTCTTGCATTTATTATGTAACATTCCATGCATTTCTTTCATAATTTTTAAATCCTTTTTTTAAAAAAAGTTCTGGTCAACATAAAACGTGATCCAGAACAAATAAATGTAATATAATTCTATCAAAAATTTTACACTCTTGAGTTAGTTCAGTGTATTATAATATTTGTTAAATATTATTAGTCTGCTTAAATATCTGTGGGTGTATCTATAACTATCACACCACATTACATATCATTACCCTAGACATTTTACATAGCTACATTCATTAAGAAAAAAAAAATTGAGTGTGAGGTCGTAGTGGTAGCAAGAAAGGCCTTCTGACAATTCACAACTACATTTTATCTCAGGAGCCTTCACAGCTGGCCTCATACATTACATTTAGTAATATCACCATCATACAATACCATCAAACCCACTACACAGTGTAGAAAATGTTGTCCATCTAATTCCTTTTGGACTGCCTTCTGTTGTCTGGTGCATCCCTCAGTCTATGGCTGTAAAAAATAAAGTTGTTGATAAGGGGCATCCCTGTCGTACTCTTGTCTTCACCTCGAAAGTCAGGCTGCTCAACCCAACACTGCATGTACAGTTAGAATAGAGGCTTTTTATAATGGAAGCAATGCAATTAGGAATTCCAAAGCCCTCAGTATATTCCATTGGCTGTCCCTGTGTTTGCTGTCGAAAGCCTTTTCAAAATCAACAAAGTTAATGTACAGCTGTCTCTGCCATTCTGAGCACTGCTCTATAATGTTCCTGAGGGTGAATATATGATCTGCACATCTTCTGTTCTTTCTGAATCCCACTTGTTCTTTCCTCAGTTTATGGTATACTGCTTTTGAAATTCTCTGGATAATTATCCTGCCTAGTATTTTACTGGGAACTGAGAGAAGAGTAATTCCTTTCCAGTTGTTGCTGTCTGCAAGGTCGCCCTTCTTGGGCAATTTGACAAGTATTCCTTTACTCCACTCCGTTGGTCTTGTCTTTGTTTTCCAAACTTGTGCAAATAGTGTTTCTAATAGTTCTGCTGCTAGTTCAGGGTCTGCCTTGAATAACTCAGCATTTAAATTGTCGTGACCAGGCGTTTTTCCATTCTTTAATCCTTTGATAGCTGTGATGATTTCTTCCTTTCGAGGAATGTCTGTATTTACGTCTAGGTCACTTTCAGCCTCAGGAACATTCAGCTGCGTCTCTGGTGGTTCCTTTAGTCAGTGTTTCTTTGAAGTGCTCTGCCAATCTTGTTTCCTGCCCCTGTGCTGTGGTGATCAGATTTCCTTGCTTGTCTCTTACGAACGTTATATTGCTTGCACCTCGTTTTCCGATTATAGTTTTAGTTATTTTATAAACTGTGCTTTGTTCATTTCTCAGTGCTGCCTCTTCTGCCTGTCTTGCAAGATCATCCAGAAATGTATTATTGTTGGCACGGGTTTGACGTTTTACTTCTTTGTCCAGCTGATTGAATTGTTCGCTATACATTGCCTCAAAGCATGATCTACTGAAACTATGGGGTGTGAAAGGACAGTCAAGAACAAGGGCACTTAAGAGGCTCGGTGAAACTGCGGAGAGGGCTTCGTGTTGGCTGTGGAGTAACCGGAACGGCCGATGGACCTCAGGACAATAATTAATATACAGTAATGGCTACTTTCACGACTGCCTCAAGCTGACAGCGTGGATAAGACCAGTAATGAAGTTAATAGTCGCAAACA
The DNA here is from genome assembly GCA_024509875.1 of Oreohelix idahoensis. NCBI lineage: Eukaryota > Metazoa > Mollusca > Gastropoda > Stylommatophora > Oreohelicidae > Oreohelix > Oreohelix idahoensis. Next base: position 32,721 of record JAMPIV010018150.1, on the reverse strand, counting down.
AGGTGGAATGGGCTCAATTCTCAGCGCAGACTGGAAAACACAACAGGAGGCTGACACTTGGGAGTCGTGACCCACTTGAGCCCGCCCCACTCCCTTCCCCCTTTTTTAAAGTGTAAAGAAGATTAAAGGGCCGAAACACTCGATTGACGGGGTCCTCTGATGATCAGATTGCATCCTGATGTAACGCTCTGTTATAGAGTTTTCTATCATCATAATGTAAGAACATTGTACAGCACCAATTAATATAACAACATTGTAGAACGCTACAGAATACAATAACATTTTACAACACTACTAAATATAACAACATTGCACCACTCTGCAGAATGCAACAACACCTTTTTTAAATAGACATAAGGAACATATGGAACGAACTTCAGTGTACTCTCCATGACGGGGACAGTTTAGATTGATGTTGTTCAAGATCTTTACACAGAATGCTGAAATGTGTAGAAACAAGAATTTGTATAAATACAGAAAGCACACTTTTCTACCAAGCTGAAAATGTTGTCTCGCTGTCTCCTAGGCAGAATATAGGACAACGAATTCAACTGTCTATGACACGGTGGCATAACATATTTCATTACAAAATTTCAGAGAGTTAAAGTGAAATAAGGTCTGTGTAATTCCTGTTCTTTCTTGTTTCCTCATAAACATATACGGGGGTTCTACAATATTACGACATTAAAGAATAAATCTGGCCAATGACCCGGCTCTACTGTCCCATAACGATAATTAGATGTAAAACAAAATGAAAATACCTTGTATTCCATGAAAGATCACAGCAAGTTCGTCTGAAAATACACAGGAAGAAGATAAAGACAATGAGAATTAAATAAAGGAAATGATGAGAAGAATGAATTTGAAGAAACATCACTACAAGATGGAGAATCATCCATGTATCTTGAAAGCTGTGTAAACAACGATGAATACATGTGTGTGTGTGTGTGTGTGTGTGTGTGGGTGGGTGTGGGTGTGTGTGTGTGTGTCCGCGCGCGCGTGTGGTTTTTTTTTTTTTGCGCTCACTATCTTCTTCATCTTTGTATGTAATGGTATGATGGATGTTAGTTTAATCTGGCCAATAGCCTAGCAGAGAGGCCCACATATTTAGTCAGCAACAGTGATGCGCATACTTTCAATAAGAACTCCTCTGTGACGATATGTCAACTTTATTGACATAAAAAACGAGCTCCATTATTCATCAGATCGACGTAGGATCCATTATTATAATGCTCAATATGATCTAGCCTTATCAGCATAGAATATGAGTAAATATCTATGTGTAGGTCCATATACGTCGTGATACAGTCTTTCACTAAGACCTATCAGCGAACCATAAAAAGCTGCAAATATGCAATAGATACTTTCCTTACTCAACCAGACATCTCTGGAACTCCTTAGGAATACACATTCTGTAATACGAGTAGATACACTTCAGACAGCATTTATCCAGCATACGCTTAGAGCTCGAACACACTAGATCTTGTCACAAACACCACACATGGAAGACTCATCAAAAGCTAACGGTCTCTCTTTTTGCCCCCCTGTCCATCGTCTGCCCAGAGTATGACGTCACATATTTCATAAGACATACGTTCATATGACCATAATTTCATATGACCTTAAGACCGCTAGTTTGCTGGGTTTTTTTTTTTTTTTGATCAGCCGCAAAAAGAAAAAGATGGAAACAACTCCACGAATCTAAGCATTCACTTTGTACGAAAAACTCTTAGGATATCGAGCTAGTTATTTCAGAAAATTCTCTGAGCAGCTGATAAGGACTTTTGAAGAGACGGGTATATATCCATAGATGCCGTTCTTTCGCTCCTTAATGCGAAAGTCGCACCTACGGCCAGGGCCGGGCACATCTATGGTTCGATTCCTGAATGAAAGGTTTTTTTCTTCACCTCTGCCGACCGACAACCTCTGGCTTGTCTTTGATTATCCCCGCCTGCCGAATATCAGCTACGTAAGTTAATTCCCCTGAAAATGTAACAATCCAAAGTACGTCTCAGACTTATCGCCCTTGATTCTTCAAAGAAACTGTTAACGCCTGGCCTCTGTCCGCTTGTTTCCCTGATCAAAGAACGATTACGCCGTGCTGCGCACTTCGCTCTGTTCCACCATGCTTAATTGCCAGACGGCTACCGTGTTAATTGCGATAGTGAATCAGGCGTTCGTGTAGCAAAAAAAAAAAAACAACCCTAGATGTGAGGGGGGGGGCGGCGCAAAAGGGGACGGTCACTGCTGCACTATTTCCATATGTGACAGTGGACCACTACTGCAGAGCTAAGGGGAGGCAATTCGTGATATATATATATATATATATATATATATATATATATATATATATATATATATATATATATATATATATATATATATATATATATATATATATATATATATATATATATATATATATATATATATATATATATATATATATATATATATATATATATATAATGTTTACCTAACTGCTTGATCTATCACACTCCCAGATTTTCTTTGCCTCTCGCTTTCTTCATATAACTTTTTTTACACACAATATTCAGCATTGCTTTTTTCTTATTTTAACATGCAATTGCAGAAGGGAAACGTAAAACTGATTTCCCCGTCGCTACATTTTATCCGCTTTGCTGCGGTTTCGGGAATTTTGTCTCTCTCCAGTCAGAGTTACTTAAAGAAAAGGTCCCACTCACTGTTATTTTGAAACAGAGTAATGTGTCTCTTACATCATTCCTACTCGGGATATGTTAGTGATTTTTTCCGCCAGCCTGGCGCAGTCCGTTTAGCCGTTTTGTGGCAGATTATGTTATAGATTTCATACTATCTATTTTCTTTATCTACACTTCTCTTTTACCAAACTTTCATCTACGTATTTTTGTTAACTTAAACCTCCTATTACTCAGAATAGATCTGTCTCTTTTTCTCATTTAGCACGCATTTAATGCTGTTCGCTATATTTCTTTGATGAGAGTTTGCCAGCAGACCTGATTAGCATATGTGAACCGGTTTCATTTAATTTTGAACGCCAGAGATCGAGAATCGTTGTAATATGTAGCAACAGAGGAGGTGGCGTTACGTTTAAACGTAATTTTTCGTTAGACACCGAGTATAGGATCAAGTAATTTGGGAAACAAGGTGAGCAAATTTTATTACCTCCCTTGTAAAACCCGCTCGCTAGAAAGTAATTAAACACGACAAATCGAAAGATCTAAAGACATCGCTCGCTTGGATACGAGCAGAGACGTGAAGAAAACTCACACTGATTAGCGAATTGCCGATGTCTGATTTCAGCGAGAATGTAGGTCCAGGTTTTCGGCTCTTGAGCGTAGATGGCTTTGAATTACGTAGAAAGCCGAAAACTGAATGTAGAATTGCTAGTAGGTGTTAAGTCTGGTTTTAGGTTAATAATGTATTCTGAAGCACATTAAAAACGCACCACCTGTATAATCCAAGAACAGAGTGTGAAATGTAAATATAAGTGTTTACAAGTTTACATATTTGGAATCTTTATTCATTTTCCTATGAATCCATGCTGGTCATTAATTTGTACATTTCATTGTTATGAAATTCATTGCATTCTGTGCGGGCAAGGGAGAAAACCAAAAATGCAACCAATAAAAAAATTCATTCACACTGTCCTCAGTATCTGGTATGTCCACCGTGTGCTTGCAAACAAGCTTGGCAGCAGCTCCGCATGGAACGCACAAGTCTCTGAAGGAAATTCCTGGGAATCAAGTCCCATTCACGTGTAAGAGCAGCTTCGAGCTGTTGCAGATTAGCTGGAGAACCTTGCCTGTAGACTCTGCGTCCAAGCTCGGCCTACAGATGTTCTATAGGGGACATGTCTGGTGATAGGGCAGGCCAATCAATCGTCACAATGTTCTGCTGCTGTAAATATTGCTGCGTAATGCATGCGGTGTGTGCACGTGCGTTATTCTGCTGGAGAAGCTGCAAGTCTGGATAATTTGTGAACGCAGGAGCAACCAATGCATCCAGAACCTCATCTCGATATGTCACAGCATTAACATTTCCACGGAAGACGTGAAGAGGCAAGCGATGGTGAAAACTGAATCCTCCCCAAATGTGAATACTTCTTCTTCTTCTTCTTCTTCTTCCATCCTTAGCCACCAACCGGCAAAGCAGTATGTGGCTAGTACGCCTAGTGGCGTCTTAGGGCAACAACAAATTGATCAATCTATCGCTGTTTCCACCACGCCTAGTGGCGTCTTTGTGGAACAGAAACAGACCAAACAATCTATCGTTGTTTCCGTAATCAGATTGGTTGGCAAGCAGGTGATCAGCCCACTGTGCAAATGTGAATACTGCCACCTCCAAATCGGTTGTGCTGACGAACACAGCAATCTGCAAAGCGCTCTCCACACCGTCGCCAAATCAGCATACGTCCATCAGCAAAGGATATGTTGAATCTGCTCTCGTCTGTGAATAGGCCAGCATTCCACTGCAGTCTAGTCCATCTGAGATGTTGCTCTGCCCATTGCAGGCGCTGCTGACGATGTCTGTGAGTCAAGTTTGGCCCAACATAAGGTCGTCTTGCAGTAAGGCATGTATCTCTGAGTCGTCGTATGACTGTCATTCGAGAGACTTGCCCACGTCTACCCACTATTGCTCTTGCTGTTTGACTTGCCGGGAGAGAACGATTCCTTAGGTGACTCAGCACAATATGACGATCTTGCGCAGGGGTAGTAACTCGTGGTTGGCCACTTCGAAGTCTATCCCGGGCACTGCCAGTGGTTCCGTAACGTTCATTGAGACGTACAATAGTGCTGTGGTGGCAATTCATCCTTCTGGCAATGGCCCGCAAGCTCATTCCGGTCTCCAACAGACCAATGGCTCGTTGGCGGTCGTTTTCAGATAGTCGTGGCATTTCAAGCACATGTACTGGGTGTTTTGTCTCAACGGCCTTTTTATACCGAGTATACTGCCACAACGTGTACACATTTTCAGGGTCATGGCTGTTGGGAATCGTGTTGCACGTTTAACTTTCATTGTTTTCATGTAGTCTGTACACAAACCCATGGGTTGAATCATGCACTTTCCATTCCAGCAGCCATTCGCTCTCTACCTCATGACAAACACGTGGAAAATCCATTTCCACACTTTTTTTCCAGCTTCTCGGCATCAGTATATACAATAGTGGTGCGTTTTTAATGTGCTTCAGTATATATTCCCTTTCATGTCTAATATATATAAACCAGCAGTTTAAACTCAAATTTATCCAGTACCGCCAGAATCTCAGAGAACATCTAGCTTTCGATTTCTAAAGATCTCTTATAATAGAAGTATCACTTAGTTTGTCGATTGGAGATCGTTTTACTTCTGGCTTGTGGTAATTATCTTACTAGTAGTTTGAGTGATTTCACTAGTTATTCCTGTGTAGAGTGATTTACTAGTTAAATCGTTATTTATATATCTCTAAGTTTTACTGTGTTACAGTGGATAGCAGAACAAACGATATTCTAGCTAAATATTTCTAGCTATAACATAAATTTTATTAACTGCTAATAACCAGTCAGAGAATATTTTAACCAACTAAGTAAAGGCACGGATTCATCATGACTATTGACGAAATACGTATTTATTTCTAATTCATGATGACTGATTTTTTTAAATGACTAGAATTTATTTCACGGAAGTTTTAAACGATAATGACAAGCTCTAAGCTTGTATTTTATGATTTAAAGTTATATAACCGAAGTGGATGTTATTCTATGTTACGCGGTGTAAGGATAGGATTGTGAATAATACTATATTATGTTAAGTATTTGCATTTTTCTCCCTGTACAGTATTTGGGTCATACTCTAAAACTTACCTGCGGTTTCAGTGTATATCTGAGAATAACCAAAGAAAGAACATTTTTGTACTTAAATACGTGGGTCTTCAAGGTAAACCTGTCTGGCATTTGTGTTTGCATCCAGAAGGAGACAGAGTACCAACCTAACGGACAATAAGACTAAATGCGGTAAATGGGCCTATCGAGCCAGATTATACTCGTATTTTCTTTCAATAAAATCTCATTTACATGCAGCCCATGTGGCAGGAAAATTACAAACTTTAACATTTCCGACGTTTATCATTTGTGGTGTGACCAAGAATTTTATACTGAGAGAAGTTGCCGACCTGTCATTTCCTAAGTACTGGAAACCTCTAGATTCTGACACTTTGAGCCCTGTGGCATCTCTTACCTGAATTTATTTCCAGTGACATAAACAGTAATCCTATAATATAAACAGTGAAGTTAACGCTCCACGGAGAACTGGAATTAACCGGTCTCTGCAGAGCTGGGGTTAATCTTTGCCAAAAAGAATACTGGATTTGTGCTCTAGGTGTATGTCCTGAAGATTGTTCCAGAAGGGAAAAATCAAGATGTAGGTAAGAACGAATGTCAGTGGCCACTGTTGTATGGAAAGAAAGAAAGCAGGAATGAGTGGTTCTTTCATCGTATAAAGTCATATATATATATATATATATATATATATATATATATATATATATATATATATATATATATATATATATATATATATATTCCTGCTTTCTTTCTTTCCATACAACAGTGGCCACTGACATTCGTTCTTACCTACATCTTGATTTTTCCCTTCTGGAACAATCTTCAGGACATACACCTACAGCACAAATCCAGTATTCTTTTTGGCAAAGATTAACCCCAGCTCTGCAGAGACTGGTTAATTCCAATTCTCCGGGGAGCGTTAACTTCATTGTTTATATTATAGGATTACTGTTTATGTCACTGGAAATCAATTCAGGTAAGAGATGCCACAGGGCTCAAAGTGTAAGAATCTAGAGGTTTCCAGTACTTAGGAAATGACAGGTCGGCAACTTCTATATATATATCCACTTTGTAATACTTTGATGTTGCATAGTTTTGCAAATATTGTTTCCTTTTCAGAATAGATTAATGTATAAACTCTGTTCTTTACTGTAGAGGGAAATCCTAGACCATAGCGTATAAACCTTTGACTCTTTCTGAGGTTAATAACTTCTCTGCTAACGGGATCTTGTCTCAACAGAGGGAGGGAGGATCACACATATGAGTCTAACTCTTTGATAATTCATTAACCTATGTTTACTTGTATTTGATTTGATAGTCACATTATTTGCTGTTGTAACGTTTCTTTATGATAAATAAAACATACATAAACTTTAATTACGTGTGTCGGTCAGCTTGTCCCAAAAGATCCCCAATCCATTGATGTAGTTTTCACGTCTGTGCGTCTAACTGTCGTCACTTATGTGTGTATGTGAGTGGTGCTATATGTATTAATATATATTCTAGTAGACTGTCTGACAAACTAAGTTCTGTTGTAGAGATAGGCTGAAGGAGAGAAGTTTTCTCGATTTCAGGAATAGACTCTAAATAGTTTCCACCATCTCACTCATGAAAATCTATTTTCTTTACATTACCTCTCACTGAGCTATCACCTGTTCTACTCTATTCAGAAAGGACCAAGCTATGTCTTAATTTCCCTTTCATAAATCTACGACACGTTTTATGATCTCTTATGTATCGGACTCACTTCAAAATGAGAAGTAAGAAATCGTCTGCTATAAGGTCCGGGGAACTGATTCCATAAAACACGTAAAAAGTGTAGAAAGGTGCCTAGCATTGAGTATCAACATAACCAAAGGTGGGGGTTGATAGACAAGTAAAATTAAAATGCTCTCTTCGATAGCTCGTTATAGATTTAGCATTGAGTGATTGGCTATTTTGGTCCATGCTGAAGAAAAGGAAATAAGCAAAGGGGTTGAGGACCGAATTGTGCCACGAAAACGTAACGGGGCGATGGTGAAATTATGACGTCAGAAAGGGGTTCTAGGAAGAATATGGAAAATAACCGAATTTAAGAATATTAGACGGCAAAAATGAGTTCTGAAAAGAAAAAAAAGTGAATGAATATCATCCCGTCACCCCGGTCTTGGTAAAGTGTTTACTTTTTAATTGTGGAAATCTGGTCAAGCTAGCGTAAAACCTCGTGGGTTGTCAAGACGATGATGAAAGGTTAACAATATTTGTTTGTAACAGCACGGTAACTTGAAGAAAAAGGAGAAATACTGTAGATGGAGAAGGAGAATAAGAAGAAGTAGGAGGAGAAGAAGGTAGAGGAGTATGCAGATAAAAATGAAGAAAATAAATCAAACGAAGGAGATGAGGTTGCCAAGCAATGGTTTTCTTTCATTGACCAATTTCTTCAGATAATTGCTGCTGGAAACTGCCTATCTTCTTTGTTTCATTGCTTTCTATTCTCATTTTCTAGCATTCGTTCTTACTTTTACTGCTGATGCCAGGATGCGTGGCTGAGAGTTTATTTTCGGTTTTCGATTCAGCACACGAAGTTAACTATGGCTAGCCGACATAATGAATCACTTTAAGTTGACTGTCACCCCAACGATTCATCTTTCTCTTTGGATTATCTTTTTTTCCCCTCAACATTCTGCTTCCTTATGTTATTCGACCCTCGTTGTTTGGTCTTCGTGTTCGTCCTCAGAGTGTCAAAAAGATATTACCTGTACGTGTTGTCTTTCAATGTGTTTTTTTCCAGCATTAATATTGTCCAGATATGTTCTCTGATCATTTAATTTTTTATTAGATATGTCCTTGTCTTCTTGGATCATTTTCACAAAAACATTTCTTGACATATATTTAATTTGTGTTGTTTTATTAACGTCAAGCTGTAGCAGTGATAGCATTGTATTGAGCAGAGGAATTGATTTGTCGTTTGTTTTATTTTTTATTTATTGTTTTTTTTTTTCATATGGATCTTTTGAAGTTACTTCACAGTTTTCAATTTGTAGTTTTAAAAAGGGGAAAGAAAAGAATAGAGCAAAGCACATTATTTAAAACACCGCATGTAGGCGATTCGTTTTTGCTGGGACGAGAAGAAGGAACTTCACTAGGTCTAGACCTGGCATTAATTAATTGGCCATAATATGGCAATTATCTTGCGTTTAATTGCTTTTAATGTCTTCTGTGACGAGCCACGCCTGCTTTTGGATCTTTGCCATTCGTAATAAAGAAATCGTGCAGTACAATTCAATACCATAATTCCAGTCGTAAGTACTTCGGTCGGTCGGTCGGTCCGTCAGTCTCATTTTGCACACCGTCATTTGCGCACTTTTTTCTATTTTCGAGAGAGTACATTAACTTTCAACCACAGCTAAGGGGATGCAACTGTGGTTGAAAGTTAGACAATAATTGGATTGTTTCCCTTATATGTACTCTCCCGAAAATAGAAAAAGTGCGCAAATGAAGGTGTGCGTGAACAGTTTGATAATGGAAAGAAGCCAACAACACGATTGATAAACAGTAGATGAACTGGAGTTTCGTCAAACTTCGAACGTTGTTCTCGGAGGCAGTAAGTCGACCATGGCTTCTCAGAGGCAGTAAGTCGACCAGGGCAAGATTTTAAAAGATGCGCGAACAACTACGAGACATGTTGTCATAAAAGAAATGTTAGTTATTTAGTCAATTTACGGTCCATTAGATCATTATCACTGCTCCACATGTCATTTATGTAAGATTACTCTATGTCTTCATATTTAATACATCCATATCTAATGACGGTCGCCTGCAATGAAATGACCACAGTAGTGATAGTACCGTCTGTAATACTTGTACATGTAACAGGAACAACACACTATAATTAATAACCTGTCAATGTTGACGGGTTATTGCTAGTTTTTAATAATTAAACAGAAAAAGAGATGCAACATTTTAAACCAGTATTAACATCGTGGATCTAATATGGCCGTTACCAGTACCATTCGTGGAAAAGCTCTACGGAGGTGCAAATAGCCTCAAGCTGACTACTGTTCTCTTTGAAAACATTCGAGTAGACGACGTCTGAGAGTGTGCGAAGAAGAAGAAAGTAATTTTCTCCAATTTGTAGCATCTTGAACATAAAGTAAAGGTAGATCCATAGCAGATGACGATATATGGGAGTTAAGTGCTAGAGACTTTTACCTATAGTAGATGTCAGCTTTATCAGATGGAGTGACAGGTTCATTTTCTTGCTGCGTGGGCTGTACCTAACTCAAGAGGAGAGTCAGGTACCCATGTTTACATGGCGGCGCGTTCTGCTACCGAAATGTGATCCCTGTGCCTGGAGAAGAAAGCGCTATATCCTCTCTGCGACTCGGGCGCTCGTCTTTATCATGCTCGTACTTAAATAAATCACAAGTGCTTTCGTCAGCATATTCTTCGTGAAGTGACTATAAAGTCTGTATTTTTTTATTTACTTTTCTTTCTACTTTTCTTCGTAGCAAGCACTTTTCAACCATTTTTCCTATACATGGAACTGTTGTTTATATCAAGATACTTTTTAAAATTTTGTGTAATATGTTTCTTGACTGTGTATGGTGTCTGTACTGTACTGTATTATTCCTAGAGAGTGTTTACTATCGTTGGGGTGACAGACAATTTGAAAAGCAATCCACTTTTCTGGGCATGTTATGAGAAGAGGAAAGTTGGAATATATCGAAACAGCAGGTAAGATTGAAGGAAAAAGAGATATGGGAAGACAAAAAGTGCAAATACTGGACAGTTTGACATCGTGGCATGGAAGGAAGTCATCAGCAGAATGGGTAAATTGTACTGGAGACAGGGAGTATGGAGAGACATGATCTCCTACAACATTATTTTTGACAGCCATAGATTGGGTGATGCGCCAGACAACAGAGGGCAGTCCAAGAGGAATTAGATGAACAACATTTTCTATCCTGGAAGACCTGGAATATGCAGATGACATTGCACCACTCGCGCATTCACATCAACACATTCAAGACAAAACCGATAGACTGAATAAGTATGGCCAGCAGGTTGGCCTGAACATCAATCTGAAGAAGACAGAGGTCATGACACTAAATGTGGGCAATCCTGAGCCAATAACAGTAAGGAACCAGAAGTTAGAACAGACAGACACATTTACTTACCTAGGATGCATAGTAACACCTGACGTAACAAGCAAAGACATTAACAACAGAATGAATAAAGCGAGAAATGCCTTTGCTATTTTCAACAACATTTGGAAGTCTTCCCAGTACAGCACATACACCAAATTAAGACTGTATGAGAGCTGTGTACTTTCTGTGCTTCTCTATGGTGCGGAATGTTGGAGAGTAACAGAGAAGGAAATGTCAAAACTGTCCTCCTTCCACACAATCTGCCTAAGGAAAATTCTCCGAATCTTTTGGCCAAACACCATCAGCAACCAAGAACTACTTATTCGGAGTAACCAGGAGGACATGCACACCATCATAGCTGGCAGACGCTGGAGTTGGGTTGGCCACATCCTCAGAAGGGACCCTGATACCATCACAAGAACAGCTATGCTATGGACCCCCGAGGGAAAGCGAAAGAGAGGCCGATCAAAAACAACTTGGCGGAGAACTGTGGAAGCCGAGATGCAAAGAATGAACCATAGTTGGGGCACTGTACGAAGGATGGCCGCCGACCGAGCAAGGTGGAATCAATTTGTTGCTGCCCTACAGGACACCACCAGGCGTGATGGCCGCTGACTGATTTGACGGTTGGCGGTTATGGATCAAAGAAGAAGAAGAAGATGATCTCCTACGCCACTAGGCACGATACTTGAAAAAGAAGACGTTTTTAGATTTTAGTTATTGTTGCATTGTTTAGGAGTTGTCTGTGTCTAACCTGACATGCATTTAGTATTGGTTGGGAGGTTTTATTTAAGACAAACCCGCAAAATCCATAACTTTATGGAAGAGAGGGGGGGAAGGCGGTTACTACAGTACAATTACTGGTTAGGCATATATTTCTGGGCCCCGTGGCTTTTCGTACGTGATCGGGACGTACGATGACTTCGGCTAATAGAATAATGTCAATTTTATGTGCCTTACAAATGATTGAGTGGCTGTTACACAGGAACGTTATATGCAAAAATACTTGAGCAGAGGATAAGACTCTTTGTCCAACCACATTTGAGTAGGGCCAGATTTGGATTCAGGAAAGGAATGGGATGTGCTGATGCATTGTTCACCTTAAGACAGTTAACCGAAAGAACAATCTAATACTACAGTCATCGAAATATACAATAAATAGACCAGAAGAAGGTCTTAGATAGAGTGGGCAGAAATAAACGTTGGTCAGTATTAGAAGACTACGGAATACATGGGCAGCTATTTGATAATATGAGAGCTCTGTACCATATTTGCAAAAGTGTGATAAGAACTAGTGTTGGGCTCAGTGAAGCATCTGATATAACAACAGTTCGATAAAACTGCTTGATATCACCACTACTGTTCAACATTTTATATAAACAAAATAACATTAGAAGCTAACCTATAAGCAACCCAGAAAACGAAGTAAACACAGAAAGTGAAGAATACTTTTTTTTTTTAATGACCAAAATCTAATGTACAAAAAAATTAAATCAAATTGTAAAAACATACAAATGCACATAATTTAACCTGTGGAGGATGAGCACTTCAAATACAGAAACAATGAAGATTAGACAACCCCCTCACCCTCTATTCTTCATTGAGTTTTTTGCTTAACCATCAGTGTACGCTACACCAAAATGATATATGGACAACTTATGAAATGGCAAAAACGGGAGCCGCGCTGGTTTAATGGTTACCACACTGCGCTGGCGATCGGGTGATCAAGGTTCAAGCCCGGGCGAGGTCATTTGAACGAGTGTCTCGACC